>LPNX010998391.1:3752-8752 GCA_001517045.1 Pseudotsuga menziesii | reverse complement strand
TAGGGATATCAAGGGAATAATTATAAAAACATTAAGCCACTGAATCCTGCAGCAAAAGAGAGGGAACCACCTACTTCTTTTAATAATAATACTGCACAAAGGGAACCACTAAAATGCTAGGAATGTGGTGAGCCATATTACTTTAAATATATCCCCAAAAGAAAGAATTTTTTTAATAATGTTCACTCAATTGAAGAAGCTACGACAATGGGGGATAGTGCAAGAAGCATTCCGAGAATGAGTGCAACATTGGAGAACCGACAAGCAGACCATCAAACATCAATTGTAGAAATGAAAGGTATCATAAAAGACAAACCCATTTCTATATTGATTAATCCAGGTGCAAATCTAAGTTATGTATCACCTCAAATCGTAGAATTATATAAATTACATAAGGATAAGTTTGAAATAACTTGGCTAGTACAATTTGCTACAAGAATAAAATGGAAGGCTACTAGTTACGTGAAAAACTATGAATTTATTATGGATGATTTAAAAACACACGCTGATTTAAATATTTTACCGTTAGGGTCTTATGATTTATTGATAGGAATGGACTCATTAGAGAAACATGGAGTTATGTTAAACTACTATGATAAAATATTTTCTTGTTTAGATGATAAAGGTAATACCATTATTGTAAAAGAAATTATGAGAAATGTTACAATAAGAGAAATCTCTTCCTTACATATGAAAATGTCCGTACGTAACAGATGCAATTTTTTTGAAGTCTACTTAATTGACGAAAAAGAGAAAGATATCAAACTTGAAATAGAGGATATACCAATTTTAAAAGATTTTAAAGACATATTTTCAAAAGCGGTTCTCGGACTATCTCTGAAAAGGGATATAGACTTTACGATCGATTTAGTACTAAAGGCGATACTAGCATCAAAGACTCCTTATTGGATGAATATAGTAGAGCTTACAAAACTAAAATAGAAAATACATGAACTAGTTGATTAAAAGTACATTCGACCTAGTGTTTCCCCTTGGGGAGCATGTGTTTTATTTGTAAAGAAAAATGATGGCACACTAAGACCGTGTCGAGATTATCGATAGTTGAACAAAATGACTATTAAAAATCGATATCCTTTGCTAGACATTGATGATCTATTTGATCTGCTTAAAGGAGAAACTATCTTCTCAAAAATAGATTTAAGATCCGAATACCATCAATTATGGATTAAAGACATAGACATCTATAAAATTACATCACCTTGTAGTTACTTTTATTTTTTTATTTATGAATTTTAAAGGTTTGTGACAAAGAAATGCTTCTCTTGGACCAATCGAGAAAAAATCTATGTTAAAATCAAGTATAACATTCAAGTATAACAAATGACCCTAATGAATAAGGTAAAACATTTAAGTATAACATTTAAAGTTATGACTATTTTTCATAAATAAAGGTTATATACTTTATAATATAATTCAACTTTTTTTAATCTTTATAAACTATATTTTCATGAACCAAGGTCTTTTTATATTATATTTTCATATTTTCCCTTTCAATATATATCATTGTATTAAATATTATATCTAGTTATTTAAGCTACTTGTAACTATTTTGGTGTGATACTATGTATAAAAGTTTTATGATATGCTTTCAGATTTTTTAATTAATGCGACTGAGAAAAGGCTTCAACCGCCGTTCTCCTTTTTAAAAAAGCCTGTTGACGTTGCTCGACATTGCTCCTGTGGACATAAAATGTCAATTAAATTACTATGTTTTAGATATAGTTAATAATATTTTTGGGTGAATACATTTTTAGTATAGTCTAGTACTAAGGTAAAGTCTAATTGACTCCTTGCATTTTAATAAAATAATCAGGAGGTGAGACTTATATAATTGATCTTACAATAATGAAAACCCAAATAAGAAATCATTTTTTAAATTAAACTCAATTGACATTAATAGTTTATCAATATTAAAAGTCCTTAAAAAAAACCAATTTCTAACTCAATTGACATTTATTAGTTTATCAACATTGAAAGTCTTTTAAAAAAAACCAATTCCTAAATTATTTAAGTAGCTAAATTTAATTCAATAGTTTATAAGCAATAAAAAGCCCAAAAGAATTCAATTCGTAAATTATTTCATTAGCTACATAAAAAGACCTAACTTTTTCTTCAAAATTTTCACTCTATTTACACATCAAGAATATAATTCCTCTACAATGTGCTTGACAAGTCCCCATTTAAGATAGATATAAACTAATTATTACAAAAACTTATCAACAATAAATTTTCCAAAAAATTTAATTCCTCAATTATTGATGCGTAGCTTATCAACCATAAAAAAAACCCTAAAATTTCTAGCATATTTAACTAGCTAATTTTAGATCAACAATACAAATTTTTATTTCTAAATTATTTCAATAACTAAATTTAAATTCAATTAAGTAATTGTTAAAATTAAGATAAAAATAATTTCAATAATTGAATTTAAATTCAATTAAGTAATTGATACATTTAAAATTAAGATTTATCTATACTAATTTTGAATGGCTTTAAACTAATAATAAAAATCCAATATTCATCTTTCCAAAATTCATTAAAAATTAAATCCAATAAAATTCAATTTCTAAATTAAATAAAAAACTTAACCAAAAAAATCCATTACAAATAAATCCTAAATTATTAATTGACTCAATCTAGACTCTTTGATTTATAAAAATAAAAAATAAAAAATAAACAAAAACTCAATTTCTAAATCATTTTAGATTGAGTAGAATTGGAAATTTATAATGAATTCAAAGACTCTTCAAATAGACATAAAACTTAATCCTCTCATTAAACCAAGCCAGGCCCTTTGGCATGAGGAATCACTGAAGGACCAAGCTAAGCCCTTGGGCCTAGAGGAACCAATAATGGAACTTTATTTAGACAAAAATAAATACTATTTTCAACCTAGTCTTCGGGAGGGGGATTCAGGTGACGTAGGGACGAGTTTCCGGGACGAAGTTGGGAGCGACAATTATATAATATAAAATTTATAAATAATATATATAAATAATTAAAAATCAAAATTATTTACATTGAGATAAGTCATAAAATAAAAAATCTTTGCACCAAAATATTAAAATAGCTTTCATGATTTTTTATCATAAAATAATGAAACATTGAAACATCAAAACATACATGTTTGCAGCTTTGATTGAGATAAATGAGTCATAAAAATGAAAATTCAAAAACATAAAAATTTCAATTTTAATTTAAAAGGTAAGAGTTATGAATCATTCATAAAACATAAAAGACTAAAGTCTACAAATGTAATCACATATATATTTTAGTCTTTAAAGTTTAAAACTTGAAATTCATATGCAAAAGGAAGAGTCTATCTAAGCATAAATGAATGGTAGGGTTTTAAGTTTTTAAATTTTTTTTTTTTTTTTTTTGGGAACTTTTTTTAATGTACAGAAAAGGGGACGCTTGATGGTCTAGGGACTTCGGGGACGTCCCAAAAAAGTCCCCTATTTTTTAGGGTACGTTTCGCTCAATTTTGATGGGGTAAAATTTTTTCACCCTAAAAATCGTTCCAGTGTTTTAAGAATTGGTAAGATTCACCAACATTTATACACTTTTAAATAAGTATGGTTCCCTAAAATCATCCCTACCGCGAAAAAATCCTCTTGTCCCCAATGGAGTCAGTCCCCTATTTTTTGGGGTACGTTTAAGGTATCGCCAAAAAGTCTCAAAGTCCCCAATGGAGTCAATCTCCTATTTTTTGGGATAGGTTTAAGGTACTGCTAAAAAGTATTCTAGTCCCCAATAAACTCTCGGACCATTTGGAAAAGTTTTCAAGAAGTTCCAAAGTCCTCGAAATGCGGATGAAAAAGAACCCTACTTAAATGATAGTAAGTCCCCCTCTTGATGTGGAAGGATCGAAATCCATAATGAATTCAACGACTATCTTCAAACACATAAATATTAATCCTCAAATGACCATAAAACTTAACCCTATCATTAAACCAAACCAAGCCCTTGGGCATGCAGTAACCATATTTAAAACCCTAATCAGTAAACGTAGACAAATACATAAAAAAAAAAAATTTAGACCGCAGTAAATCATTCTCTTGATCTGCAAGGAATCGAAATCCATAATAAATTCAAGGACTATCTTCAAACACATTATAAATCATAATCCTTAAATGACCATAAAACTTAATCCTATCATTAAACCAAGCCAACCCCTTGGGCGCCGAGGAACCAGATTTAGACCAAAAAATAATACGTTAAAATAAAGTACAGCATTAACCCTAACAAATAAAAATAGAGTATAACACTTAACCCTAATCAGTAAACTTAGACAAAAACAGAAACAGAACCCTAACCCTATTTAAACGGCAGAAGTCCTCCTCTTGAACACGGCACCCTTAACTTGGTCTCTACGTTCTTTGATCCCTCAACTCTCTGGCCCTCCGTTGCTCGAGCGCCTCCCGGAACTTCCGATCATCGCCATCAAAAGCCCCACAAGACTCACAGAGCTTCTTCAGCTCTTCAACGCTGTCTATGAATTTGTTATGATATGCTTTCAGATCTTTGAAACGCTGCTTTTGAGAAAGCTGTAACTCTCGTTCTCTTCCCAGCAAAGCGTCCGGGCACTGCTCCCCTTTGCACACACTCTGTCCCCACTTCATTGCTGGATTCCCAAAGTTTAAGTTCTCCCCACTTAACAGAGATTCCACAACATTATCAGCTTCCACGTTTGGAAGAAACGCACAGAGATTGCTTCTCTCTGCCTGAGTAAGATGTTCTATCCACGTCTCCTTGTTTAGAGCATTTGTGAGGTTGTCCAAAGCAAGTATGTCACCGGGCAACCTTACGGTCTCTGCTATTTATAGTTCCCGTATTTTATATTTGTTGCTCAAACAGTGTTTTGTTAGACCGATTACTAATTCGCGCGACCTGCAAAATAGTTAACTTAGAATTACATATACAAACAGATCTGGAATGAATCTAAAGAAAATAATAACTACTGTAGATTTTCATACCCC
>LPNX010998338.1:43962-65103 GCA_001517045.1 Pseudotsuga menziesii | reverse complement strand
CTATGATGATTATCTCGATATTTGCCGAAACTACCTGAATATATCTTAATGCAAAATTTACATAATTTTTCACTACGTAACATAATTTTTCACTACATACAGACTCCATCCATCTATGTATCTATGATGATTATGGCGATATTTGCCAGAAACTCCCTGAATATACAAACCGATAAGCACCCTTATCATGAAGAACATATCAAATTAGAATATCAAATTGTTCAAAAACTATCTGAAAATTTATGTTGTTGTCTCCGTTTTGTTTATTTTAAATAGAGACAGACTACTACACATGAGCGCACAAAGGCATAATCATTTCATTAATTAATAATAGTAGAATCCATAGCCAGTAATGCTAAGAAATTTTGAATTGCCTATCAAATCAAATATCGTGTATAGTCTATTATACATGTTGGCCTTAATAAATTAATCTTGGAGTAGCCTCGTTCTCCACGATATGTTCTATGGCTCTACACTGTGACATTATCTTCTACACAATTATTTCATAGCTATTAGAAGCTAGAAATCATCTCTTACTCAAAATTGCTAATAACCTTTTATATGATGTCGATAATCCCTGATCCCAAAACCCCAATCCTCAACCATTTTCCAATTCCAATTAAGGATAAAAAATTGTGCCATTGGCAGATTGGGAAATATGCAAATGTCCTTTCTTAATAAAGTTCTCCATTGAGGACCCCATTTCATTCTGCTCATGAGAGTGTTCCTCCATGTCAATGGTGAATCCATATCTTAGCTATATGAGAGTTTTCCTCCATGTCAATGGCAAATCCCAATCTCAGCTATATTTATCGCCCTTACCTACCATTCTTCTTTTGTCCTAACTAAAGAAAGACCTTCACAGATTAGCATCCCAATGAAAGAACCCATAATTCATGGATTGGATTTAAATATGAATCGTCTTAGGAAATGTCTGCATAATACGTGAAAAAAGGAATCCTCTTTCAATCCTGCATTTGAATATTGCAGAGATATTAAGTGATGTTCGATGGCAATTCTTACACCATGGCGTGATACTTTATGATACCAACTCCACCTACAGATTTAGCTAAGCTTAGCTAGTTTTTCCTGCTGCAATAGCGCATCACCTTGTCAAATGGCCAATCCACTGTTTGTCCACCTCTGTCTAAGCCCAACTCTTATTTAATAGATTCCCTATTGACATTTACAATACCATTAATAGGGGATTTTGATGATTTATGAGTATGAATATAATTAGGATTGGCTTGTAATATGCTGTAATTTAATTTTGTTTTCTGGAGGTAGCCATTGCAGCAATTTTGGGCATGAAATTTAGAGGATCCGGGGAAGGCAATCTATCCAAGGGATTCGTTGTAGTTGTAGTCGTTCTCATCTTCCTTTACGTTGTATCATTTTCTAAGCTACTCTCCCCCTAAGTTCATGAATTAGAAACTTATATATATTACATGGTTCCTTCCCTTCATCTTGCAGCAGCACGCACACCGTATATCTTGTTTAATAAATTTTAGCGTTGAGATAAATGCTAATCATCGAGTGCAGCATTCACATTTTGAATTGAAGAATAGTTTGATGGTTGGATGTTTCCATTTATTAGCTTTTCCTTGAAACCAAAATTGTGCCAATTGAGGAACCGGGTAGGGTGAATTTAAATGGCCTGTACGTTCAGGCCATCGAAGGGCAGAGAGGCAAAGTCAACGGTTGACTTCGCCTCTCTGCCCTCCGATGGCCTGAATGTACAGGCCGTATGGAGCATTGGTTTTCAAAACATTTGTAGAAGAAGAAAATGCGGTCATTTATGGTTTCATTCAGTTAATTCAGGCATATTCATGACATACCTTAATCAAGAAAAATATTGAACATCGTCTAACTGTTTTTCCACTTAATGTGCGAGTGATCATTTTATTCATAGATAGGGCGATGAAGAACGATCTCTTACATTGTTTTTACTGTTTTTTCTTGATAAACCTAAATACTTGCTTGCTAGATCTACAAATTTTATCGTCAGATTACTGGGATATCTGTATGGATTTGATTACTTTTCAGAATAATATGCAACTGCCAGGAAGAAAACATGGGTTTTATCTCTAGAAAATGTTATGGATGGTATTCGTTTTTTACATTGATTGTTTTAACAGCTGTTTCAATTTCATATTGGAATAATAGAGAGATTTGGTGACCTTATGAATGAAATAGAAAATGGATGTTTATAAGAACTACAACGAACTGACATATGAAAATTATAATGAACAGGCCTGGATGTTGAAATGAGTATGAGCAGATTTGAATTACATGAAAATTGAGCGTTTTACCTAGGTGACAGTTTCGATTGGATAATTATTTTGTGACACCGTGTCATTTGGTCAGCAATCTTCAGCTATCTATCAACAAACAACATAGTGAAAAAAGAATTTACATGGAGGTATTTGCAGCAATGGTTTACATGCATATGTCTGGCAATGCGTAGTATAATGGCCTCAATGTGAAGATTTTATCCAGAGTTGGAACACTGCCAATATCTAAATCCCGGGACCTGCAGTAAGAGAATGATGCCGCCAAGCTAAGTTAAGTTCGTTAAAGATTACAGAGACACCCTAAGTTGCAACATCATGGAAATTTCGTAAGCCTAAGCCGATTGTCACTCAACATAATTCCAATTTTTCTGGGAACAAACACAACTATTCAGAACCCCAGTATTCCCCTGACAAACCTAAAATCGGATTGCTTTAAGGGTGCCAGCAGGCAAGAGCCTACTAACTTGCTATTTGAATTACCCTGCGTCTCATATCATGAATATATAAAAACTTAAGATCCTCCCCTCCTCCATAGAAGATAAGATAATGTGTTAAGTGTTATGAGAAAAATGGTATACATGTTTGAAGAAGTTGTCTGCAAAATTATTTTAGTTTTTACTAATTTGGTTTTAATATATATTTTTGATTCGTTAAGAATTCAAACATATACCTATGCATTGATAAAATACTACTCTATTTCTGTTAAAAAAATAACCTTTTCCCAAAATATTCACTGTACTCGTATCCAAATCCAAATAGAGAGTCCAAGACTACACCACACCTTTTTAAAAATAAGCAATCCAGTGTGTCTTAACACCATGACGACAGATAGTTATACCATATTTCGTTGGCTTAATGCAAGGATAAGGTTGCTTCTCCATGTTGGCACATTCAACCGATTAAGAAACTCTAGGAACCGCAAGCATTTTAAATTTTGTATGTTTTTTTCCTTTTACTTTTTGCCATATTATTGTTGCAGAGCGACATCTGGTTAAGCTACCAATACCCCGTGAACAGAGTTTACGGTTACTTTGAAATAAATGGGCTCCCAATAATAGATTGCCCAATAATAGTTAAAATTATTCGGTGGGCCTGGACCTGATAAAAGAGGCCAGGCACTGTCTATACAGGACATGACGAAAGCAAATACAATTTCAAAGTCACATCTACGTGGACCTAGTTTACTTCCCTCGACAAACCCTAGAATATATATTCTTCAACTGCATCACTCGGTACTTATTTCAATTCGTCAGGATAAAAGGAAATGCAGAGAGCAACAATTCTATGATCCATGGAGCTGCAAGGAGCTTTAAATATTCTAAATGAAATTATTATCTGTAGGGTTAAGAAATGGCGCATTCCGTGGTAGGGAAAATGTGGGATTGCAATTTAATGATTTCGTGTTTACAGGGATTCAGAGCTTCGCTTCTCAGTCCGAAAATCCTTAGGAACGCTAGTCCGCTAAAGACCATATTTCTTCTGCCAAGGAAGCAATGGCCGCGCTTTGCTGTGTATAGATATTAAGCCTAGTTTAATCTTTAAGCCAACATTGTGCGAGCTTCAAATATATATTTATTATGAGCCGACATTGTGGGAGCTTTAAATATATATTTATCATGAGCCGACATTGTGACACGTGTCACTTCCACGTTGAGCACGGAATTACACTTCTACCTCATACCGGGCTGTAGAATGTGCCTCTCGGCGCAATGATTTTAGTAGATTCAATATATTTTGAATGTGAAATATAAAAACTCATAATGGATCCAAATGAGTAATCACTCAAAAATGTGGTGTACATACTATTTCAAGAACACATGACATTTAGATTGGGCCTTTTTTCATATAAATGTCTTTAATACTTTTAGTAAATTCTAGGCAAACAAAATATTAAAGGTACTAAAGAATAGGGATGATTTTAGGGGCGTATTTTAGCCTAGTGGGCTATTTTTCGATGTTTTTCTCCCAAAAAACATTCACCATTTTGCATATTTTGAAGCCCTGTTTTGCCCAATTTTCATGGGGTAAAATCTTTTCAACCCAAAAATTGCCAAATTATTATATAAATGATATAAAATCCTTGGAAATTAAAATATTTTTTGAAAAATATCGTCAATCATTTTATAGTTGGTGTTTTAATAATTGGTAATATTCGCCAACATTTATACACTTTTAAATAAGTATGGTTCCTTAAAATCATCCCTGCTAAAGAACCCAATATTCTCAACCATTTTATGGAATGACACAAATACCTCAACTTGATTCTTTTGTCATACAATGATTTTAGTAGATTCAATATATTTTGAATGTGAAATATAAAAACTCATAATGGATCCAAATGAGTAATCACTCAAAAATGTGTTGTACACATGACATTTAGATTCAGAATTTTTTTCATATAAATGTCTTTAATACCTTTAGTAAATTCTAGGCAAACAAATATTAAAGGTACTAAAGAACCACGGGGGCTTCACTTGTTGACCAATATCCTATCATGTTAGTTCATATTGTGGGTTTTAAAATTATCAAAAATCGAACCAATATATTGCAGGTATTGGGGGGATGAGGGGTTTAAGGTGGGGGTGGGTAGGGTGGTTTATAAGGATTGAGGTATAAAAAGGGGCGGGGAGGATGTTTTAAGTATTGGGAGGGGGTTTCAACAAAAAGTGTTTGGGTCAATATCTCTTGAAATTAAGGGTATTCTTTAATATCCCACGATTGCATGTGCTATGTGAGATGTTCACTAAGTGAAGTCCCCGTGTAAAGAACCCAATATCTCAACCTAGTTAATGATTCACACTTCCCTTACTTTAGTGCATGTTTTTATTGATGTTTTCTATTGGTACAATCTATAAATATGGTTCAATTGATAACTCTTCACACAACACTTAATATATCACCCCAATTCTACTCCTAGTTTTACTATCATTTCATTTCCTTGAGATCCATTGTAATATAACTTGATATACGGGATGCTACACCTTCCCATATTACCTTGTATCCCTAAAACAACATATAAATATCTTGCTTAATCTTTTTTTGAATGTCTAATACAAAACTCTCACTTAGCCCTTTTAAGTGGATGTTCCGTATGTATCTCAAGAGCCCATATAATAGTTATTATAAAAGAACAAGAGTTAAGGTTCTATTTTCATTTAATATCATCAAGCTGAGGAAAAAATACACACACATAGGGGGACAACATAAAGTCATCTAAATACCTGGGTGTGAGGATCCCCAAGCAAATAAGATGACACGACCACTACATCGAATTTAGGAGATGAGGTTTTGTACCACTTGGATGCAGGAGTGTCATCTCAGAAGAGTTGCACATGCCAAAAGGTACACATTTAGAAATATTTTAAAGTTACGTCTAATAAATATTTGTCAAATGCAACATTAAATGTGTAAAAAAATAAAAAATAAAAAATATTTCATACTAGCCTTGTCTAAGAAAGTGTCCTAAATATGTCATATCTCATGCCATAATAATTTTGTCCTCAATGTGAGAATTGATGAGGAACAATTGGCGTGAAACCAAAAACATACAACCTAACCAGAGGAAGACTCAACACCAAGTGGTATAATATCATTAAAGGATGTATCTCAATGAGACGTTTCTACAAATGCATTGTTATGGACCCGACTGCATGTCAAGGATGATATCATAGACATAGTAGCTTGAACCTTATCTTTGAGTTGAGGTGGCTTGGGTGGGGGGAGGG
This sequence comes from Pseudotsuga menziesii, assembly GCA_001517045.1. Lineage (NCBI taxonomy): Eukaryota > Viridiplantae > Streptophyta > Pinopsida > Pinales > Pinaceae > Pseudotsuga > Pseudotsuga menziesii. Next base: position 59,084 of record LPNX010998338.1, on the reverse strand, counting down.
GGGGCACGTTCCTAGGAATGGGAAACTCTCTTAGTGGATTACATATGGAAGTTAATCTAATGTATATTTGAGCTAAGATAACCCCCCTGGGATTCACCAACATGAAAATAATTGAGATAGATACCAAGAATGAACTCAGTCCATAACTTCTGAAGAAAACAAAAGGAAACCTCCCTACTATTGTAGGGAGATTTATTAAATACCATAGTCATTTATCTAGGTATATTTCCATGGTTGGAATGTGCACCAATCCATACAAAGAAGCATCTTTCTCGAATCAAGTGGTTGGTTGGTTCTAGGGTCAATGAACAACTAAACAATGGATTCTTTGGTTATATTCAATTTTCTAACCTCTTCCTCACTAACTCAAATTGAGTAAAATTATCTCATCATGGACCTATAGTCAAATATATCAGATAATTGGACATGAGCATGGCCAATGGAAACAATAATGGTGTGAATGGAGGTGGCTAGTGATAGGGGAGTTGGTTCACTTGTGTTCCTAAGTTCCCTAGTTAAATTTCTAAGCTCATTTGAACTTTAATTTATTCTAGTGTATGGGTCTTCTAGTGCGTTACTGTTTTGTTTTTAATTGGGATTAAGGTTTTACACCATCTTTGTGGAATAATAACTACAATTCAACAACAAAAACATATCTTTTAAAAAATATGCAAATTCCTAAAATGTAAAAAATATAAAATTGCTAAGAAAAATAAAACTTATTGGAATTATATGGTAAAGAATCTGTGGTAATGGATGATGGTGAGTCCATATAAATGTGGATCCTTCTTGATAGAACCCACATGTGTTTCCTAAATAAATTGTAAATCATTCTCCTCCTTTGGATGGTTAAATAAATAATTGATATGTAAACTATCATAGATGTTCCATTGGAACAATACATCATATTGGATCTTACAATTTGATTCATTGTGTAGCATAATTTCATAGAATGATAAATAAAATGGAACTAAAAGGAAAATAACTAGAGAAAATGAACACATCCACATGAATAACGCAAGATATGCCTTGGAAAAACCCAACCAGAAGTGAGGATTATGCCTTACTCTTTTCTTTTCCAATATGTAATACAAATACAGACAAAGTGGTACTTGATATGGATTTACCTCTGGAAGTGACCTATACACCTACTACAAGATATCCTACTTCCTTTATTTTTCTCTAAAATCCAATCTCTTATTATTTCTTATCTATGGAACGATAGAATAACATCATCATAATGGAACCCCTTCTCCTCTTAACGACTCAAAATTTAACATAGCTCGATAATCATCTAGGGTTAGTTTTAGGGTTTGTACATGCCTCAAATCCTGATTAGGGTTAGTGTTTTGAAACCTATATAATGTTCTTGAAATTCAACATGTGACTAGCTCTACATGTGTGGGTAGTGGCATATGACGTGGAATCCACTCGATACTATTATGGTCAATTGGATAGGTCAAATTGTGGGAGGCATAATTTCCTCGTACATAATTTGATTGAGGTCATTCTTGCACAATTGGAAACATATCAAAGTGTAGAATACCATCAAGGGGATATGAGCTATGCAAAAAAATTCTTAACCTAGAAAAATTCATTTAATCCCTCAAACATGCCATAGAAGATTCTAGATCCCAACCCTACAAATTAAGACCTGGCCCTAAAATGATCCCTACAAGCCCATTCATCCAATTTTTCCACCCAAAAAGCAAAAAATTAAACGAAAAATTATATATTGATCCATTTCAGATCATATGTCCCCATTTTGGGAGGATTTTGGTCCCCAAAAGATCTTAATAAATCAGGTGAGGAAATTTTTCCTCTACCTTCTCCTTAGAGTACCATAGTAGCCTTTCTTGGAAGTTGTCCTTTTAATCCAATCTGTCAAAGATCATGTTTTCCTTTTCTAGTAGTTATGGACTTCTTTTGCAAAGTTGTATCTTCTGCCAATACTACTTGATCAATAGGTGTTCAATCCTTTATGGTGGGTAGGACTTGCTCCTCATCCTAATCTAACATGGAAGATTCATAGAGTTTCAAATTTTCCACATTCAGTACTGAGTAAATGTGCAGGTATGGGGATATACTAAGTCTGTAAGCATTATCTCTCACATTATATAATACCTCAAAAGGACCATACATAAAATCCTTGATCTTATTACTAGGACCCTAGATTATTTCCTTGTTCAGTTTTAACTAAACCCTAACTCCCACTTGAATGATATCTCAACCCTATATTGGTCATGTTTGGACTTGTAATTTCCCGTGACTTCTTCAATGTATCATATACTTAAAACAGATTTACCTAATCTTATCAATTAATTTTCCAACTCTTAATGCTTCACCTATGGCGTATTCCCTCACTCCCCCTTGTTTTCTATATACAACAACTAGAGGTGAAGGTGACAGATATCCAAAACAAGTTTCAAGAGGGGACCTACTAATGGAAGTGCGGACTTCTCTTTTATAAGAGTGTTGAATATAGATCGTATGTTCATCCCAAGTCTATGAATGCTTATAATTGTAACCCCCCAAAAGTTGCACCAAAGTCTTATTGATTACTTCTATTTTTCCATATGTATATGGATGTAATGTTGTAGATCTCTTCAACTTAGTATCCATATTCTACCAAAGTGTAGTCCAAAAGGAATTGAGAAATATAGTATCCCTATCTTAGATTACTCTCCTTAGACCCAAAAGTGCACCCACACCTGCTTAAATAACATGTGCAATGCTTCTAATCCTTTGATGGTACTTTTAAAAGGCATAAGAATGCACATATTTTGTCACATACCCTAGATTTGCAAAAACATTTTATATTTGAGAAGACATTATGCTTTAATTTTATTATAAAGTTTGTAATTATTAACCAAGTGGGGTCAAGGATAATTGTATTTAATTGCTAAATATTTTATTAATTAATAAATAAAAGATGAGACAACATCTTAAGGAGGCTGTTAAATGAGTGTCTACTGGCCACTTGGTGGAATAGGCTCGGTTGAGAGCAGATTGACACTTGGAAGCATCCTCAAACTACTTCTAGTTGTTGTAGGAGGCAACTTCCCTATTTTTTTGGTCATGTTCCCCAAGAAAGTGGAATAAGAGCAGGTGACTCATTAAGTGAAAAAATGACCCAAAAGACCTAGGCATGCTGATAAAACTACCCATCAAATTCAGCTAAGGCTGTTCAATCTTTACTTGTGAAATTTTTGAGTGAAATTTGTGTACAAAAGGTTCGATGGAGGGGATAGGAAGAAGTTTTTGAGTGGAAAGTGCTGATTTACTGAACTAGTGCAGTTGTTTTGGATGAGTTCTTACTGCTACAGGAAGAAGTATTACTATTGATTACTCTGTGGAGTTGCAGGAGTTTCTTAACCTATTCTCTCACCTAGTGCTTTCAACAAGATGGACCAGTAGACAAGCTCGAGGGTCCTAAAATTTGCAGCTCAGCTGTCTTGAGGAATTGGTTGGGTGGAACTGGCTCCTTAGGTTGTTGTCTCCTCGTCTATATTACCAGATTCTAAATGTTATTTAATTTTCTCTATGCAAGCATAGGACCTGGAATGTATGAATTTAGGAGTTAATGTATTTATATGACTGCTTCATTTGTTATTTTCTTTCATTTGCTAGTTAAATATTTTATTGTTCAAAGTTAGATAAATTTTGGTTAAATATGTATTAGAATAAATGATTAAGGTTACTTTAAATTTACTTATGAATAAATTACGGGTAAAAGCATGGTAATGTGTCTCACTTTGCGACAAGAAAATTTGTTCTGTTTTTATAAATTTATTTAAATTATTTATTCTAAAAATTAAAAAATGTGCTTTAAAAAATTTCAAAAAATAATTTTAACAATCACTTATGTATTATTTCCATATTCATATGAAAAAATATTGATTTTGATGTCTTAAAATATTGATACTGTATTTTTCCACACCTCGAGGAGGTAGTACTCTAGTACAGTAGGTGAAATTAAGTTTGATGAATAAATCAAATCAAGATGTGTAGGAATCTAAGTATAATGTAAATGGAGCAACTTTAGATTTTATAAACAATATAATGAAATTCTAGTAATAATTTAGGTTTACAAATAAAAAATACTTAATAATTGCATTAATACTGTAAATAAAACATCAAATCTCAAATAATTAATAGTAAACACAACAAAACAATGCAGAGTATAAATAAAAATGAAAATACTATAAATTTTCTTGGCTCTAAACCCTAAATAAGAAAACCTGTCAAAGAAAACAAGTTATTTTTTTCTTTTCAAAGCTTAGCATTCCTCCAAACCCTCACTGTTTACAAATATTATATATATATATATATATATATATATATATATATATATATATTATATCAAATTGAAATTTTACACTACAAGGGTAAAATCTATTAAAATTAAACAGAGTTTAATAAATCAAGCTAGGGTCAAATCAAACCCTCGATTGCATAAGGTCACTTGAAATATTATGATATTAAACAGTTGTTTTTACCTTTTAAACAAGTAATCTTTATACAAACAAAATTTATAGAGTTCACAACACACTTAGTTTACAGTAAAAAAAACCTTAAACTAACTCATTTTTCAAACAATAGTATAAAATTTAAAAATGGAATGATCTTGCAAGCCAATTGTAAATAAATTTTACAAAAATGTCTTTACAAGAAATTCTGTAACAAAATCAAGTTCCTCTTCCACTATTACATCCTCATCAAAAGATTTCGAATAAAAATCGTTATATGCCAATTTCCATCTTCAGTTTAGAATTGCAAGTAAATTATTAAAAACAAAAATCTAATTTATGGATTTCTTACAAGAGAGTAATCCCTTATCTTCCATCATGGAAACCTTTAACCAGATACAAGTAAAACAACAAAAAGGATTTTTTTTTTTTTAAATTATCATTATAACCTACAATCTCAAAATCTGTATCATATAAGAATCCCACATTCCATGCCTTTTAAAGACTTCTTTCAATGCATCCCGGTATCGAATTTCTTTTTTTTACACAATCAAGTTTCTTTTAAAAGATTAATCAAAACTTAAAAGTCTGCAAACCCTATTATGCATAATTACAACCTAACATAATAGAGCTATGGCCAAACGGCTTTTACAAGTATTTCTTTAAACCAAACAAGTCACAACCACTGTCACTAGCAGAACCCTACATAGCGCCGAAGGAAGAAACCCTAGGTGGTAAGGCTGAGGCTTACTAAGTCAACCGATGTAGTGAAATGCAGCTCGAAAGTTTGTAGCTTCTTAAGAAAACTTCTTCTTTTCAGCTCCGAGATGACGAGTCTCATCTGTAGCGATACCTGCACAAATCCAAGTTAAAATTGTTATAATATCTTTCTTTAAAAAGAAAAACCTTTAAAAAGAAATGAAATGACTGAAGTAGGAGAATTTTTACCTTGCGTTTTCATGCCAAAACTATTCAAAACCTAGCAAAGGAAGAACATAGTATCGAACCATTGAAACAGAGAAGCTCCCAGTTGGAGACCACGATAAGCAGTGGGAAAGAAAGACTCTCAATGCCACCACAGAAACCACCAAACCACTCGTTGCAATGAGAGAACTGCAAGAAACTCTCAGCTCTATAACTGTAAACAAATAAACCCCAACTCCCAACCTCGGCGAGAGTCTCGGAGTTAAAACCTCAACACTTCACACTAAAAACCATGATGGCAAAGGAACACACAATTCCAGTTCGTAAAACTTGTGTTGCAAGTTAAAAAGCTCGGGTTGATGCCTTGGATGCCGAACAGGTTAGAAGCCTGTCAGCTCTACTCTCAAGCAACGAAAAATAAGGTGAACAAGCGAGATTTTAGGTCTTGAATGAGTATAAATATCTAGGGTTTACACCTTTAAAACCCTATCCAACAAACTCAGCACACGTGGATCCCACTTTGTAGATTTTCGATGGGTTGCTCCATAGCCGAATGGTTTAATTAACCTACATTTCATACATATGTTAATACCCTACCTATGATAATACTTTCGCATGTGTTAAATATTTTTGCATATATTATACTTTGTTTATAATAACATTTTTTTTCATATGTCAATACTTTATACACATATAAATATTTTTTTTATAGATAATATTGATATTGCAAAGTTTAGTCCATAGAAATTCATTCTATGCGGTTGCATATAGAATTAGGGATCTAACACACCATTGATAGGATGAATATAAGTTGTAAAAACTTATAATCATAGTTTAGGTTTAAGCTTAATGTTTTATTCATTTATGCTTGCTTAACATGCTTTTAATTAAAAACACTGCAATAATTTTATTCTACAAGCCTAGAATTAGAGGTTAGATGTAGTCATCTTTGGCATTTTAGCATGACGAGTTTAGTTTTCAGAAACTTAACCAACATACAAATTTTATAGAAATAAATTTATGAGAAGAACAAGTTTTGCGATACCTGAAAAAAGCAAAGCCTTAATTTAAACAAGTAGGCTAGCATTTTTATTTTTGCAGCGGGAATATTTAATCTCGAACCTGAAACTGGAAATAAAAAGTTACATGTAAAAGAACCTATAACAAGAATCACCATCCCAATGCATTAGCTTCAATGAGCTAAGTAAGCCTCGGGTAGGACCAAAAGTTCCTTCATTAAGCAAGAGACCAACTTTAGTACCTTGTACTCCCTAGTAAATAAACAGTTGTTCTCAAATCTTTAATTTTATTTCCATATTCTTTTAACTTACAGCTTGATTATCTTACTACATTATTTTGAAGTCAGTTAGTAACGAATGTATTATATATAATAACAAATGAAAATGTTATAGTATCTAGATCAAGATCTTTTAAAGTGTTAACTGTTAGCAGTTAAGTCACTCACTTAAGCGATGGTTTTAAACATTAATTGTTGCATAAAAATTTTAAATTTTTATGAATTTTTGGGAGTTTTACATATTGTTTGATTTATCAACTACCACAAATAAGTGGTCATGTCCCTTCCTGGTGTTTGGTAACCCACCCAAAAAATCCATGTAAATGCTTTCCCAAGGTCAAGTGAGTACATGTAAGGGATGGTATAGAGTATAGACCTTTCTTTCTATTAGCATGCTTGTTGGTACACCAAAGTATGAATCCTCTAATATACCATGTTACCGTCTTGCATTCTGGCCAAATACACATACCTTTGTAAGTTATAAATTGTCTTCCCAACACCAAAATGCCCTACAACTGTGGAGGTGTGTGCCTCTCTAATAAGCTACAATATTTCACCTTTAGGAACACACAATTTCTCTAGCTTGTAGAGTAACCCATTATGTAGATGATAGTTATCCTTACTGAGACCTTATTCTACATGAAATTGTCCTTGTAGCTATTGAGAAACCTCCTTGAAGTCCTCATCTTCTATGTACCCCTCTTTGTATGCATGATTTGTAAAAGGTTTAATGTGCATAAGAGTTCCCAAAGCAATAATCTTGGATGTGGGTGGCCTTGAAAGCATGTCTTCCAACTTATTAGTGTTGCCATTTTTTATACTTGATGATTATATGAAACTGTTGTGAAACCCCATCCACTTTTAATGTATGGCTTGTTGCAGCTTACTTTGTGCCTACAAATACTGTAGTTCCTGGTGATCTATGTGGAAAATGGTTTCCTTTTCTATTAGATAGTGCTTCCACTTCTTAACAACTTGAACCAATCCATATAGATCCTTATCATAGATAGGGTAGTTTAAGACTCCCCCATGAAACATTTCAGAATGATAGCATATCAATTTACCTCCTTGGATCAAAACTACTCCCATGACATACCCACTTGCACATGTATCCACTTCAAAATGATTATACAAGTTAGGCCATGTGAGAATTAGTGTTTAACTAATATTTTATTTTAGCTCGTAAAAATGTTATGTTTATTATTTCCCCATTGAAAAATCTTACTGCTCACTATTAAGGAGTGGAGTAGTGTGACCACCATTGAAGAGAAAGTGATGAAATTCCATAGGTACAATTATGCCCCAACAAATCGCCTAAGTTCAGTGACATTAGTAGGAACTTGACATATTATAATGGCTTCCCATTTGTAGGGTCTATCTTGAGTTCACCTCCACCAATCACTTGAAGGAAATACAACAATGACTATTGAGAAAACTCACATTTATTGAGATTATCCAACAACTGGTGTTTGTTCAAAGTTTCTAACACATGATTGAGATGTGAAATGTGCTCCTCCCATATATAAACTAGTATATCATCCAAATACACTATAACAAATGAATCTAAATATGGGCACGAAGATCATTCATCAATCTCATAAATGTAGTTGGTGCATTACATAAACTAAAAGGCATGAGAAACCATTCATACAAACCTTTTTTGACTTAATGGAGGTATTCCGGTTGTTTTCTTCTTTGACATGTACCTAGTAATATCCCAACTTGAGTTCCAACTTAGTGAAGTACTTGGCATGCTCCAAATGGTATAACAAATCATCAACCCTTGGTAGAGCGTATTGATTCTTAGGTGGGACATTCCTTTGTGTGTTTGTATCAACTCCTCCAAGTGATGTTTTTTAATCTTTCGTACATCCTTCCAGGGTTTCCTTTACTCTTACCAATTCATCACATGACTGATTCTATCGTAATAAAGGAAAAAATATTTCTTACTTGCACTAATCAACTTTTTGGATTGGTTGGCACTTACAAGTGATATCTTTGGCTTACCTTTATGTGCATTTATGATAAACAAATTCCCATCCTTGGTCAAGTGGTATTGTATTTCTCTCTTAATGAAGACTACATACCTCATATACATGTAGGGGATTCCAAGCTCCACGCTAGATATGTCCAAGGGTACTACATGTAACTCCAGTTTATCAACAAAATTTGCACTTGTTATAGAAAGTTTGATCAAGTACATTGTTCATGACCTTAATTTTTTGTATCCTTGTTTACTCATCCCAATGGATAGGGGTTAGGATGATCATGAACCTCCAACCCAAGCTTCCTAACAAAATAAAATCCTATGAGGTTGGATTGTGAACCAAAATCAAATAGAGCATCTTCCTTGGTCTTCTTGATCTATATCTTGATGTGGAAGAGTTTTTTCATCTCCTTCTCTTCCTTATGATGAAATATATTTAGATTCACCTCCTTCTATAGTGAAGTGCAGACAATATTCTCATCCACATCTAAGCTACTCTCTACTTGTTGGCTTGAATCCATGTCTAGAAGGTTCTTCTTCTTGAAATCCTTCTTGCATTTGTTAGGGTTTAGCCTTGGATGTAATTTCCAACACTTTTCTTCATTGTCACTATTGATGTTACAATCTTTATAATGGTTTTTCGGATCCTTGCATTGATGTTCATGTCTATAGTATTCTTATATTTTCCTTTCCACTTCTTCTTCCACTCCTTGGAAGTGTCTTGGTTCTCTTTCTATTTGGAACCACTTGGATGTCCTTTCTTATAGCCTATATTGTCTAGGTAATATGCTTGCACACATGTCTCATCAATTTTCTTGGGAATGAAACTTGCATCACTTGATTTCATAAATGACTATGTAGACCCCCTAGATACTTGAGGAGTACATCTGGATTTTTGGGTGAGATACCCAACATAATATCCATCTTCCTAAATTCGGTTGTGTACTCTTGCACACTCTACCTTTTCCTTTTCCTAAAGTAATGCAAACAAATCCATTTGTCCTCTACATACCCAATATGGTAGAACTAGGAATTTATGAGGGTTTTGAAATCCTCCAACTTAGTTACTAGCAGATCACCCTCTACCATAACTTTCACACCGTGGATTTCCCACCAGGTTAATGCATAGACCTCTAATTTCAATCGAGCAAATGAAATGTTCCTCTCCTCATATATGTTGTAGATACTAAAATAGACCTCTAAATGTTGCAACCAATAATTCGACATTAAAGCATCAATCTCACCTTGGTCAGGATTTATATCAAATTTTGCTTCCATCTTAAATAAAGGCTGGAAAGTGGTAATGGCATTGGAACTTGGCTTCTCTTTCTCAACTCCTTTATTGGGTTTCCTTTGTCTCCTAGCTTCCTCTTTGATCAATCGATGAGTTAGAGCCTCTAAAATAACTAAAAGATCCAAAATTACTCCCTAGAGCCACCATGAGGATTGACATATTTCACGTGATGTCAACAACTTGTATTTTTAGCTTTGTAAATATCTATTTATATCCCCCCCAATTCTTCATCAGAATCATCCTCCATGTCTAGGATTTGAAGACCTTTTCTTTATTCCACCAACTCCTAGATCCTACAATTTCCCATAAAACCAAAATAAAACTTCTCTCGTACCAATATGATTTGTAAATATTGTGGATATTCCACTAGAACAATTTGTCATAATGGATCTTATAACTTAAATCATTGTGTTAGCTTAATTCACTAGAATGATAAATAAACGTGAACTGAAAGAAAAATAACTATCTAGGAAAATAATACATCCACGTAAATAGCACAATATATACCTTGGGAAATCCCATTATGGGGAAAAACCCAACCAGAAGTTAAGACTATGCTTTGCTCTTTTCTTCTCCATTATGTAACGCAAATACAAAGAAAGTGGTATTCACTATGGACTTACCTCTCACATTGTGACCCACATGTATATTACAAGATCTACTTCCTCTAGTTTCCTCTAACATCCACTCTCTTACTATTTCTCATATATGGAACAATACAATAACATCATCATAATGGAACCCCTTCTCCTCCTAACAACTTAGTATTTAACATAGCCTCATAGTCATTTACGGTTAGTTTTAGGGTTTGTACATGCCTCAAATCCTTATTCGGGTTAGGGTTAGGGTTTTGGACCCTCTAGAATGCTATTGAAATTCCACACATTACTAGCTCCACATGTGTGGGGAGTGAGAGTTGACATGGAATCCACTTCGTACTATGGTGGTCATCTCGATAGGTCAACTTGCGATAGACATAATTTCCTCATACATACTCTAATTGAAGTGATTCTTGCACCATTGGAAAGGTACCATAGTGTAGAATAACATTGAGGGGTTATAATCTATGCTTAAAAAATTTTGACCCTAGAAAACATCATTTAATCCCTCAATCAGACCTTGAAAGGTTCTAGAATCCAAATCTGCATAGTAAGACTTTCCCTAGCATGGGCCCTACAAGCAAATTCATCCAATTTTCCACTCAAAAAGCACCAAAATAGATCTGAAAAATTAAATATTGATCCATTTCAAATCAACAATCAACCTTTTTTGTTTATAGAGAGAGGAACACTCACACATTCCCATTGCATGCATACATAGGAATTATGTCTCTTGCACGAGTTCCTAATGTGTGCACACTATTTTGTTATTTTTAATTTGCCAAATATACCCAAAGTAGTTGTGAGGAGGTTTGACCACAGGTTGAACCTATTCAAAAGGAACTTGTGCATATTCCTAAAAAAACACACATGATTTTAATTTATCAATGAATATGTCTTCATATTGCAAGAAGAATTTTCCCTCAACTTCTTGCAATACCTCTAATTCTTTTTAATAAAAATATTTAGATCTTCCCCCTCTCTCTTTCTCACACACTCAATTGCAACATGAGTTTATGGAGGTGTTGAATGTTTTAATATTATGTATATAAGACATTTTGAATAAATAAGCAATTGTCATTTTTACATTTAAATATATTGTTCATTTTTAATTACAATTAAAAATGACGATTATAGTCTATCAAGACTAATTTTGATTTATGGAACCTTTAAAAAAATAGTGAGAGATTAATTGGTTTACTTTAGAATTTTGTTTTTATATAGAAAAGATTTGAGCGAAGCTTTCTTAAATCTTCACATTTTGATGAGTTAGAGATATATTCTTCTAGATTGGAGTTAATGAATTTTTATAGTGTCTTGATTTTGTTTTACCCTTAATTTCTTTATGGCACCACAATTTCTTCATAAATTTTGATGAGATAATTAATATTTTTAATGATATCAATATTTTGCAAAATAATTGCTTCTTCTATACTTTAATGATTTAGCCCAGAATTAACATATTCATGCCATTGAGTATTAAATTGTAGGTGACTTTGACTTAAGTTTGAAGTAATGACGCTTTTAATCTTTCATGTTAATTTTCATATACTTGTGCATCAAGTGCCTAATCATAACCATATTTTCAATAAAGAAAGACCTACTTTCATGAAAAAAATAAAATGAGATATAATATTTTATTTTAAGATTATAAAACATAAAATGTTGATTAATTTACATCAATATCTAAGTTTAAAAATAAAGTCTCTCAATTTTAAATGCCAAATTATCGCATCCAAGTGGTGCATTCTACAGTCCATTAAGGGAGAGATGTGGATCCTTCCGTGCTCATTCATCCTAGAGTTGACAGGTGTTAAATTAAATTTAAATTATTTAGAATTGCATCTATATAAAATGACATAAATTAGATAAACTAAAACCATAAAAATTAGATTACACATTTTTATTTTAATAAAGGGTTTGCATTTTAAGAGATTTGATGACTCTGAATACTTGATATTTCCCCTTTTAAATAAATTTAAAAATAATAATAATATTATTTTAAAAAATGTATAATATAAGTAAAAATTGAACATTTTACATAAAGACTTCCACTTATACCCTGCATATTGACCTACCATAAAATTTAAGTACACTGATTTAATTTTCTAAATACAAATACATTAATTTTAATTTTTAAAAAATAAATGGTTCAATGTATTCCATTTTGATATTGAGCCATTAATGTCGTGCATTGCCCAGTGGGTTATTTGGGGTCTTTGCTCTCCTAATGGGCTAAATCAGTTGGAATTAAACACAGATGTTGATGGATTTGTGTACTGTTTTTAAATTGTGTAAATGGCTACAACTTACACTGTAACATACATAATTACAATTATAAGAATAAATATAACGACGACATTCCAGTGAGGAATGCCTAAGATTTCATTAAAAAAATGCGAAAATAAGCAATGAAACAAGCACAACATATTTAAGAATCTTAAGATTTTATAAAGAAACTGGAAAGTCGGAAAGAGACCATGAAACAAGCAATATGACAACATTTGTGATGTGTTTTATGATTTGAAAGCAATTTTGAATTGACAATTCTCCAAATCTGATCATTTGTTGCACAGATCCCCACACTATGTTTGAGAAGACACGTAAGAAGAAGAACGGTGGTAAAATGACACATATCACCTTGGACTCACTACACGTTCAATTGCTGTGCGATAATGGATGCGCAACATTGATCTAGCGAGGCATAAAGGACTTTTTATATCAAATACAGGGGTCATTTTCTTTGTTTGCCTTCGAATACAAAACGAAATCAGGTTTGCACTCTGCCTTTTTCTCCATTAGAGATGTTTCACTTTCTGCAATATTAAATTGAGAAACCTACAGTCCAGATTTTATAAACTTGCAATAACCAGCTGGTAACAATGTTTCTTTTCTTGACAGACAGAAATCAGAGAATTGAGAGGAGATCAATCAGAGCTTGAGTGTAGATATAAGAGTACTTGGCAATAATGGATAGTAATCTAGCTCCAACAACAGATATGAATGGCTCCACTACAGCAATCAGTACTCCCAAATACCCAGATGAAATTAAAAATGGCCCTCAGCTTTCACCTACCAAGCGGGGTAAGTGATTCTATACTTTCTGTCAATTTTGTTCTTTGGATCTAAGAATTTTTATAATCTCTCCCTTGTCAATCTGTTTATTTTCATAGCAAAAGATACCATGGATTCGCATGTATCCGGAATATCAAATTTGTTTATATTATTTTCCTTGAATTGACAACTTCACGTAAATATTGCATGGTAATTTGTGCAGAGACCGTTCTTGCTAAATTGAATAACAATAAGAACCATACAGAGATCAAAGCATGGGAAGAAAACAAAAGAGCCAATTCAATGAACAGGTACGACCTGCACTCTGTCTTCCATTAAAACTTCTGATTTACGTCATGAATTTCAGAAATCAAATAAAACTTCATTAGATCTCAACTGCCAGTTTTTGTTATAGAAAGTCTGGAAAAATATTTCTTCTTGGTTTAGCAAAACCATTTCTGAGTTTTTTTTCTTCATCTGTCCTAAAATGTTGCCCTGAAGAAAATTGACAACTTAGTTTTCAATACTAAATCTATATCTGATATGTGTAAAGTTGCCCCTTTTTTTAAGGAAATATTCCGTTTAATTTATGGATTCACATAAAATTTGATAAGTGCAACTGCATCTTGTTTTTCCAATTTCAGATACAATAGAAAGCTCTCCAGGATCGAGGTTTGGGAAAATAATAAAAAGAGTACAGCCGAAGCTCGTTTGAAATTGGCAGAGGTAATATTACAATACAGTGTTAGATTGTAAACCCTAACTAGAATTGTTTTTCTTGCTCCTCCTTAAATGAATCTGTATGTGGTACACTTATGATCTCCTCTCTTCTCATCGGTATATATAATATCCAGTATATATAAATACTGACTGGCTATAGCACAGCCACTTAACTTGTTGTGGCTGGTGAATATAGATAGAAGTGTCTCACTGATATAGAAGTGTTTCACTGATAGTGGGGTGGTGAATATAGATAGAAGTGGCTGGGGAATACCACTTAAGTGCAGGTGAATACTCGTGAAGGACCATGAACACTAGTTAAGTTCCATGAACATAGTTGTAATAAAGATAGGTCGCTTAACATAGTTGTAATAAAGATAGGTCGCCATGCCATGGACATAGTTTTAATAAACATAGTTGTAATAAAGATAGGTCGCCAGTTAAGTGCCATGAACATAGTTTTAATAAACATAGTTGTAGTTTTAATAAATATAGTTGTAATAAAGATAGGTCGCCAGTAAGTGCCATGAACATAGTTTTATCTTTCTAATAAAGATATAGGCCATCAGGCCACCAGTTAAGTGCCATGAACATAGTTTTATCTTTGTAATAAAGATATAGGCCATCAGGCCACCAGTTAAGTGCCATGAACATAGTTTTAATAAACATAGTTGTAATAAAGATAGGCCACCAGTTAAGTGCCTATAGTTCTAATACTTGTAATAGAAGTGGCCGGTGAATACTGAAAAGCCACCAGTTTAAGTGTCATGAACATAGT
>LPNX010998338.1:0-40005 GCA_001517045.1 Pseudotsuga menziesii | reverse complement strand
TTCCTTCTTGTTTGATACTTTACAAGTGTTTACATTTCAAAGAATACATATTTTGACTTTGACTTGTACAGTGTACATCTTTCTTTATCTCTTTTCAGAGGTGTACATACACTACCCCCCTCTGGATTTGAACCTGTGACCTCCTAAGAGGAAACACATGCTCTTAACCATTAGGCCCACTCATGTTGTACGTGAGAGGAAACACATGCTCTTAACCATTAGGCCCACTCATGTATACTTGGACGTGTACATGGACATCTTTCCTTATTGTTTGATACTTTAAAAAGTGTTTACATCTCAAAGAATACATATTTTGACTTTGACTTGTACAATGTACTATTTCTTTATCTTTTATACTTTGACATACTATTTCCTTATCTTTTATACTTTGACATCTTTCCTTATCTTTGACACTTTGACATGTACATCTTTCCTCATCTTTTTTTAGAAAGAAAAAAGCATGTCCTTGTTATTCATTTGAATCAAAGGGCATCTTGCAGAGCCCGCCCAAGAGATGGGCTACAATCAAAGAGGAGAACATAATAGTGGCATACCGCCAAACATCCCGAGAAGACACAACTCAACAAGTGCTGTGGAGAATGGCCCAGTGCAAATGTAATATGACGAAAGAAACCCATCAGTAAGTTATGTCATGCCATCCCATATCCTAAGTCACCTGGTTCGAATTCGTGTTCGAATTCGACGACCTTGAAATTCGGCAAAAAATCGACACTTAAAATTTTGGCTATAAAATCAGCATAAAATTCGGCATTAAGTTCGAATTAGTATAAAATATGGAAATTAAAAAATATAAAAAAAAATCAATAAAATTCATTATAATTCATAATGATAAAATTTTAATTTTATAGGTTACATTACTGATAAGTTGATAATAAGTTTCTATGGGTTTTATTTGGTGTTTAATAGAGAAAAATATGAAGATAGGAAAATAGCAAACAACCTAATCGATAATAGTGTACAGACTTTAATTGTACATAGGCTAAGCAAGCAATCTACTTAAATAATTAATGAAAAAAAATTCAAAACCTGGATCCTTGAGGCCAGATGCTCGAAGCTTGGACTGGGATATTGGACTTTTACCTAGCCCATAGAAATCCGACACTCACTCAGTGCTACAGTTCGCTATTGACTGGAGTCGCCCCCACTCTTAAGTCTCGATGCTCACTGGACACGGCCAACAGTTTATTGGAGCCTCAATTCACCCCGTTTGGAGTCTGCAACAATCTGGCAACGGGAATCTATGAATACACGTTCAGCAACAACAACACCAGGCCTCAACTTTCAAGCGATTCAGCACTCTACGACTTGTGAGTATGTACTCTGCACAATGGAATCTTGAGTCACGATCCATGAACAACGACCACACTTCACTCTTTCGGAATCAACACTATGCTCCTACAACCACACTTCACTCTTCACTGGCGGGTTCGATGCTCGATCTTCAATGCTACTATTTAGAATGAACAATGAGCAATCGCATGGAATGTAGAATGAATGACGACACGAGGACTTGGGACTTCGTTCAAGTACGAATTAGGGTCACCCGTGGGCGCGAAGGGGATCAAACGAACCTTAAAGACGATTTTTTTACGATTTTAGATTAATTCTCCGAATTTGTGCTGAATTAATTCACCAAACTAAAAAAATTCGAATTCACCCAAAAAAATCGCCGAACTTGAACGAATAAATTCGTATGCCTGAAAAAATCGGTGATTTTTGAATTTCAAGGCGAAAATCGCCAAATCCGGTGACTTAGCCCATATCTACCGTGTACATGATAAGCATAGGATCAGCAATCTAAAGGAGCCATCTCCATACATATAAGAAAGGGTGCAACAAAAAGAAAAGGGATGCAAGATCTTGCACCGACTCAAAAGAGTTTAATATTGTCGACCATCGAAAAATTCAGAGTATGAACCAACACCTGGAGCCAAAGTAAGGGAAACTTTAGAGAGACGATTAGCTAGCTGATTATGTTCACGAAAGATATGGTCGAATGACAGTGCTAGAAAGTGCGTGCACAACTTTCTAGTCTCCCTACACCAATAATGGAGCTCAGGTGGAGAAAGGGAAGACTTTCCCTTTGCCCAGTTTATGATGACTGAGAAATCAGCAAAAACCTGGAGCGAGGGAATGCCCATCATTTGGGTGGAAAGCAGAAGGGCCCAAAGCCCAACCAGTTCTGCTTTTGTATTAGTGCACTGACCAATCCCCACAACAAACTCAAAGGAATGTGTTTCATTCAGGTGCAAGCTGAAACCAATACCTCCACAATTTTTTGTTGATGCACCATAAAAAAAACCACATGGATAAATAAGTTTTGGACTAGGTCCCAGCACTCTAGGTTTTTTCCTCTTTTCTGCTGGAAGGCAATACATCTGAGAAAAATATACCACCTGCTGAATCTTATTGTGCATTGACAGCTTTTTTCCTTCAAATAAACAGGAGTTTCTCGCTTTCCATAATACCCACATAGAGTGGAAGGGAAGGTAACATCAAATGTTGTGCTTTGAAAAACGAGCAATCCAGGTCTCCAGAAAATCTACTAGACAATCAGTCCGAATGTAAGGTGCCAAGTGATGCTGATCACTCAGGATAGAGAGAAAGTTCATCCACGCCAGACAGTGTACAAATAAATGTTGAGTACTGTCCATATTTGTACAACAGAGAGCACAAACGGAGGGCCCGATCCAACCCCTCTTCTGAAGATTATCCCATGTGAGCAGTTTGTTCGAAATAGTCATTCAAACAAAACATACGATCTTTTTAGGCAGAGTGCCATTCCATATGAAATCAATAAGGTTGCTACCAGGAGGGGGGCATGAAGATTGTACAAGTGTATCATAAACCGAATTTGCAGTTATGGTTCCATTCTGCAAGTTAAGTGCCCAGACAAGAGAGTTCGAACACGAATGCAGACGTATGCCACCCTGATCCAGACAGTTGGTGAAAGCTTCCCAAGCAATTTTCCATTCACCCCTGATACAGAGATCCTCAACGAAATACCAATAGCAATGAAGCCCCGAGAAAATATTGCGTGCACTGGTAAGGGTATTGATATCCAGATCTGCAAGGTAATCCAGAAGTCCTGTGGGCAGGGATAGTGAGTTGCAAGCATCTCAATGCCCAAACGGATGCTATTCCCATTGACCGCTTTCCAGGAAAGACCACGGCCCAACCAAGGTAGGGTTTGTAAGAAACCCCTACATATGACAGAACCACCACGAGGACTGAAATTTTTACCTCGAATCCAATCAACCACAAATACATGCTTCAGATATTTGTTCATGAGAACCTGATGCCATAAACCATCGTTCTAGAGGGCCATCCAAAAATTTTAAGTCTTAAAGCAATACTAAACCAGGGTAGATTCTTTATACCCCATCCCCCATACTTTTTTGGCCAAGAGAGTTGCTGCCAATTAGACAGGTGATATCTGTGTTTTTTACCTGTAGAGCACCATAAAAAAGCGAAATAATACTCCTGAGCTTGTTGATGACAGATACAGGTATGGGGGCAAGTCCCAGCCAATATACAAGGATTCTAGTTAGAACCGCTTGGACCAGGACCAAACGACCACCAAGAGAGAGTAATTTATGTGACCAATGAAGAATCCTACATTCAAATTTCTGAATGAGCCAGTGCCAATCAGTGCTCTTATACCCCAAGGGCTTGAGTTGATAGCCCATGTATTTAAAACCAGAAGTAATGGGGTCCATTTTGTATCGCAGAAGTCGAGCAATGTCGGAACCCACATCTACATCCAAGTTGTTGTAGAGAAAGCACGATTTTTCCAAGCTGATGCACATGCCTGATGCCTTGCAAAAATTACTCAAAATGACATCAAAATCCATCCACTCAGATAAAGTACCTATTCCCAATAGTATAACATCATCAACAAATAGAAGGTGTGTAAGGGAAAGCAACGGTGAAATCTTTATGCCCCTTATGATACCATGTTCCCTAGCATCTGCAATCAAGAGGCTGAGCCCTTCAATGACAAGGATGAAGAGCAAGGGAGAAAGGGGACAACCTTGTTTGATACCACGCAAGGCTTTAAAGAACTTTGAGGGAGTGCTATTGACAAGGACAACAAAATTTGCTGATGTGAGACAAGCCATAATCCAGTTAACCCCAAGTAGTGGAACCCCAATTTGGATAAGGATGAGATGAATGTAAGACCAGTTGACCCTATCAAAAGCCTTTACCAAGTCCAGTTTCAGGATGAGCGGCACACATATTTTTGGTTTATGAAGGGTCTCTTGAATAATACCTACCGATTCGACAATTTGCCTGTCTTTTAGAAAACCATACTGTTCTCTTGAGATATGTGAGTCCAAGTGGGGCTTCAATCTTACAACAATCACTTTTGATATCAGTTTGTAAAGTAGATTACATAAGGAAACGGGCCTGAAATCAATGAAGGTAGTTGGCTTATCCTTTTTAGGGATCAAGGCAAGAAAAGTAGAATTCAGTGAGGGAGGGACACATCTAGAAACCCTAGCAAAATCAACAGCAGCAAGGAGTTCATTACCTAGTAAGTCAAAAAAGAGAAGATAAAGTTCAATAGGCCAGCCATCAGGCCCGGGGCTCTTGTCCTTCTTAAAGGAGTGAAGGGCACTTTCAATTTCAGCAAGAGAAATAGGTTGAGTGAGGCAAGGTGCTTCCATAAGAGATATCATATTGGGTTACAACATGAAAACCCTGAGCTGTTCGAGTAATTCAGTTTGTTTTTCATCACAAAAGATATGTACAAAATGCCTACAACCCAGCTCCTTAAGACCATTCTCATCCTCAACAACAACACCCTCCTCATCCAAGAGAGACCAAATAGTGTTTTGGTTCCTTCTACCAGAGGCCAAAGCATTGAAAAACTTTGTGTTTGAATCTCCATGGAGAGCCCATTTCGTATGACTTTTAAGCATCCAGGTAAGAAGGATATGGTCAGACAGTGAATTTTTCTGGAGGCGAAGCTGAGTAAGAGCAGTCTGTTCATTCTGGGAAAGGATGCCAAAGGCTGATCCCGAGAGAATAGCACTGATATCCAAGTCAATCTTTTGATTTTTTGACTCCAGAATGGAGCCTTTATCCTTGATCTAGCCTTTGAATTCCTTCTTAAGGGAACGAAGTTTATGGGAGAGAAGATCACAGTCAGTGCAGGAAGAAGGGGCAAAAATTTTAGACCAACGCTTGGCGAACCAGGAGGTAAAGTCAGGATCATTCAGCTAGAATCTATTAAACTTGAAAGGGTAATTACAAGACCCGACAGGTTTGTTCCATTCCAAACAGATAGGAAAGTGGTCGGAGATATCAGAGTGTAGAGTCCACACCTGGTGGACCCGGAGAGAAGGGATCATAGAAGAATCAATGAGGAAGTGATCTAATCTCTTACTGATACCTTCAGTGCCCACCCTTTCATTCCTCCAAGTGGGACCAGCGCTAGGAGGAGCAATGTCCATAAGCCCCAGTGAGTTAAAAAAGAGATGAAAGTGTGAAAAGAGAGGATCAATAACAGCCTTTCCCCCCCAATTCTATAAGGCTTTCAGGATAAGGTTCAAGTCACCCCCCAAGATCAGATTAGGAGCATTCTCCCCTTACGAGCATTCTCCCAAAAGATATCCCGATGTCTGTAGGGTCCATAGCAGTTTAGAATGTCCAAGGGGGCGTTCATACCCCTGAAGGTAGCCTTGACAAGGATACCTGCAGCATTTTTGAAAGCACGACATCTGACCTAATGAGGATTCCAAGCTGACAATAACCCTCCCGAGAGCCCAGAAGCACTGATGGCGCAAAATTCCCAATTAGGTAAGAGCTTAGAGAAGGCATGTAGTGCAGGAAAAGTGCTACACATGGTCTCCTGGAAGAGTATCATATTAGGGCGGATAGAACGAAACAATGAACGAAGGATATTTTGTTTGGCCTTGCCTCCCAAGCCCCTAACATTAAGAGAGAGGATTAGCATTCAGGAGCAAAGGGTGGGGGGTTGACGCTCTAAGTCCCCGGGTGGTGTGCCCTCTAGCTGCCTCTTTGATGCGAACCGAGAGGGGGATATAAGGAGGTGAGACAGAAGATAGTTCACCCGTCAACAAATTCTTATCCTTTTTCTTTTTCCGTATTGTCACATTCTCAAAACGAATGGATTTGAGGTGCAGAGTGGAAGGGGAGGAGGGAGTAGTGGCTGAAAAGATAGATAAAGATTTTTTAAGTGAAGGATCCGAGAAGGAGGGGGAGGAGATGGGGATGTGATGAGGGGAGGAAGGCGGGAGTGAAGTGGTGGAAGGTGGCAGTGGAGGGAAATCAACCAAAGATGTGATTGAAGGCACAATGGGTGAAGGGTTGGGGTTCAGAGTGAGAGGAGAGGACAGTGAAGAACCCAGCTCATGGGTCGCAACCACCGAGGGGGTAGAGGGTAAATCAGAGGGTACAATAACAAGAGCTGGCTGTTCAACAGGAGCCTCCACAAGAGTACAGGCCATGCCAACCAGTACAGTTGGCGAAGGAGCATTTTCCAGACCATCTAACGCTACCAACATAGAGTCTAAGACATCATAAAAAAGAGATAAAGAATGAGAGTAAATACCAAATTTTGGATGCTTAGGAGCATAAGTGATAGAGGGCTGCCTTTTAATTGGGGAGGCCTCCCTACTAGAGCACGAGTGGTCCACCAGAAGATGGGGGCAATATCTTCGAAGATATCCAGTCTTGCGGCAAACGCTACAGCGAAAAGGCACATGTAGATAGTCCAATATTTTCTATTTCCATTTGAGGTTCTCGGTGAGAGGCACTTTCTACAACTCAAATGGGTGGGTGAGATGTTTCCCATCTATAACACTTAGGTGGCACATGTTGGCTCATTAAAATAATAATAATAAAAAGTAAAACCAAAAAACTTATAACATGTCGGCTTATAATTCAAAAAATAAAAATATTATACTCATATAAATATACAATGATATTAGGGCAATACTTACAAACTAAGTAGTAAATTCAATTGACTTTAGTAAGAAGATATTATAAAACCAAGAACATATATAATTGAATAAAACCTCATAGGGAAAAACCAAACTTCAATAATAGATTTATTATTGGTGGGCCAAGGCTAAGATCATCTCTCCTTCTCACTTTGGCAAAATACAACTAGCAAGAAACCAGGGGCCACTAAAACCATGTGCTTTAAACCACTAGTCAAGGTTAACCCTAACATGTAAATGTTCATTTTTAGTTATAAAGAAAAACAAGTCATTTCTCAAAAACATTTGAATAAATGTTTAAAATCTTCATTTGATGGTAAAATGATTTTCAAATTCCATTTTTTTCTCGAAATCTAAATTTTAAAAATTTATATGGATTAGTTTACTCATTAACTACTCTTTGACATTCATTATTAGTTTTAAAGAAAGACAATTAAAACAATTTTTGGAAATCTATTTGATTAAATAATTATTAATGTTACTCACCTCATTTTTTTACTGATATTTACCCTATTTTGAAATTACTTAAGCAAGTTGACCATTTCCAACTAGGAATACTTATTAGACTTTTTTGTAAATTAAAAAGAGTTTGCATCTCAAGAGAACTTGATCCCTCTTGGCCCTTGGTAGAGCCAAGTTAAGATGGATATATACTGGTTTATACTTTATAAAAATGTTTACATAGATTTATGCAATTTGAAATCAAATCCCTAATTCTCCATTAGGGATAGGTGTACTAAAAAAAGAGAAAAAACAAATTTATTGAACATTTTTCTATTTTTTATATTTAAAAAATTCTTTCTTTTATTTATTTGAAAAGAAAAAGAGAAAAAACAAATTTATTGAACATTTTTCTATTTTTTATATTTAAAAAAATGTTTACATTTCAAGGGATACATCTTTCCTTATCTTTAACATATACCATATACATATTTTCTTATATTTTGTACTGTAATGTCCGTACTCAATAAAAAAGGAAACACTATCTATATTTCTCCCAAGAGTAATGTTATGATCTCCCTAGAATAATGTTACGAATTCATAACAATGTGTATATTAACATATAACATAAACTCTATCCACACATATAACATGTGTATACTAACATAATAATTATAGCATGCGTGCATGATAATTATAGCCATCAATTAAAACACCCAAGGGATACATCTTTCCTTATCTTTTATTCTTTGACATGTACCATGTACATATTTTCTTACATTTTGTACTGTAATGTCCTTCTTACTCAATCTGACTAGCAAAAGGGAACACTATCTAAATTTCTCCCTACAGTAATGTTACGAATTCATAACAATGTGTAGATGCATAATGAAAATACACAATGGAAATAAACTCTATCCACACACATATAACATGCGTATATCAACATAATAATTATAGCGTGTGTATACCAACATAATAATAATAGGTATCAATTAAAACATTGTAGATTTAATCCAAGATAATACGTATATTTAAACAAAGAAGATCCAACTTAGCAACTAGTTGTGTAAGAGAATTTTCCATAGAACCATAGGAGTTGTCCAGTATGTATTGTTTGTTGAGGGGTCACCCCCAAGATGGGCTGTGAGGCCACCAAGGAAAAGGAAACACCTACAAGATTCTCTCTCAACGTGCTCTCAACCCATAACTTGTTATGTTCCCTATACTTAGACAAAATCTCATCCAGATCTCTACAGGGATCTCACTAAACCATCACATCCATGGCACTCCTTCAAACTACCCCACACAATGCAAGGAAGTTATTTTCCTTCACTAGTCCATAGTTCCCTCAGGAAATACATCCCTTATAGTGCTTACCAGTGTGTGCAGTAAGAGTCCAACATGATGTATGTTATTGGGGAACCTCCTGCAACATTAATTCATGAATTCTCAAACATTTATGAGTATAAAAATTCAATAGGTATGGGTTTCTAGCTTTCCCAACCTTTATTCCCACCTATAACCATCTGTTTTTTCTTCAAATTTGGAGCTTTGTCTCTAAATTTGAATTTTTGGGTACACTATCTGGAAATGTTCATGAATAGCCATAGGAAGCTTTATGTAGCGTAGAACTCTGTATGAGAGAATGATAGAATGAATTTTGGCTCCAAGAGATACATATGACAGTGAAAAGACAATTGGCATAATTTCTATCCATAGAAAAAATTACTTCTGATAGCTAGCATAATTGTCACAACCCCCATGCTTCAATAACTGCATGAGGTGACTTTTCCCACCAACCTCACACATGCATTCAATGATTGGACTTAATTTTCAAAAGGAATTAAGTGGCTCATTTAAAGCACAACATATTTTGGATGAGTTTTAAGGTTGACACTTGGAAGCAAAGGATTTAGTTTTTCATAGGCCTCGTTTCTTTCTTCTCTGGTGGAATCATAGACCTTAGTGCTCTTTACACAACCATATTGGACCATTTTATTATTTTCCAACATATTTACATATATTTGGAGTTGGCACAATAATCCAACCATATTGTCCACATAAAAACATATACATCATACATGCCTAGCCATTCACCACTTGAGCCTTGGCCTTCAACTCCACACTATGAATCCATGCTAGCATATTTACATCATTTACATCATCTTTATTAAATACGTTCCAAGTCAAAATTGGGGGCATTACATATACTTTAAAAAATGTTTACATCTCAAAGGATACAACCTTCCTTCTCTTTCTGCTTTAAAAAAGGTTTGCATCTCAAGGGATACATGTTTTATTATTTTTATACTTAAAATTTTTTTTACATAGATTTATGCTAGTTTGGAATCAAATATGCATGGGTTTATCATATTTGGATTCAAATAGTCAAGAATAACACTTTGACACATTAATACAAAACAAACAATAAAAAGACACTTAGACACATTAATCAAAATACAAATAAGTACATTGTTTCCAATATTGTAGCCTTATATAGTAAAACAAAAGACTAAATCCAGTAGAACCATTCAAATACAAACATTTAAACCAAAAAAACCAAGTATATAAAAACAATCAAGCCAAAAAAACAAGTATATATAGTAGAACCCATCAAAATACAAACAATGAAGAAGACACTTCGACACATTAATCAACTTTACAAATACGTATATTATTTCCAATATTATAGTCTTCTTTGGTATATCAATTTTAACATTCGTCAATAACAACTTCAAATCTTCATTATCTAAAGAGTCCAAATAGCAAGCCAAAAACCTAAGTCTAATAGAACCATATATGTCTAAATTATCATCAAAGATGTCTATAAACCTTTTCAACATTATAGTCTTCTTTGGTATATCAATATTAGCATTCATCAATAACAACTTCAACTTTTCATTATCTAAAAAGTCTAAATAGTAAGCCAAAAAACCAAGTCTAGTAGAATCAAGATGTCTACGTTGTCTAAATTGTCATCAAAGACGTCTATAAACTTGGAAATACTTTAAAACTCTTTCTTTTGATATGTTAAACAACCACCACAATGCATAAAATTTAGCACAAGTATTAGTCTCTTGTCATGTTGCATATTTCAATAATAGTAATAATTTGAAGTAAAATAAACTATACCCCCTATTCCATAAAATCTAGATATTCCTTGGCATGATCTATTAAATAATA
The DNA here is from genome assembly GCA_001517045.1 of Pseudotsuga menziesii. Lineage (NCBI taxonomy): Eukaryota > Viridiplantae > Streptophyta > Pinopsida > Pinales > Pinaceae > Pseudotsuga > Pseudotsuga menziesii. Next base: position 29,386 of record LPNX010998338.1, on the reverse strand, counting down.
TCAAACAATCCCTATGATTTATTATGATTTATACTTAGTATTAATAAAACTAAAGTATTTTTCACTTTTGGTGGTCTCCAACAACTTTCCAAGACCAACATTATCTTATGTGTCACCTGAGCAAATGTGAAAACTAAGTTCTAGAATATCATTTGAATACCATTTAATTGTCACATCCTCATCTATCGTTCCAATTATAGGAGGGGGTAGTTCAAAATTTCATGTTTCAAAATTTCAAAATTTCACCCCATTGGGCCCTTGTTTGAATTCAAAACTATTTAAGTCTCCCATGGACAACATAAAATAAAAATTACATGTGCAAGTACGTGAATGTAAATCATAATGAAATTACCCCACCCCCCTCCCCATACACACACACTGTGCATCAACAAACATGTTCATTACATGAAGTAAATATAATCAATGCATAAACATAAGCAACAATAAATACTTATGTTTTAACAGAAGAAGATCCAAGCAACTTGCCGTGTAAGAGCAATTTTTCACCCAACCCTAGGTAAATTTTCCTTCCGACCATAACTATCAGCTATAGATACCACCCCCAAGATAGGATATGAGGCCAATGGGGTGCAAAAAAATCCTACACGTTTCTCTGTCTTAGCCTAAAATCCATTTTCTCTCATTCTTAGCCAAACTGATCACCATTGAGCCACTACATACATCACACTCAACCATCCCAGCCATGGAAATATCATCCACTACCCCATGCAACATAATAAATGCATATTCTTTCATTTTTCAATAGTCCCTAAGAGTACCCAACCCTTACAGTGCTCTTTAGTGTGTGCAAAAAGAGTCCAACCTAATGTATGTTGTTAGAGAACCTCCTATGGCATTAATTCATGGATTCTCAAGCATCTTGGTGTAGAAAATAAACCATGGGTAAAGGTTCCCATATTTCCCATCCTCTATGCTCACCTAAACTCGTCATCAATCCTCTTGATGTCTGCAATTTCCTCTTCACATTGCTAATTTTTTGTTAACTTCGTAGTATAGCTAATCCCCATGGATATCTCCCATAATGTATGAATTCTTCTTATAAAATGGTGATAGACTCCAATGTAGATGAGAAAATTGGTGAAAAGACAGTTGACATTACATCTAACCATAGAAGGAAGGACTCTTGCAATTGTCATAAAACTTTATCCATCCCATGATTCCATAACTACATGAGAAGAATTGCCCACTAACCTCACACATGCATTCAATGATTATATTTGATTATTCAAAGGAAATAAATGATTCATTTAAGGCACATGATAGAAATGGATAAATTCTATGCTTAACACTTGGCAAGAGAAGATTTAATCTCCCATAATCCCCCATTTCCTCTTCCCCTCTAATGGAATTATATCCTCTCTAGTGCTCTTTACACAATCATATTAGACCATTTTATTATTTTGCAACAAAATGTTTACCTATATTTTGAGCCATCATGACAAGCCAACCACATTGTTGATAAAGAAATATTTAAATCATAGACACATATCCATTCACTAGTTAGGTCTTGGCCTTTAGATCCACACTAGAAATATTTAGTAGTATTATAGCAGTTTACATAATTTGATTTAATGCATTCCAAAGGTTAAAAATAGGATATTAAATTCCCCTCCCCCTTGGAATAACAATGTCCTCAGTGTTCTGTTCTCTTTAGAAAGGATCCATGTACTTCAATTTTTTAGTTTGATTTGCAATGCCTTCCTATTTAAGGTTGCTTGTCTTCTTTTTGTCTATGTAGGACCACAATGCTTAATCACTCCTTTATACTACCTTGGGATACCTCCAAGTCCTTTAACATTTCAACACATGCCTACTAAAAATCATCAGAGGAAAAACATGCTCATCAAAGCCAATTTAAGCAATACTTAATTCGGTAATAAAGTTTCAAGTTTCATAATTGAAGAATATATGTTCATAACACAAGATAAAGTATGCAAATAAACCCAATAATTATTTGTATGAACATATCTCTACTCCACATGGATATCATGGGTGGGATTCAAGTCACTATCTTCTATGACACGCCCAAGGTATATATACATATACTATCTTTTTAATCTCAATTAGTATATAAACTGAATCTCTCACAATATATTCTTTGAAGTTTCCTCTTCTTTATAGTCATCGCCATCTAGTATTAGGAATCCCCTTTTATGCTAAACAATCCCTCGGATGATCCATTATTTTCCAAGTCTTTCTTGCACAAGAATAGCAAAGAATTATATAATTGTATTGTCAGGACATATTACTAGTAACCTCTAATATACATAACTCAATACAAACAAAACCTATCATAGGATTAGAGTTTCATTATAGTACCATTCAACCTTTGTCTTGCAATCTTTCAATAAGCATCATCTATACTCATTAGAAGCATCCATCATCTCACCTATATTATACACATACAATTACCATAAGACACCATCATAATAATTTCAATTAGAAACTTTTCAAATTCATTTAAAACAGAAACCCAATTTCATAAATATGAGATCCTTCTCATAATGTTCGACCTTTATAGGTGGTAGAACCTAGTCCTCATTATTGACTTACATTCATTTTCATATCCAAGACAATTTTACCTACAATCTAAACTTTCCATTCAACCAAACAAATTATGAGTATCCATGCATAAAATCCTTCATTGCAACACTTACAACAACCAATAAAGTGATCTTGAAATTATAAAACATCAATAATTCAATCATTATCAACTATTAATATCTCAAATGCAATGAAATGCATTCACCATATATGCATCACTTGGCACAATAAGAATCACACAATGCAATCACATTGTCTATGCAATTAAACAAATTGTTAATACTCATGTTTACACAATCACACTCTTCAACATATTGAAGACGTATTTTTACGCATCCATGTTATCCCAGCAAAGTGTTATTGTAGTTCATCAAAACATGACTAACTTTCATGCAATCCTTTCATTACATACACAACAACTCATGAAACGATATTAGAATTATAATTTACCAACAATCTCATTATTTCAGCTATTAACATAGTACATGCAATGAAATATAGTACAACCATGCATTCAAACAATGCATTCTAACATATGTGCCCACGTGTATGTGTGTAATTGCATACTTACACAATCTATCATGCACATCTCATTCAATGCATCCTTGCATTTATTTAGAAATACCATATTCCCATGCCATGCATTCCACCTTGATGAATTGGAAAGTCTAGTCAACACCTAGACACATCATCCAACCACCTCTTGAAAACCATCTAGACACATCATCCAACCACCTCTTGAAAACCATCTAGACACCTTCTTCTTTAGCTCAATAGACACTAGAAATATACTCTTTCTATGCCAAACAATCCCTCGGGCATACAAGAAGGAATTTCCTTTATTTGCTCAATAATCTCTTTGGAATTCCTCATGTCTAATAGTGTCTCTATGTTGGAAATAAGGTTATAGTTCAAGAAACTGAAATAAGTAGGGAAATCATTGGACACTTTTGTAACATTATCCTTTCCACATCTTATGATACTATGAATTTACCAATGATTGCCTTACACGGAAACAAAAGGATCATAAAACTTGACCTACCTTGGTCTTTAACTCAAAATCAACACACATGGCATGTTATTTTACTCCATGAGAATGCACTTTAAATTCTTTATATATATATAGCTCAATAGACACTGGAAATATACTCTCTCTACTAAACAATCCTTCGGGCATACAAGAAGGAATTTCCTTTATTTGCTCAACGATCTCTTTGGAATTCCTTCATGTCTAATAGTGTCTCTATGTTGGAAACAAGGTTATAGTTCAAGAAACTGAAATAAGTAGGGAAATCATTGGACACTGTTGTAACATTATCGTTTCCACATCTTACGACACTATAAATTTGCCAATGATTGTCTTACATAGAAACAAAATGATCATAAAACTTGACCTACCTTGCTCATTAACTAAAAACCAACATGCATGGTATGTTATTTTACTCCATGAGAATGCACTTTAAATTCTTAAAATATGTGTGTGTGTAAGGATTCTTTCCTCTACCACTTCATACCTTGTGTGGTAACACTCACATAGATGCATTTAAAAAACACAAGCACACCAATTTATGATATTAACATATGGTTGAAGGGATCCTTACCCCATTCCTTTTTCCAACACTTATGCAATCAACATACATGAATGGATTCCAGTAATATATCTAATGTTACCTTATCGGTAGGTATCTAGTGGAAATTTATATATCCCTTCACCATCATCTTGATCGATACCTTAATGGCCTTATCTTTTCTTTACACAAATGACTCCTACATGCAATAGTATCATCAACATCTCCATCCATGCATCAATCATCTCTAGTCATACAACCATCATCAACCACAATAAATAGCAATATGCTTAGTGCATATCTAATACCATATCACTTATACTAATATGGAACATTTACAGATGCACATGCATGTATATACACTATGCATCATCTCTTAGTATGCCCACTAATGCATATGCGCTCTTTCATTTTCCTAGTTCTCATGCCTTAATTATGTACATGCAAAACTCATAAAATATAAATATAACAACAAGAGATGAGTAAGGAATCTCCCCCTTCAACTCATCTTCATAGCATTAAATTCCCCTTCCATGTCATAATTGATCCAATCCATGGACTTTCTTCCAAGCACACAATGAATGATTAATTCTGATTTTCTCACCAAGTAGCAATTCATCAATGTCTAAACATCCATACTTGATACTTTCCAATCATGCAATCCTTATGCTATAAACAAAGTAAATTTGAGGTGATAAATCCCCTTCTTTATCATTTTTTCCTTATGGGATAGATCTTCAATTTTTTCCATAATAATTTTCTTAGTATTATGTAGCTTTCTTTAGCATTGTAGCAACTTCCCTTGCCATTTCAAGTATCCTCAAGCTCCACTTGAATATGGAAGCAATATTTTCCTAATTTGAATTGTATTTTCATTCTTCTCATTATTCTATTACTACTCCCTTAACCTTGCACAATTCTATCCAAGCCCAACTTGACCATTCTTGGTTCCCAACTTGTAGTTGCATTACTAGATTTATTTACTTCCTATGCCAATCTTGTCCCAACATTAACTTTAACTGAAATTCCTAACACTTCCTAGTGTTGCAATCATTCCATTCTAATTCCAATTGGAATCTTTTCAAATTCCTTTATCTTTCCTCCTCTCTAGTTGTCTTTAAGTATCATTCAATCATGGATCTTGCTTTCCTTTCACATCAAAATCGTTGCCATGATTTTGAAATGCATGATAGATCCATATATTGTAATATCTTGTTCCACCATGAGAATTTTATATGTGAATGGAATTTAATTACTTATTTCCATTATTTACACATAAGTTGCAACTCTTCCAAACATGCGTGCACTCATCCATAGGGATGATTCACCAATGACTTGTAGGAGCCACATGTTCTTTATTCTCATTTATTGTCATTTTCTCCTCACTGACTATGTATGATAACCAATTAGTTTTAACAAGGTATCCCACAACCATTATTTTCAATCTATATATAACATTCTAAATATAGTAAATGCATTCCATGCATTGTGGCTAAGGAACCATCAATCACTCTTAAGTTATTTTTTTTCTTCATGAGTGTTTATAAAAGCCAACAACAAGAATGTAAGCATTTAAATTCACTATGTTTTTCACCTATTTACAAACATTACCCTAATAATCTCACTCAAATATCTTTGTTGGTCAACATTGTCATCATATTACCAACCACTCACATTTCTAGTAAGCAACCTGTCATGCTTTTTCTTTCCAAAATTGTGCTTAGTTCCACTGTGAAAACACCATTATAACATGTTTATCAACATATATATAATCATTTTCACCTTTGGCATGCTCTTATATCAACTTACAACTTTTTCCCAAATGTTAGGATACTTTGGATTCAATGACCGACATTGAAATTGTTCTGCCCAATCAAACTTAGATGCTTTGTTTACTTTATTTCTATAACAACTTTAAACATATTTCACAAAACATAACCTTCTAGTATATTCTCCTCTATATTACCTTTCTAACGTGGGCTTAATTTTGGGTCATGAGATAAAATATACAGTTCCCCAAAGTTATCATTTTTTCTTATTTTTTCATTGTTGTTATAGATGCTCTAAATATCAGAGACCAGCTTCAAAGACCAATAGAAGAAAATATAGAAATATTCAAGAATTTTTTTGTGTCATGTGTTGATATACTATATGATTGTGAGTGTTTAAAATAGTCCATATCTCTAATCCATTGATCCAATCATTTTCTATAAAATCCTAGAATTGTCAATTTTAATTTTTTACACATGCTTCTTTTGGACTTAGATTTTTTAGAAAAAATGGTTATCTCACAAACTGAGAAAAATGGGAAGACTTCCTTGAATCAAAGTTGTTCATCTCATTGAGAAGGTAAAATGTCTAGTAAATAATTTTTCCCTGGTTTTGACTCTTAGTTCACTTTTAACTTCTCCAAGATTTCCATTGATCTTATCCTAGATAGTCGATTTTAGCTTGTTTATGTATCTCTTATTCACACCCCTTGGGATTTGGACAAAATCTCCTAGGTTATTTGTGTGCTTTGTCAAAGATCACACTGTAAAAAATATCAACCCAAATAAATACATTATCAAATAATTGGGGATGGGTTTTCAAAAGTCACTAACTGCTTCTTTCTAAGAATTTGGAATTGAACAAACACATACCTCTCTGGAATTTTGGTATCCCTCCTCACTATGTAAAAACACCAATTTTTTCATCAAATTTTGACTTCATATGCTCCTATTACTATTGATTTATCCCACAATACTGAGACGGGGGGGGTGGGGGGGTGTTGAATCAGTATTATCCCCTTTTCATTTAAAATAAACAAAAATCAACAATCAAGACACATATTTTATTGTGGAAACCTCAAAGGGAAAACCACCAACACAAACTCATTAATAAGATAAATTTTACAAAATTGGTTATCTGCTACTACAGAAAGGATGTAAACACACCCTAGGTTTTTCCTGCAACTACAAACAAGGATGCTACAACACCCCTATGGTTTTCTGCCTGCTTCAATAGACAAGGATGCTACGACACCCTGTTCTCCAGCTACGACTGGAAGGAGGCTTCGACCCCCTGCAGACTTGTGGCCTGCCCTAGCACCACCCTGCCACCCTATTCTGATTTTCTCAGTCTTTTGAAACAGTTGTAAACTATTCACTTTGTACTCTGTCAAGCTTACTAACAAAGACACTTAATTATTTACACATTCATTCAATAAATACGTTTTACCTATTTCCTATCAACGCATCTCTCCATAGGTGCACTCTTTCATTTTGTATCGTGACCGTTTACTTACAGTCACAACTATTCATCATCTACTCATGCAACTGTCGCATCATTTCATCCTTAAGTTCCAGCAAAGACACTGTTTCGTTCTTTTCACAGCTCAAAATCCAATTCCGCATCCATGTTTATAATTTTCTGGTGCTTCCGTAATCTTCTTCTCCAGATACAATATAGACAGTTGATCTTATGTCTGAATATCTCCAGATTGTTGATCTATTCTAAGGATTTCCCCTTTGAAATCGTATTTCCGCACCAAGTTTCTACTTCAATGATTCCCCATCATTGATCTTCATAGGGCTTCTCCATGAGCGTCAATATCCAGATTGCGAGATGCGGAAATGTAACATTTTCTCAAATCATATCTTAACTTTCCGCAAGCTCCTTTCTGCAAGCTCCTTTCCACAAGCTTCTTTCCGCAATTTTTCTTCCGCACCGTCGATCTCTTGTGGAGTATTTCCCAACCTTCGATCTTCCGAATCGCAGGTTGCATATTGCAGGTTCATAAAATCTTTAAACGTTACTTCTGCAATTCCCTTTCCACATTTTTCTTCCACACCGTCGATCTCTTTTAGTAGAACTAATCTCACTCGTCCGATCTTTGATCTTTTGCGGAACCTGGTATTTTTTCACCTAACTATTAGAACTAATCCTTAACCATCGAATCTAGTACGGGGCTTATATAACCCATCCAATCTTGATTGTTGCGGAACCTTGTTACTTCTCACGTTTTTAACCTCTGCGCTAGTTCATTCAGCAAGAACATTGTGAACCGTTTATTTATTTGGATAATCGATCTCAGCCATTCAACTTGCTACATAGTTATGTGTTTGTCATTCAACTTGTAACAAGGTTATTCCTTTGTTATTTTGAATACATGCAACCTTCACTCTGCCACCATATCTTTAACTTTCGATAACTGATTTGACATCAATGAAAACTATTTTACTCAACAATTACAACCAATACGAATTTCTTGGCTCCATTTAAAAGAAAAACTCCATGTACTACTAACATGGCATATTGCTAGCATGGTAATGTCATGTCGACAGTGGTGATGTGGAATAATGTACACTTGGACGCTAGATGGAATGACCCGATCCTACCATGTTATGTTCTTTCAATCCCCTTTTCAATTTCAATGTGATTCCCTAAGATGCTTTCACCACAATATTTAACCTCTACAGAAAGAATCCCACCAATGATCAAGGTCAATAGATGTGACATACGCGATATGATATAATTCGTTCATAGAAATGCTACATGTTCTACATCTCATTCACATTCCTTTGCGTAAAGACCCTCATAACATAAGTTGGATGTGACGATCTAGATGGATGATTTAATATGGATCATGCATAACATAAGTTGGATTTATGTCTTGTGCCATACACCCATGCAACTAAGCCATTTCAGTGTTGCCACCTATATAACCCATACATGTGGTTCATCCATGTTGTATCCCCTACCCATGTGGTATTTGTGGGCCCACATTAATTTTTTCCCCAAAAATGATTTTTTTCATAAATGCATATATTTTTATTTCTTATTGTTGGGCAAGTAGCTAACATCAAATTACAATTATCATTTATCTCAACTAGTAATTTCTTTGTTGACTGGAAGAACCGGTAAAATAAATTTTGGGTGGGTTTGAACTTTTTCCATTTTCTCAAAGCCGAATTTTATCTTCACAATTTAATTTATTATTGACTCTTATGCCAACTACCCTACTATTTCTAGAGAAAAAAAAAGGTATTTAAAGCCTTGAAGAAAAAGGCATTTAAAGCCTTGAATTTCTTCTAGGAATTATATCAAACAGTTAGTTTGCAAATAATTTCTTCTCCAATTTCCTCAAAGACAAATAGTGAAATTGAGAATTTTTTACAATAATTACCATATATATGTAGCCAAACCTTTCAAGCAATATTACATTATTTTATTCATAACCTAAAATTAAACAATTGAAAGATTCAACATTATTTTCCCCAAAAAATTATCTTATGCATTTCGTCACATACTTTGTGTGCAACCTCAATTGTACCTATAGAATTCAATTATGTCCCATGCAATCTCAGTGTTGCAACCAAGAGCTCTACTACCACTCTATCACATACCAATTTGTCATTTTGACTAAAGGCGGGGATATTTACAAATTTTATGTTTGAAAGTTTTTCCCCATGGGGTTGTTAATCAAATTTAGAACTATTTTAAGCCTCCAATGAGAGACATAAACTAATAAATTCATGTGTGAGTGCATGAATGTAAAACACAACAAAATTTAAATTATATCCACACAAACATCATGCATAAACATACATCTTCATCACGGGAAGTAAATATAATCATTGCATAAACATATATGACAATGAGTACTTATATTTTAATAGAAGAAGATCCAAGAAATTGGTTGTGTAAGAGAAATTTTCCACCCAACCATAGTTATCAACTATAGATACTACCCCCAAGTTGGGCTACAAGGCCACCAAGGAAAAATAAAAACTTATAGGCTTCTCTCTTTCTTTCCAAATTTGATTTTCTCTCATGATTATCTAATATGATCATCGGTGAGAACTACATACATATCACTTAGTCATCCTAGCCATGGGTCTCTCTTCCCCTACCCCATACAACGCAAGGAATACCTATCCTTTTTCTACTCAATAGTCCCTCAAAGTACCCAACCATTATAGTGCTCTTCAGTGTGTGAAAAAAGAGTCCAATATGTTGTATGCTTTTAGAAAACCTCTTATGACATCAATTCATGAATTTTCAAGTATCCTGGAGTAGAAAATAAACCATGGGTAAAGGTTCCCATCTTCCCCAGTTTCTATGCTCACCTACAACCATGTTCTTCCCTCTTGATGTCTATAATTTCCTCTTCGCGGTGCTAATTTCTAGTTAACTTCTCAGTCTAGTTAATACCCATGGATAACTCTCGTGTTGTATGAATTATACTTAGAAAATGGGTAAGAGAATACAATGGAGATGAGAGTATTGGTGAAAATACTACTAACATTACTTCTTACCATAGAAGGAAGGGATCTTACAATTATCATAAAAGTATATTTATCCCATGATTCCATAAATAAATGAGAAGAATTTCCCACCAACCTCACACATGCATTCAATGATTGGATTTGATAATTCAAAGAAATTAAATGGTTCATTTAAGGAACATGGAATAAATGGATGAGTTGCAAGGGAGACACTTGGAAAGAGGGGATTTAATATCCCATACCCACCCCCCTTTCCTCTTCCCATTTAGAGCAATCATAACCCGTATAGTGCTCTGTACACAACCATCTTGGACCAATTTATTATTTTCCAACGTAATATTTACCTATATTTTGAGTTAGCATGACAAGCCAACCACAATATCCATATAGAAATATTTACCTCATACGTGCCTAGCCATTCACTAGTCAGGCCTTGGACTTGACCTCCACACTAGGAATATTTACTAGCATATTACATAATTTTACATAATTTGATTTAATACATTCCAAGGGTTAAAACTTGGATATCCCATTAACCAAATTCCATGTATGACATAGTAGAGTATATCTTCTAAGAACTCGAAGATCTACTAGTTACCCAATCAAGTAAACAATCCACTAAAGTTTGTTTATCCTAATTGTTCTCATCAAATGTGACTTGTATAACTTCTTTCGAAACGAATTTTTGTATGTGTGCAATGCAAAAACATGTGATCCTCAAAATCCTCATTATATTTTCATAAAACTATTCTAACTAGACCTATCCAACTTCTCTTTTGTCCATTATTTCCAAGAAAAAATTATGTTTTCCAATGCCAACCATAAAAATATGTGTCCTTAATAGACATTCTGATTTTACCACACATGGTGGATCACACCTTTATGGCCTTCCCTATCCCTTTGCAGACCTTTTAGACCCCATGGACCAATTTTGTACCTTTTATGTTTCCAATATCATCCCTGAAAACATGCCTTATTTGATATACACGACTTTTAAACCTATTCTCGCGTATATACGCGAATTTGACCCTTAAACCCACGTACATCGGGATGTGTGAAAAAAGCCAAATACTTTTGGAGTTTTCCTTGATGTGGATCCGAATCACTTGTCTCTTGGCCTTCCATATGCCTTGAGATAGCTTGGATTCGACCTTCCATTACCCCATTTAAGCACTATATAAGGAACCCTTTGGATACATTGAAAGAGGAGGAATTGAAGAGCAAGAAAACTATAGTCCATTGTTGCCGGAGCTTATACTTGAGTCTACATCCCTTTGTCCCTTGGAGCACTTTGTGTTCTTCCCAAGATTTCCTTTGTTTGTGAGCTTGCTATCGAGAGATGGAGGATTGAAGTGGTGGAGGTCCAGGTGGAGGACTCAGTTTCTCCGATTCGCAGACGTGCCGATAGAGGTTGTCACTATTGTAATCTCTGTTTTATATTAATAGAAATATCTTTTCCTATCCAATAATGTGTATTTAAATGAGTATTGAATCCATGGATGCTTTTAAATGCTTATATGTTATTGATTATATATTCTAGAGTAGGTCTAACACAACTATATATAGCATTCTTGTCTTATTTGTTGAATGTTGAGAGAGCAAATTACTTATACAAGTGAGAGTGGAAAAGCTCAACGGGGATCTACATCAACTGTCCGGAATAAGGTATGTATCGAGATCCTTTAGTGTTAGATGTTTGGTTTCTCTTGCATATTGGAAAGGATTGATTTCTGCGGTTACTCTGTCTGTTGTGGTACCCCAAGCCATAGGAATTTTTCTCTGTAACAGAATTGGCGACCATACTGGGGAGTTCCTAGTCATTTCCTTTGGGGGTTTTTTATCGGCATTCAATGTTCTTGAATTGCTCTGATTTCTCTATTTCTGAGTTGAGTCTAGGGGCATGTTTATCTGGTAGTTTCTGATAGGAGTAAATTTTGTCTCAGTTTGTCTATTTTACCTTCTTTTTATCTCTTTTTCTTCCTATACGCGAGTTTTTGCTTCACAGTCGCGTGTACACACGGTTTTTACTGGGATATCCGTGTATATACGTGGGTTTTCTGCACATAATCGCGTATGCCCTGAGTTTTGATTTTTAGGGGAGGATTAAGTGTTGCTGGGTGAGTTTTGATGATTTTTGAGTCTCATTGGATGCTTCTAAAGTCTGTATACACCTCTATTTTTTACTAGAGACGTCTTTTAGTTAGAATTTAAAAAAAATGCTCTTGTCATTGCATTTTCTATTTTTTGTTTTGGGATTAGTGCGTTAGGTCTCTTTTACCTTGGTGATTTGCTTGGGTGCTTTCTGATAGTGCTTGCAAATTTTGTGTGCGGTAGAGTCATTCTTTTGCTTCATTATCTCATTTTATTTCGAAAAATACAAATATATTTTCTTTTTGCAACATGATGCATTTTTGCATTTTGCATTTTGCATGGTACTTGCACTAGGTTTGCTTGGAATAGTATTAGTCAGATTTTCATATAGGAATGACTGAATTTTTCATTTGAAGGAGAATTTTTCATTTCACGTAGTATCATACCCCATTTTTCATTTGACACACTGCATTTGCATTGATTGTTAGGTGTGCATTTTACTTCTTGTTGCGTCATAACACCATTAGTTGCATGATCATTTACCCTTTTTGAGTAATAAGCCAATTAAAATCAATGCATAATAAAATGAATTACTCTCTTTTCTTTTATAGGGTGCACCAACAAGATTAGGTTTTAGGGTCTTGGAATAGTTCATTGTGAGTAAATTCTCCAAGACCACTAAACAACAACATGTATGTGTCTGTCCAGGTGAGAGTGTGAAATTCCTTGGTATAATTAATGTTTCTTAGGATCCTCCTCTTACAAGGGAGTTAAGCATGAGGTAGTGTGAGTGGTTATTGATTGGGATGACCCCTAGTCATAACTGAGTAGCACCAGAGATATTTCCAAGATTGTATTCATATCTAGGGGCTCTTTCGAGAGTTTTGGGCTTTGCTACCCTGCCCATACGGTCAATCCTGCTTGCGACTATTCGCTCGAGCATTTATTATATTGAGGTGACCTTAGTTGCCTTACCTAGGTTATCGAGGGGGTAATTTGTAGAGGTTATTCGAAAGGTGTCCCAGCCAGGTTGGGGTTGGAAAACACATTCACTATATGTTTTGAAGCTGAGGGCCATAATAATTGGTTACAAACCTTCGCTTGTTGTGTATGGGAGTCTCAAGCCTCTCCTAGGCGAGACATACTTGCTTCATTCGAGAGCTCACATATCCTACCCTTGATTGCTTATGATTTGGCTTTACATTATATAGGTGTATGCTCTGTGCACGCTAGTTTTCCTAGGGTTTGCGTAATTAGATAGAGTCTTTTTCAGTTTTTGAGTCATTGTGGATTCGGCTGCAGCACTTCGTTGTTCTCGTCGTTTAGTAGGATTTTCGCCTTCCACATCTCCTCTTCCTTTGGGTGAGAGAAATAGAATGTCTAGGCGGAATATTTATCACATTGATTCACACACGATGGGAGATCACAAGGATGACATTCCTGATATTTCCTCTCCACCTCAAGAGGTTGGGGAGGAAGATCCTACTCTTGTATATGATCCTTCACCTGATATACCTTCACATTTCGGATACGATCCCTCATTCACAAGTTGTCGGTATTGGTTTCCGGGCGACAAGACTCACCATGAACCCACAAGAACTAGTCATGTTAGTTATGGCATGCCTGATATCCCTACATGTGATCTGGCACATCATGCCGAGTCAAAAATTGAACCTAGCCCTACGCCTGGGGGCATTCCCATTCCTTTCCATGCGGAGAGATTTGGGAGCACTAGTCACATTGCATCTTCCATCCCAGTGGTGGAATCTACCTCACATGTTCGTCCTAGGCCTAATGTTAGTAGTCATATGCGGATACCAGAACTGAGATGAGTGACCATAGGGAATACCACTTATATCCCTTCACATGTCCCTTCGTCCTCTATTCCTACTCCTTTAGACGCATTTTTGACAACCCTTCCTCCCCCTCATTCACGTGGTCCTTCGGGTTGGAACATTGCTACTAGTCATGTTCATACTACGACTACTCGTACAGTAGTTTCTCAGAGTCAAGCATCTCTTGTTGTTTCAGGAGGTCATATTCCTATTCTTGGATCGTCTTACGGTCCATCGCATGGCATTCCCCATATACCTACTTTTGGAGCCTCTCATGGGATATCCCATGGGACATCTTATGGAACTTTTCATGCACCATATTATGGACCGCAGTATGGACAGAGTTATCAACCTTATGGGTACGGATATCAACAACCCACTTAATCCTCTAATTATGTATTTGTAGCACCACCTAATCAAGGTTCACCACATCATAATGCTTCCATGCAACCCTATACGGGTCAAAAGGGAGGAGGATATTATGGCCAAGGCCATGGTATTTATAGTTGTTAGCCTTATATGAACCAAGACTATCAGGGAGCGTGGCATAGACTGACTCAACCTAGGCTCCCTTTCCTCGCAACATTAAATTTACCTGACTTATCAAGACTAATGAACGATCCGATGTCTTATGACCCGACTTGGATGACTGTTCCTACAAAGCTTCCCTCGGACATTCCCAAATTCAAGGGAAAACTAGGAGAAGATCATAGTGAACATGTCACTACCTTTCACCTTTGGTTCTCTTCCAACTCTTTACATGATGATTCTATTCATTTGAGGCTATTTCAACGCACCCTCACAGGGCCTGCAGTGAAATGGTACATAGAGCTACCAAAGGGGGCATTTGTTTTGTTCGATGACCTTGCTACGAATTTCCTCAACCACTTCCAGCTACTAGTACATTATGATGTTGGTACAGAACTCTTATCGACATTTCGGCAGGACAAATCCACACATATCTCTGACCATATCCAAGAGTGGCGTAGACGGAAGAGGTTGATTAAAGATTTCATACCGCTGGAGTTTCTCCTTGAGTGGTTCCTTAAATCGTTACTACCTTATATCGCGAAGGATGTTTCTACATCTGGAGTCCAGAATGAGGAACACACAATTTTTATGGCACAAGAACTGGATTTCATTTATGCTCAATCCAGGCTATTATATGAGATCATACCGAATGCTCCACGTTCTAGTTTTGATCCCAAGATCAAACCTGGACCACATTTCGATGGCATTGTGGGATGTACAAGTGCCAAACCTGCAGACTTGGTTACGAAACAAGTGAGTCAATTGTCTATTAACCAATCTACGTCGGGACAAGCTACGGCTTTGTCTCAACCCACCCAAATGGCGACTGTACTTTTCGTGCAATCGTTGGACCAGAAGGGCAACTAGCAGCCCAAAAGGAATAATAAAAAGGGTAAAAACAATCGTAAGGGTGGGAACAAGAATGAAAATGCCAATTTTAATGACAAGAATGACCGTAATGATGGGGGGGACAAGTAGTCTAAATGTAAGGTTATGTTTCCTTGCAAATTGTGTAAGGATGACCACCTCACTCACTTGTGCCCTCGTATGGAAGAGGCCTCGAGATTCATAGCACAGGGCCCAACTGCACTGACCAATCCTTTACCCATAATCAAAATATGAACTTGAGGACCCATGATCCTCATTGTGCGTCAGGTGGAGATCAAGATCCGCCAGAAGCCAGTACTGGTCATGGTTGCATCAACATGGTGCATGCTACTAAGGTTGTGACTCGTGCGAAAGACTATGGTTTGTCACAACCAGACCTTGGGAAAGAATCTCCTCCTACCAAGAGTCCTTTGCGTATTGAAAATCCTACAAATAAACCTGAGAGTGTACCTCACATTCCTAAGGGATTATTAAAGTGTTTGGGGCACAATCATAATGCCTGAGATGCCCAGAACTATTCTGTTGTCGAGGATTTGGGCCACACTCCTTATGTGATGTCTGCGCTTGAAGTTCTTCAGAATTGTTCATCACAAAGGAAAGCTTTGCTTTTTTCTCTTGGGGTGAATGATGATAACTCTTCTTCCGTCATCAAATTTGAAACCATGGGATTACAGCCTCACTTTCCTTACTACGTTTCTCTCTTGATTCATGTGGAATGTCTTAACATGACCATCAAAGACTGTGATTGATGAAGGCGCTGTTGCTTCTGTGATGCCTTTTTCGTGTTGGAAGGGTTTGGGTTCTCCCGAGTTGTCTAAATCCACTACCATGTTGACTGCCTTTGATTATTCCTTCTCTTAAGGTCCGTTTGGGAGGGAAGACCATCGCGATCAAGGTCGAGGTGGTTGATGCGCCCTTTGATTACAATCTTTTACTAGGTCAAAATTGGATGTATAGTATGCAAGCCATAACCTCTTCTTTATTTTGAGTTGTATGCTTTTTGTTTAATGGGAATATTTTTACAATTGATCAAACATCATTCAAAAATCCAAGTGTTAGTGCATCGTCGGGAGCTTCAATCTCGATTATCGACCACTCTCAGCCGGCAATTGGGAGTGTGGGTGTAGGTATGTATCCATCCCTTAAGGGGACATTTAGTTGTCCTGCACCCATCCTTATGATTGGTTCTAGTTTCGATGGGGCTTCATATTCATTTAATTTGGTGTCTTTTCGCACTTCCCATATGGAAGATCATTAGATTCTTCCTACACTGAGTCCTTTGAATGGACCTATCGGAACAAACATGAGGTTTCCTGCAGCTATGATTGCATATCAAGCAAATATTGATTGTGTTGCAGAGCATAGTCCTTCCTCTTCACTGACAGAGGAGGAGGACCCATATGTACTACCTGCATGGGCAGTTGAGTCTTCTCGTGCACATGACTGCCTTGATAGTGTTTTTTTCGTTAGATGAAGCTATTATTGAGGCCATGTCTGGGGTTGAGCCACCTTGGGAAGAGTTACATCATAGATTATATTTTCTTCCTGAGCTTGAACGTTTGGAGCATGAGGACTTTAGGGAGATTTTTAGCGAGAATATTGGTAGTCTCGTGGTTCCATTAAGCTCTCCTGGTCAGATGGATGATGGGAACATGGCGAATATATCACCTATAATTCCTATCAATATCTCTCGTGATCCTAGCAAGATTGAGAATGTCTATATTGGGGCAGAATGTTCCCATGCTGAGATTCTACAGTATACCGAGCTGTTCAAATAATTTTGTGATATCTTTGCTTGATCATACAAGGAAATTCTAGGTATCGACCCTCGCATTGTCAAACATGAAATTAAGACTTATCCCAATGCAAAACTTGTTCGACAATTTTTGTGTGCAGTGAATCCTAGAAAAGCACCTACGATTAAGGTTGAGATAGAAAAGATGTTGAAAGATGGATTTATCTATCTCGTTCCCTTGATGGAGTGGGTTTCAAACCCCATTCTGGTTGATAAGAAACAGGGAATGATCCGTATATGTACTGATTTCCATGATTTAAATCGTGCATGTCCTAAGGATAATTTTCCCACACCATTTATTGACCAAATTTTGGATGAGTGTGCGAGAAGTGAGGTATTTTCCGTCATGGACAGCTTTTCCGGATATAATCAGATTCAAATTAAACCCAAGGATCAATAAAAAACTACATTTATTTGTCCTTGGGGTACGTTTGCATATCAAAAGATGCCTTTCGGTCTTAAAAACACCGGAGCCACATTTCAACGGGATATGACCTTGATTTTTCACGATCTCAAATCGATTAGTGAAGTATTTTTGGATGAGCTAGATGCTCACTCTCGGCTGAGAGTGCGTCATTCCTACCATTTGAGATTAGTATTCAAAAGGTGCTGCCACTACCAAGTTAGTTTAAATCCTCATAAGTGCATATTTTGCCTGAATCAGGTCGCTTGCTAGGATTCATTGTTTCCAAGGAGGGTATAAGAGTCAATCCCTTAAAGGTTGAGGCAATACTTCAATTGTCTCCCCTGAGAAATATTAGACATCTTCATTGTTTGCAAGGCATGGAAAACTTCTTACGGAGATTCATGGTTAACTTTTCCAATTTGACTAAAGCCTTTATGCGTCTTTTGAAGAAGGACACTACCTTTTCCTGGGATGAGCGAGCCCAGGAGTCCTTTGATGCTCTTAAGCAAGCCTTAGCATCAGCCCCCGTGCTTAGTCCATCCAACTATAGCCATGAATTTTTTATTTATTTGGCCGCATCCATGGAGATGATTGGTATGGTTTTGGTTTAGGAGGATGAGGAGCTCCATGAGCATGTCATATACTATTTGAGCCAAAACCTTATAGATGTAGAAATCTGTTATTCCCATGTGGAGAAACTTTCCTTAGCTACTGTTCATGCTGTTCAAAGATTGAGACACTACATTCTCCTTCGCTAGACCTTGGTGGTAGCTCATGTCAATCCATTTTAGTTCATCCTCACTAGAAGGATGATCAGGGGAAAGTATAAAAAATGGATTTTTATTTTGCAAGAATTCGATCTCAAATTTGTTTCGGCGAAATCAAATAAATCGTTAATTTTTGCGGAGCTCATTTATGATTTCCCAAGTGATGAGGAGGAGGAATTTTATGAGTATATGTTTGTCGATGAGCATATCTTCCTTATCTCAACTTTGGATCCATGGTATGGGGATATTATCGTATATTTACAAACATTGAAGGTTTCTACTCACCTTACATGGGATGAGTGACAATGATTACGTCACATATCTAAGAACTATCTTATAGTGGATAACACTTTGTACCACCGTGGGGTAGATTCCATTTTACATTGTTGTTTAACCCATGAGGAGGTTGAGGTTGTGCTGAATGATTGCCACGGAGGGGTGTGTGGTGGTCATTTATCTAGGCTTTCTACAACCCAAAAAATATTGAGAGTAGGATATTTTGGGCTGTCGATCTTTAAAGATTGTGTTAATGCGGTCAAGAAGTGTCACCCTTGCCAGGTGTTTGCATGCAATATGCACTCACATCCTGCCCCGTTACATCCAATTATCACCACCGTTCCCTTCACCAAGTGGGGGCTTGACTTCATGGATTGCAACCTAGCTTCAGCTGAGGGGCATCATCATTCTATATTGGTCGTTGATTATTTCATGAAATGGGTTGAGGCTATGCCCACGATTAAATCCAATGGTGAGACGACCACCCATTTCCTATTCAACCAAATTATTACTCAGTTCGGTATTCCAAAGGATCTTGTCACTGACCATGGTAGGCACTTTCAGAATTGAATGATGGAAGAGTTGGCCTCAAAGCTAGGGTATAAGCAGGAGCACTCCTCTTCTTATTACCCTCAGGCGAATGGACGGGTTGAAGTAGTGAACAAATCACTTAAGTCCATTCTCCAACGAACCATCGCACAAAGAAAAATGAATTGGCATATCATGCTATATCCTACTTTGTGGGCATATAGGACCGCGGTTAAGACTGCCACCGGTTTTTCTCCATATCAGCTCGTATATGGAGTGGAGTCTGTATTGCTAGTTGAATGCTATAGAGATTTTACCAGACACTTCCACATTGGAGGAACGTTTGGTCCACTTAGAGCAGTGTGATGAGCAACGTCGAGATACTTTAGTGGCTCTAGAGATGAGTAAGAATCGTGTTAAGGTCCAGTATGATAAGTCTGTCCGTCTGAGGAGGTTTAGTGAAGGAGATTTTGTCCTTTCAATGGGATCAAACTAAAGAAACCTTGGGGGTATGGAAGTTTAATCCCATGTGGCATGGTCCTTACGTGGTCAAACATGTGTTAGAGAAGGGCGCCTATGAGCTGGTATATTATGAAGGGACAGCCTTGGCGGAGCCTAGAAATGGGCTCTATCTTAAAAAATACTATGCATGATCTTCAGCTAGGGTTGATTATTGTATATTATTGTACAGTTTTTTGCATAGTTAGGTTTTCTTATGGTGATTGGGTTTGTTGATTAGCTTTCGTTTCTTATGGAAGATAGAGTATTCCATTTACATAGGATTCGCCGATGGTGCTAGCCACCACACTCAACACTCAGCCTCTGCTGGTGATTTATACTCCTACGGGTCAGATATTGTCTTTAGGAGGCATATGTTTATGGCCCTCTTTGAACAATGTTGCTGAGTATAGTGCCGTTATCAAGCTATTACGGGATGCCATTTCACATGGTGTTCTCTCTCTTGAGGTATGTCTTGTTTAGCAGTTAGTAGTGTCACAACATAATGGCGTGTATCAAGTTAGGGATCTGACATTATTACGAAGATTCAATGGCAATTTGACAACATAACATCCATACATGTTTCAAGAATTTATAATCAAGTTGCTGACTCATATGCTAACTATGTGTTAGATTGGCATTTGTTTCATAGACTATAAGCACATCACAAACATACATTTTTACACACATGTAAATAAATAAAATCGATCACCATAAAAGTTTTTCATTAAACATCCAAAATGTGACGTCATAATACATAAGTGTCATAATAAAAAAATGGGGCTTCCGAGCCACCAAAATACACAACATAATTTCAACCCAAAATCTGACACCTTGCATGTTTGAAATTCGACACTTCTCTATTGCAATTTTGACACATACACTTTTTTTTGCCATTGGTGGCGTAACGTCGGATCTTCAACATTCTAATAATGCGGGTCAAAGATTTGACACACCATTGTGTCACATATTCGACCATTTTTCCTTCCAAAGTGCCAATAAAAAATTGCATAAACCGTCGGAAATCTGACGTCCTCCGACCCTTGAAGCATCAGCCTTCTGACGGACAGAAGTGTCGAAGGAATGGTGACGCCATCGGTATTTTTATCCAGAGAGTGTTGGAAATCCGACGCTATCCAACACTTGAAGTGTCGGCAATCCGACACTGAAAGAGTCAGCCTTCTGATGGGAAAAGGGTTGGTTGCATGGTGACCACGTCAGATATTCAATGCAGAACGAAACTTAAACCGTCGGTTGTCCGATGGGCTGAAGCATCAGAGTCATGACACCACTGTTGGATTGTGTCACCGAAGTGTTGGAAGAACGTCAGAAAAGCGACGCCTATTGGTATTTAAAAAAAAAAAATCGAAAGATTTTACTTAGTTATAGTGATTTGATAACAAGTGTGGGCCGGGGAGTTGGTGGATTACAGAGGAACTTCCTCTAGCAAATCGTTTAACCTTCCCCTACGCTAAAATGTTGTATATTAAAGCAAGCTGCTCCTAGGCACAACAATGATTTTGCATATGGTCCCTCAAGACAACGATTTGTCATGCATGTGTGCTCAGGATTTGGCGATTTGAGTAGTAATTGCCTTCCCCAATAAAGTCTATTTTCCTTCCAAACTAAATCGTCATCATGCATCATGCACAACAATTTGCTTCTACTAAGCTCACATAACTATTTAACTTTATATGGCGAGTCCAGATTGGATGTTTTTACTTGTCTTTGCTTCCAAAAGGAATCGTTGTGTGTGTTGGTGTCTATCTTCTATCAAAGACAACAATTTACCTTCCCAAAGCTAAATCGCTATGTATCCTTGCTCAACTTCCTTTCAAAGACAGTGACTCCCTCTACTATTACTTAGACAACAAAATAGTGACAAGTGCATCCCTGGGAGAGGCTGGCAATTACTAGTCCTAGAATGCCGGTTATCAAGATTTTACCCCCACATGGTTTCAGCCTAGAATTTGACCACTGAAGGAAACTTGTTTGGACCAGAAATTGGTGAGTTGACAAGTAGCTCAAATGATCGAGCATAAGTTAATATGTGGAGTGTGTCAAAGGGCTCAAAGAGAGAGTCTTTACATTCAAAATTGTCAGACATTTTGGGAGATGAGTTTGAGAATACAATTGAGAACAAACTTGAGTTTGAGAATACAGGCAAGAAGAATCAACAAGTTTCTAAATAGTCAGTGATGGATTTGAGAGAAAACACTAAAGAGCTGCCAATTTTCTCAAATTTCTTTGAGCAACATGGTTCACTATTTGCGGTCAATTCCTCCTCAGTCATGGATTGCAGGCCTGCAGAAAACAAGTATGTTGAGTATGCTCCCATGATTGGGGACTGTTCTAGTAATGGTACCTCACCATTATTCTGATATTTTTCCCTGTATAAAAGAAAACTATTAGAATTGACCCTGACTGAACTATCTTAAATGTTGTTTCATATAAAACTCAAAAAAAAGTAAAAACAATACTACTAAGTTTAAACTTGCAATACCTTACTCTCTTGTAGAAGGTGTTGATGTCCTTGTCCAAGGTATCGAGAAGACTAATAGCTTGTATAACCATGTTATCCATTCTATTGACATTTAATTTCACATTGGCTCTACTGTAGCTGTGCCCAAGACCCAATTGATCCTTCTCCAAGTCTATGTGATTCAATATATGTCATTTCAACTCAATGGCAGACAAGCTTTCTAACAGACTAACCAAGTGATTAGTCATATCATCCTTTAAAGCTTTTGGCTGCTTGTTCCACATTGTGTGGATGGTGGGCCCGAAGATCTCTAAGGCCAAATCATTCATGTGTTTACAAAATATATCATTTCCTGCAAAACATTATTGCCATCATTAGTCAACATTAGAAAATATTATCGGTATATTGGACACAAATTATAAAAAATAAATTGAACAATCTATAATGACCTGGAATCCTCTCTATCTTTATTGGAACCAGTTCTTCATTCACCAAAAATGTACACTTTATTGAACCAGTGCTAGTCACACAAGAAGATCCAAGAAATGCTTCCACATATCTATCTAGCCCTGCATCCACCCCTTCTTCTACAACATCTGATGTGGGTGGGTCAACATCGGCTGCACCATTTGCTGCCCTTGGCGGTGTCGCAGAGTGTATTGCCGATTGTTCAATGGAAAATATGGGAGAAGTATGTGGTGTACATGGAGTGGTTTGGTCACTAGGACCAACATTGCCTTGACCACCACTGATAATCTCCATAGCGCGCTGTAAATTAAAACCATTGTATTATAAGTTCAACAACATATAAAATCAAATATTGTAAATTTTTTATAAATGAATTTACATATTTATTCAATAACTTATGTCCACTTGTTTACGTTGCTGTAACAACAATTGAATCCTTTGTTCGAGCCCTTCTGTTAGTGGAATTGCCAATGTCAAATGAATTAGTTCCTCATTTTGTTTTTCCCTTGTCCTTTGTAGCCCCCTCAACAGGTCTACAGACTCTCTAATTTCACTATCTCTCATCAACCGAGAGACCTCATTCTGTAAAGAGTTTTGAGATGCCGTTTGATAAATGAAATCCCTTATCTGCAATTGAAATATATAAAAAATTGCTTAGTCTTCGAAAATACAGTGTGCATAAATAATTATATTAGGGATTATATCTAGGATTACCTGATGCCTAGCCGAGTGCATGGTCTGATCAACAGATGGGGATTTACCTTGATTAGCCACTTGCAAAAAAAGTAGAGAACATTATCACAATGAATGCAATATGTATAAGCTAACAAATACAGAACAAAAACAAAAATAAACACTATGCTGCATGTTTTATATGTGTACATTTTTAAGTATTTAGAATGTGGAATTCCATTTAGGTTAAATGGTTTCCTTGAGTCTCCAGTCGTTTGATCAATAGTTGGGGACATTGCCTGGTCAATCTGCAAAAAAGGTAAACAACATTACCATCGTGAACACAACCATAAAAACAAAAGAATACATAACAAAATAAACATAATGCGTCACGATATACATGTTTACGATTTTAAAGTATTTGAAATGGAGAATTACATTCATGTTTGGCTATTGCCCTAATGATGTAGTCGGCTGATCAATAGCTGGTTGGCTTCCCTAATCAACACTCTGCATGGAAAATCGATAATATTATATAAACGAACCTAATATACTAATGAAAATACATAACAATGTATCTGTATGTCCATCCTAAATTTAATATTACATTGGCAATATCAATGTATACTTGTTGCCTTGACTCGGGTCGACAAACATCTACGAAGATGGAGGTGCCCCTGAGAGAACCCTACATCAAAAACATACTAAAAGTTACATAAGGAAACATGAAAAATAGATAATTTCAATTATATGCTAACAAAAATTCCTATAGACGTTAAGATAATTAATAAAAGGGTGGTTAAATTGTTTGTTGTACCACAACCATACTAACATTGTTTGTGTCTACAAGATTCAAATTGTAATCAATAAGCAGTGCTTCGCCAGCAGCTCAGTGATTTAATTGCACATACAAAGACACGATTTCCTTCATGCGACTCGAATATGAAGTTGGGTTTCTTTAATGTAGACCCTGGTTTTGTATTGGTTATAAACCCCACAATATTACCGGTTGTTTTTGGCCTTCCGTCCATGTACATCATTGCTCCTTTATTTTGAGCTTTGTCTTTCAGTTGTATATAATTCGCTGACAACCCATATCTACGCATACTTTGTGTATATTGGACCAGGTGCATCCAATCACTATAGTTGTAACAGGGTCCAACATACTCCATCAATTTTGTACATCTACTGTATCCAACCTTTATGCCTTCCATGCAAAACAAGCCCAATCCATGCAATGAGGATGGTGCAATTCTATATATCCTCTCATTCACACAAAAATTAGTGTTTACTTTAGGAAGATTGCTAGGCACCCATTGTTTCACTAGGTGTTGGTACCTTAAGGGCACGTCGATGTCTCCCACTGTCTCATCATCATCGGAACATGACCCCTCTTTTAGTTACATACAATTCTCCATTATCACTTATTTCTTGCATTTCCTTTTCCTAACATTGCCTTTTCCTTTTACTGGCCTAACCCCTTTTCAACAATAATAGTTGCATATTTAATCAAGTGTTTTTCTACCGAGGTGGCTGAGTCAACCGAGTTGACCCCCAACCGAGCTAACTCGTCCTTTGAAACGATTGAAGTGAAAAGTTTGGTACCGAACCAAGCAAATCAGGGTATGACTGAATGGATTGGTAACAAAATGGTCAATTCATCCCAATCCATACTAAATTGACCAAGTGAATGTGGGAATGCACAAGCCACACACATGACACTTCAATTCAAAAAAAATCAACCTAGAAATATAAACATCTAGACTCTAAACCTACTTCATTGTCGAGTCAATTAGGTTTGTAGGATTCCTATACATCATAACACTATTTGGAGTAAAACACAACTTGCTTTGTAGGCCCTAGATGATTCTATATTGATGACAAATTGAGTATCCTAGAGAATACGAAAGGAAGACTTTTAATAGTTTTCTTAAATTTCTTTGTTTTTGAATGATGGACAACAAAATAGTATCCAGAACACTTGAGTCATCATAGGACTAGTCAAATGTATATTTTTATTTATTCCTTGGGAATATCAAATATAGTGATTTTAAAACACATCTCAGAGAACAAAGAAATAGTGGATCTGATATAAATCTAAGTTAATAAATAAATCCTTTTACCTTTCAGTATAAATATGATTCATGAGTCCTAACTAAAGAATTAAAAGACACTTATGGGAAATTGACCTCAAATTGACAGCTGTTAGAATTGACCCTGACTGAACTATCTTAAATGTTGTTTCATATAAAACCCCCAAAAAAGTAAAAACAATACTAAGTTTAAACTCGCAATACCTTAATCTCATGCAGAAGGTGTTCATGATGTCCTTGTCCAAGGTTTCAAGAAGACTAATAGCCTGTGTAACCATGTTATCCACTCTATTGACATTGAATTTCACGTTGGCTCTGCAGTAGTTGTGCCCAAGACCCAATTGAGCCTTCTCCAAGTCTATGTGACTCGAGATATGTGATTCAATTACAGAGCTCTGTTTACTCATTTTTCCAGGATTCCTCAATGTCAAAACTAAATATCCATTCAGTTGATGCTATGACCCATTTTGCTCCAAACCAAGCTAGGATTACTACATATCAGCACTATGTACATCCATGAATTACAGTTACCTAGGATATGTATGAACAGAATTAGTCAAGCACATGCAAAAATATTATAAATGGACAAATAGAAGAAAACAATGTGGTTTAGACATTCCTTAATTTCTATACTCAGATTTATAATACGATCACACTTTATCTCTTAGTAGACAAGTCACTAATGAAACAATGGACATACCTGAGAGAGAGAGAGAGATAGGTAGTTGTAGGGCAGAGTGAGACAAATACAGACCACAAGGTCACGGATCAATACTGTCAACCTCAAAACATATACAAAACAAAAAAATCTATTTGCATTTGCAGCAGCTGTCGACCCAACATCTCTCCACCCACAAAACTCAAAATCCCTAATCGAGGTTCTACACCCAGCCTGCTGAGATTCAAACCAGATTCAGTTAATTTTTTTAGGCCTTGCTGGCCACAAACAACCGCACCTAACTAGACTAAATTTTTAACAGCTACAATTATTTCCTCATGGCTTGGGGCTTGAGGTCCAAACTCCACTCAGTGGAATCCATCCACAGTTTCTATATTGACCAATGAAACACCTTATCATATTGGCCTGCAAGCAACAAATACAGTCGAGACAACAGTTTACCTTCCCAAAGATAAATCACTATGTATCTTGTTGAACTGTCTTTCAAAGACAATGATTCCCTCTGTCGTTACTTAGACAACAAAATGGTGACAAGTGGATCCCTGGGAGAGGCTGGAAATGCAGGAAAAACATTGATCTCCCTTATAACCCAATTTATCCAAATTTATTATGCAATTCCCTTTGTAATTTATTATATAGGCTTTCCATTTTTATGCTTTGTGTTGCTGTTGTGTTTTCTACAGGCCGAGAGCATGAGTTTATAGCATCCAATGCTTTTGCAGCTAGTGAATCCCTTTATTTTCCCGGAGAGATGGAAACAGAACTTTTATGAAAGATTTATTTATAAGAATACCAATGATCAGTGGGTCAATGCCTTTAATGCAGTGAATGGAGTCTATGAAGGCTTTGGCTTCTAAAAAAATAGATATTGAAGTTGATATATCTCACGGTCTAATAATAAAGTATTTGTCGGAAGAGGAGAAACTCTATAAGGCTTCACATTTGCTTTTTACTACAAGCAAACATAATGTTCCATTATAACTAGCTTCGGTGGCTAAGTATTAAGCACAACGATTACCATCTAACTACTTTGTATTAGCTATTATGCACGGGGCAAGGAATGCCTTATTGTCTACGACTTCGTACAAAGAGGCAATGTTTAAGAGGGACTTCATATTGAAGAGCATAAACCAATGATTCCATATAAATACTGGTTTACAATGGCTATGGAGTTGTAAGAGGATTAGATTGGCCCACTTTTGACAAGAAAAATGAAGCCCACGAAAAATTTGATCACAAAAATAAATTGTATGTTTTTTCAAAGTTTTTTCTTAAAACTCCTACTCTAGCTTTGTTAATGAATTCTAATGATATAGGCTTTCCTATGGATTCACATGGGAAACTTATCAAATATATTACTATTTCTTCTTTGGATTTATGGTAAAATGATGGGTGAATTCTAGGGTTTCATCCACATGCAAGATTGATGCTAGCATTGTTGGAAGAACACAAGCACAAGGAGGATCTAGGGTTTTCTTGGTTGCTCCATTGGTAAATTTTGGTGAAATTATGCTTCTATGGATTGAATGGTGGTTGTAATGCTGCGTTTTCTCTGAATTAGGGCTTTTTACCAGCTTTTGTCAACTTTTACATGTTATAAAACATCCTCTTGAAGGAGTTTTCTCTTGTTTGTCCTTAGATCTCTGATTTTTTCCCTAATTAGGATCCTCCAACAAACCCTAGAGGTAAATATAGTAGTATTTCATGTGTAAATATACACATTTGCATGATATATGTAGTGTTAGATTAGATCTACGTTTTTATAAACTAGAAAACCTTAGAAATTTATAAAATTCAATAATAAAAAAATAACAACAATTTTCAAATTATAAGCCACCCTCAAATTTTGGTCTGCCTATTTAGCCCTAGATCCTTTAGTGCGTCACCTATCTTCTTGTCTACATCCACGAACTTGAGAAGCAACCTAAAAAAACCAATCAAAAGTCAGAGTTAGGGTTTCATACTTGACATGTTTCAGGGGTTGGGATAATTTGGCCTTGATTAAAGGTTACTTTATGCCTTACAATGGCCCCATTTAATTGTTTAGTAGGGAAATTTAGGGACTCTTTCATTGCTGATCAGCGTTACTATCATTTCTAGCCCTAAAACCTATCAAAAAGACCTGCAAAATCAACCAAGTTAGGGTCATATTTGAGTTATGGGGAAATCTCAACAATATAATTGAATTCTTCCTTCCAAAAGCATTATTTTCAGGCTAAGGAGTACTTGTATCAACGCTTAAAATGATGGTTAACTTAGCTGGTAATTCATGTTGATATACCAATGTGTACAATGGGGTGAAAAGTTACAATGGAAACTGAAAATACCAATGTGTACCATGCCCAACTCACAACCTACAGGGATAAGCACAAATATAAACATAGGTTTACCACTGCACAATCACCCATTAAATTTGAACAAGATACAAGATTAATAAACAAATTACAAAACTACTGGAGAAAGATAAACTGGGGCAGATAACAATATACTCATGCGGAATAATAGGGAAACAACGCTTCATATACCATTTTCCTCACAAGTCTATCGATGTTTTTCTGTCTTTTGACCTTTCATATTCCCATCAAACTCAAATGCCTATCAAATTTCTTGTAATGAAATGCCTACATTTAATTTTGTTGTACTAGCTATATGGTATTGGTAAAGTATTACCAAGGGGCCAGTTATCACGATAAATCAAAATATTTAAGGTAATTGTTTAGATCAGATATAACAAAGTTCGCCTCTATGTATGGTAATTATCATCATCAACTAAATGTATGTGTGTGCACATACATAAATACCCAATACACAACTCAATCAAGCAAAACCTTGATTTCTAGATATTCACACTATCTTCTTATGCTTTACCTTTCAAGACATCATTCAACATACTTCATTTTTTGTCCTATTGCAATAGTTTCATGTTAGGACCCATCAAATATATTTATGTTTGTTTATGAAAATAACAAAACCAA
>LPNX010998317.1:665739-780850 GCA_001517045.1 Pseudotsuga menziesii | reverse complement strand
TTTAATGGAATAGTTCTTTGAGTTGATTTTTCTAGATTTAATAGAATACGTATTTAGAGATTTCCAAAAAAAATCAATGTGGATGAAGTCCTTGTAATAAAATATTTCCAAATTTAATGAAATATGTGTTATGTGCACTTTGCAACCTCCTGCCAAAAGGTTGTGTTTAGTTAGAGTGGAAAATACCTATAAAAAGAAACATGTAACCTACCTAACAAACAAGCATTGAATACCACCACCATTATATTGAAGTAGAGTTTATGAATAAGGAGACAAACACATAATTAAAGAACCCCTTATATAGCTCACTCGTTACTCCAATGGAGATCCCTCTATTTGGGAAGAACACTAAGGAAGATGGATCAATGTGAAGAAACACATATAAAAAACATTGTTATTTTAAATATACAATTAAAAGAAATTAGTTGTTGCATAACCTTGGTTCACTCCAACGTATGTAGAAGATTCTCAATTAGAGAGCAACACAAATCCATCAATAAATCCCATTAAATAAATTTTTTTTTTTTTTTGGTACTGGCCGGGAAATCGGTAGCTGGGTGGTTCTGGTACTCGCGTGACATGGGGTCCATTCTCGTCGGCTGCCACTATAACCCCAGGTCCCCGGTAGCTGGGTGGTTCTGGTACTCGCGTGACATGGGGTCCATTCTCGTCGGCTGCCACTATAACCCCAGGTCCATTCTCGTCGGCTGCCACTATAACCCCAGGTGCGTCCACACAGCCCGCAAGCATGGGGCATGGATAAGTCTGGGTGAGATTTGAACTTGAGACCTCCTTTACAACATTCCTTCATTTACACAGCACTTGCCATTCAGTCTACACCCATGTGAGCAAATCCCATTAAATAGATTGTCATACTATTTAGTAATATTTTTTTATTGTAAAGTATACTTATTAAGTCTATAAGAATCCTCCTGGTTGGCTAATAAATGCAAATTCCATGCTCTTTCAATACTTAAATGTATATGTATTTAAGTTTGTGAGCTAATTCGTAAAAGGTACTCATGACAAATAACAAATATATTTACCCTTTCCCTCACCTATGGATAATGATCCTTATTATGAAAACAAAACTATACATATAATTTAATCATTGATATACACTTAAATTCAAACTTTTAACTAATATAAACCTTTCCATCATATTTAAAGGTAACCCACTACATCAACATTGCTCGAATAAAAATAATAAAGTGTTGATATTCACAATAATATATATATATAAAAATACATATTATAAATTTAACCCACCACAACAACTTTATATATATAAATTAATATTGATGTTCACCCAAAGTTTTTAGGTTACCTACAATTATTATAATAATAATAATTAACGTTTTTTATAAAACTTTTTAAGTTGCTTGACCTTTATCTATAGTCGTATTTATTTTTTTTACATAAATTTTACTAAAAGAAATATATAAAATAATATTGATAGTTAGCCCACAAGCTTTTAGGTTACCTACAACTTTATGATGTAGAAGGCTACTTCGCTACCCTCGTCTCTATTTCGTTGTTCACATTCTCACAGATAACCACTGGAGTCTTATCTTATCCAAGGATGCATTCTAATTGGATTCAGGCCTATTATCTTTTAAAAACTTTTATGGAAGAATAGTATTGGGGAAGCGTTTATGTAATTATTTTGAATCGTTTCTGAAGCTGTTTTTAGATAATATTTTTGGCTCTCTGGATAGTAGTGGATAGTCAATCATCGATGGAAGAGCGACTCATTTTTGCCGCAGATAACACTGTATTGGTAAAGTCATGTTAATAGATGTATGTTTTGTTAATTTGATTATGAATGATATTTATATCATAAAGATGTAACTGATTACTTTTGATTCACTTTTATTCAGCTATTTTTCTTCTGAAAAAACAGTGAAGTCTTACACAAAATTTTAGAATATGAGAAGAATACGCTGGTCAGCCAGATCTATTCAATTTGGTTCACAATATGTCGAAAATAATTGTAATTTAGTATTCGTGGATTCCAGATCATACCGTGGGACATTTATAGCTTTGAAGTTGGACTAAATCCTTATGTAATATTAATTTAATTTTTTTTAAATCATAAATTATAGCACAGTTTTTTAAATCATAAATTATATTTTGAATAAACAACTTTAAAGATCGGATGGAGTCGGTACGATGACAAAGGACTTACTGTTTTTTTTAGAAGTTAAAAAATAGATTATTCAAGACTCCTATTTAGAATTATACAGTCCGTATAGATATTTATTGTATGTGATAGAAGATTTATTACAGAAAACTTAAAAGAGTCTGTGAAGAGTTGGTAGCATGTCAACGTAAATGAAATTATGACTTCTTTTTCGTACACGAAAGATTGCTACGCCAAAGGAAGTTTATGATTCAGCCATCGGTCAATGGAACGAAATTTCGACGAGGAATAGTCTATTTTGGCAGTGCAATTTGCACTAAAAGAATTAAAAAGAAGCCATATATCTTGTCACAGAAGCAGGGTTAGGCTGGTTGGATTTTGATTTTTAGTTGGTTTAGTTTAGAATCAGATTTAACGTGTTCATTAGACAACTAAGTTCTCAGTGTAGTTTCCTGGTTGTGTGTTCATATTTTCAGACACCCATGATCTCATAATGGCTTATCACTTTCCTGTTAATAGTTACACAGTTCCACTGTTCATAATCTGAATATCTAAATACGAGTGTAGAAGTTTTGCTTACTGACTATCTGTATCTAGATGCCATGTCCAGTCCTAATTGCAGTTGCTTATTGGTTTTCTATTACCTGGTTGTAGTTGAAATGTAGAAATTTTAAATTAGCAAAGCTTGACTCCATATTTGTTAGGCGTCCACGTTCTCTATGTGGCTCACTTATCACCTGTTACCTGTTAGCTGTTGTACTGTTTGTAATCAGGGGAACACTGTCCAACAATTATGTCAATTCCAATTTCCAATATCAATAATATATATTATTGTTATTGAATGTATGGTTGTTGCAGATGGAGCAGTGAAGCCAGGATCCAGCCTTAGGCCTTCTTTGGCTTCCTCCTCCATGCAACAACAGTTCTGGAAATCCCCAAGTGGCAGCTTCAGCTTTGGATTTCACCCAGATGGAAAGGATGGATTCTATGTTCTAGCGATTTCAGTCACTGGCACTGAAGACAAAACACTGGTGTGGAGTGCAGGTGACAATGGTGGGATCAGAGTGGGTGACAAAGCTTCCTTTAATTTCCAGATTGATGGCAACCTTGTATTGCGCAATGGAACAAACACAGTGATGTGGCAGACTAATACTGTGAACCAAAGCATAGTCTCTGCTGCCATGCAGGATAATGGTAATTTTGTAGTGAAGAATAGCAGTTCCAGCAGTGTTTGGGAGAGCTTTGCCAATCCTACTGATACCCTCTTGGTTGATCAGAATTTCAGTGTGGGACAAAGCCTCCATGCCTATCCTTATTCATTCACTCTGGAGCCCCGTGGAAACTTCACATTGAAATGGAGGAACAACATCACATACTGGACTCAGGGTGCCCTAAATGGCTCCAGAGCATATCTCGACAACCAAGGGATTTTTACACTCTCCAACGCTTCTGGTGGTCAGCTCTGGACTGCATACAGCAGCGATTACACCGATTCTTCTATCACATTGCGAAGGATCAGGCTTGAATCAGATGGGAATTTGAGATCGTATGGGTTGGTCAAAAAATCTGGAACATGGCAGCTGGGATGGAGTGCTATAGAAGACCAGTGTCAAGTGTATGGATGGTGTGGGAACTTTGGGGTGTGTGTTTACAATGAAACGAGCCCTTATTGCATATGTCCATCTGCAGATTTTGTTCTCATAGATCTCAAGGATCACACCCAAGGGTGCAGAAGACAGCAGGACCTTGCAGGATGTATTAACCAGAGCATGGTTGTATTGAACCATACTCAATTCTTCTCTTATTCTCCAGAATCGGAGTCAAAGTCGGACATATACTACTTGGGCATTCATGATTGTGAGCAGAACTACTGTCTGAGGAATCCATTGTGTGTTGCATCTACAGTCATGGCGGATGGTTCGAGCATTTGCCGTATAAAGACTGAGAAATTCACAAGTGCCTATCAATCAGCGGCCCTTCCAAGCACTTCTTATGTAAAGGTATGTGGTCAAGGCCATCCTCTAGCACCGCCACCTCCTGCAATTAGGCCTGTCAATTCATTTAAAGTATCTGCCATTGCAATCGCAGCAGCAGTTATAGTACCTATCATTGCCTTGATTACTATCCAGATATGCCTTTGGTGGATTGTCTTTAGAAATAATGGTAAGTTTAGATTTGGAAAGCTACCAGATCAATACACGCTTCTGGATTACGCCTCGGGGGCGCCAGTTCAGTTTTCCTACAAGGAACTTAAGTACTCAACAAGGAATTTTAAGGAAAAGTTGGGTTCAGGTGCGTTTGGAACGGTGTACAAGGGAGAATTGCACAACAAGACCATAGTTGCAGTCAAGCAGCTGGAAGGGATCGAACAAGGTGAGAGGCAGTTTCACATGGAGGTGGCAACCATCAGCAGTACTCATCACTTGAACTAGGTTAGGTTAATTGGATTTTGCTCAGAAGGCCGCCATAGATTGCTGGTTTATGAATTCATGAAAAATTCTTCTTTGGACACATTCCTTTTTTCTTCTTCAGAGCAATCCAAGACGCTAGATTGGGATAAGCGCTTTGGATTAGCCCTTGGGACTGCAAGGGGCATCACTTACTTGCACGAAGAGTGCAGAGATTGCATTGTTCATTGTGATATTAAACCTGAGAACATACTCCTGGATGATCATTTCAATGCAAAGGTCTCCGATTTTGGCCTTTCCAAGCTTATCAATCAGAGAGGTCATCACAAGCGAACATTGACTAGTGTTGAGGGAACCAGGGGATACCTTGCTCCAGAATGGCTTGCCAACTCACCCATCACAACTAAGTCTGATGTTTTCAGTTATGGCATGGTTTTGCTGGAGATCATAAGCAGTAAAAGGAATTTCGATACCATGACCTCAACGAGGAAGAAATTCTCAGTATGGGCATTTGAGGAATTTGAAAGAGGAAACATTCTAAACATTACAGACGAGAAGCTTGGTAGAGATATTAATATTGATCAGGTAGAAAGAGCACTTAAAGTTAGTTTTTGGTGTATTCAGGAGCAACCCTCACAGCGGCCAACTATGGGGAAAGTTGTCCAGATGTTGGAGGGGATTTTGCCTATTGACAAACCAACTGCTCCTAAATCATTGGAAAGGCTTGAAAGCGGTACCAGTGGCAGTCCTAGCGAAATAGTAATGCCAGTGCTCACAACAGCCAGTCATCCGGTTGCTTCTATGTCCTCTATGAATGAAATTCTGTCTTCAAATCTCTAAAAAATATGGAACAGAGACTCTCCAGCAGCAGGTAGCTATCTTATCATGGCCATTAAGTCTAAACCTTATGACAAGACAAGTTCTTTGTGCATGCCTGTTCAATGGAAGAATCACCTTTACTTGGTTTCTAGTGTTAAATTAAGAAAAAAAGAATTATTTTGTCAGTTTTATTGTGCCATTGCTCGTATCACGGACCCTATATCGACTCCACACTTGCCTTTTGTTAGGGTTCTTAGCCTCTGAGGTGGCGTGTGTATACGAAAAGCAAACTGGATATTGCAATGCTAAAGAGGCGACTTTGATCTGAAAGCTGCATTTTCTTTTGGAATAGATCATTCAATCTCAGAGGAATAAATTTTCGTTCTCAAAAGAAAATTGTAACCAGGATAAGTAAATCTAGGAACGACGATCATTTAGCTTTGTTTGGCATTAACGACTAACATGCCTTATCTCTGTTAGATAGCTGAAGTCTGAGATCCTGATTTTATCAAGATATCCCTATTACTACAAATTCTAGGAAAATGCTTGTTTAATAATTTTCTTTACTTTTCATAGGAGGAAAATGCTTGTTTAATAATTTTGTTTACTCTTCATATTCCTTTGGTGGAGCACTTGAGCAGGTTCCTGTTGCGAACCTGCTTTCTTTCTTTCTGTTTAGTAAATCACTGGGTTGAATTCATCAGCATAGTTTTCATACTAATTTTTTTACTTTTGGATTCTAAACATCTTAAGACAGGTGATTATCATACAAAAGTATTATCACAAATTTCAGCAGTTTAGTGCACTCTCTGATCCACCTTGATCTAGTTTATGTTTTCATCTCAAACATAGCCCTTCTTCAATTGCCCATACTTGTCTTCATCAGTTTTTCTCTAAAGCAGAAAAAAGATCTTGCCAAAAGCAGTTTAGTGCACTATCACTAGCTTTTTAACTAAATATTCTATGGAAAAGCATGAAGTGTGCAATGTAATTTAACCCATCAATTTTATTTTATTTTTATATTATATAAAATTTAAAAGTTTTTAAATTTTTTTTTGACACTCTTATAAATTACAAATTTTTTCAACTGTAAATTCATCATAGGTTCATTTAGTAGAGACACCAAACTCTTTCACAAATGAGCTGGTCATGCACGGACTGATAATTTGAAGCAAGATTATCGGGGCATCGTTTACAACTCATGATCTGCACATTGAATGCAGCCCAATGAAAAGTTAGAGCATTGCCTACCCGCTGAGAAAGTAAATTATTATTGGTTCTTGGAAATTAAGATTTTCTGAAGGTTTCTACTGTATGAATATTATTTCATAGGAAAACAATGGTTTATTCTTAATTTGATAACTTCATTAAGCTTGTGATTACAATTTTTTTTTTAAAGTCATATGGGGCTTGTTTTTAAATTCTTTTCACAAATTTTGTTTGTAACTAGTACAGCTACAAGTTAAGTGGTCTGTGAACATTGATAGATGTATTAAGCCACTTAATTTTGTAGAAATAGTTTGCTATTAAACAAATACTAAATATTAAACTAATTACCAAATATTTATAAGTATCCATTCAACTTATAACATAAATATTAAACTAATATAAAAAATATAAAACAAATACTATTTAATAAAAAAAACCAAAAAAAAACTTATAAAATATAAAACTTTAGTGAATTATAGATTTATAAATAATTAAAGTGTAAATTCTTAAATGAAGCTTTTTTAAATATTAATTAAGATGTATTCAAGAATAACAAGATATGACTACCATGAAATGAATCTCAATTGTACACTTGTTACACTCGAGTTAATCTTGTTGATTGAATATACAGGTTTATAGATATTTATGCTCTTCTTGCATTTTTAAAAATTAAAATTAATTTTCTGTAGTTACTTTATGAGATTTATATTTATGTTCTTTTTGCATTTTCTAAAATTAAAATTAATTTACTAGTCATTTTATGAGATTTTTTATTGCAAATTTTAATTATCCTCCAAAATAAATGTCTGGTCACAAAAACAACCTAATATGGAGGAATATGGAGGAGATGTTGTAATGTTCCTACCTAACAAAACAATATAAAATAAAATAAAAATGCCGGTCATAAAAACAACACAATATGGGGGAGATGTTGTAATGTTCCTACTTAACAAAATAATAAAAAATAAAAAATTGAATTATGCCCAAAAAAATGTTGGTTGTGCACATGGTTTTAAAACCATGTGCAAGGCTTCCTAAACAACCCATGGTTTTATTGTACATGGTTTAGGAGGGCCTTGCAGGTTTTATTGTATATGGTTTAGGAGCTCGTTACAAATGGTTTTAAGACCATGTGCAATGCCTCTTAAATAACCCATGGTTTTAGGAGGGCATTGCACATGGTTTTAAAACCATGTATGGGGGAGATGTTGTAATGTTCTTTCCTAACAAAATAAAAAATAATAAAAAATATTATATGTCGGCCATAAATAGTATTAAATATTAACAATAAAATATTATATGTTGACCTTAAATAAAAAAGATGTGTCTTTTGGTGTGAATCACACCAAATCTGATAGTTGAGAGCAATAATTAAGAATAGGTTTGCACCTCCAAAGATTTGATCCCTCTCAAGGCTTGATAGAGCCTAGGATTTGAATCTATGTTGGTTTATTTTAAAAATATCCAATTAATGAACGAGATATGAGATTTCATATTTCTATTTAGTTATAATAAATGTTTACAATATTTGTTTTTATATTACATAAAAATTTATTCAAATTAATGAATGTTGAGAGAGCTATATTTAAATTACTCCAAACAAATCTTCTATGAATTATGAAAGATAAACTTGATTGTGTAAAACAAAGCCATACTTAAATTACTCCAAACCAATCTCCTATAAGTCATGAGAGATAAACTTGAGTATGGGAGATCTAACAGAGATGATAGTTCCAAATCTATTTCAAAACAAGCCAGCTTTAGCACAACCCCACCGATGCTCCTTTATATTGCATAGAGAAAATCCTCGGAAACATCTTTGAAATGTATTCTGACAAATTCCATTAAGAAAATGTCACTCTCATTAAAAAAAATTGTGTTAATGATGGCTCAGCATTTACTCGTTCAAAGGGATGACAATTACATACCTTCTAGTGGTATAGGCATCGGGTTCTTATAAATTAGCCTTGGATGGACCTTGTGACTAAAAATAATAAAACAATAAAGAAAAACACTCCATATATCTATATGTGACTAAAAATAATTAAACAATAAAGAAAGACACTCCATATATCTATATCTGCAATATTTTTTTTTTAATTTTCTTGTTGATAGATATTATTTTTGCCAATTCCCAAAATTTCAAGTTGACATTTTTGAAAGTTGTAATTGGTTTGCACCTATCCATTTCCCTATTCCAAGTAAAAGGTTTGAATTCATCTTGGATCCATTCTCTCAAGAAAACAAAATATATAATCATACACATAAAAAAGGCATGTAATCCTTAGAGGTACTCAAACCAGGGTTGTACGAAGACAAGGTCCACCTTGGACCTTGTTTCGAGACTTAACGGTGATAAATAAGCACTCTGCAATGCAACATTGAATGTTGCAGCGGGGGCTTTGCTGGCCATTCGATGTACGAAGACAAGGTCCACCTTGGACCTTGTCTTGAGACTTAACAGTGAGCAATAAGCACTCTGCAGTGTAGCATTGAATGCTGTGGCGGGGGCTTTGCTGACCATTGGATGGATCTCAAGCAGCTTGAGATCCAACGACCAACGAAGCCCCTATCGTAGCATTCAATGCTGCACTACGAGGTGCTTATTGCTTGCCAGACTTAACCACCACTTTTCACCAACCCAGTTACAACTGTGGGTTAAAAGAAAAGCATTATACCTACTATCTGATCAAATTGGGAAAGAAAATTTCACACAAACTCCAACCGCAAACACCATGAATTTGTGTATGTTTATCTTAAGTGCCACTTTTCATTCCTTTGTATTGTAGCACTCTTGTTACGTAAGATTTTTAGGATGCACTATATTTATGTCAGGTTGTTCTCTACTATAAGAGGTTCTTCTACTCTTTTGGTAATAAACTAGAATTTATAAATCCCAATTGGTCAAAGATTCAAGTGTCTCTGACTTGTATTGTTAACTTTGTTGGGTTTATTAATTTGGTTCTTACATAGCATGTTTATTACCTAATTTAATTAAATGATGATAAAACTAATAATAGTGGGTAGTTTTCCCAACACTCTAGTTCATGAATCTGCGCTATAGCAAGTCTATTAAAGATATTAGAAAGGTGACAAAAATAATGATAGTGAGCACCTTGATGCATTGGAATTCAAGAACCAATAGAATTAGAAGAAAATGAGTCAACCATTATGGTTGACTTGACATATTTGTCATCAAAAACTACTTATTGTTTTCGTATTTTCAATTTATCTCCTTGTGGTTTTACTCAAATTTCGAGCAAGGGCACTCATTGGATGCATAATTCAATTACACATCCAACAAGTACCCATTCTACATACTTTGATGGATCATGTACTATGAAAAATAAGAAATACATTAAAAAATGTGTTACTTTCAAGTAACACATTTTAAAATGTATTTTTCATTTTTCATGGGGTGAGATCCATCAAAAGTATGCAGTGTGGGTAGTCGTTGGATGCACATATAATGAGTGCTTCTGCTCAAAATTTGAGTAAAATCATAGGGGGGTAAGTTGAAAATACAAAAACAAAAAGTAGTTTTTGTGTCTTTTCCTTCAAATTTATAATATTTTATCATTTTAAGTATTATTTTATTATTTTCCTTGAGAAGCCCTTTTTAGACCTCAAATTTCCTCTAATATGATACAAACAATTTTAATTTGTAAATGAATGACTCAACTTTTTTGACATAGTACTATGGATGTGTCATATAGATCTCCTCCTTCAAGTCACCATGTAGGAATGTTGTTTTCACATGCATATGTTCTATCTCTAAATCAAAGGTTGGTGCTACAAATAACATAAACTTAATATATGTTATCATAGCAACTTGGGAAAAAGTTTCACCAAAGTCTATCTCGTCAAATTGGGAATATCATCTCATAACCAACCTTTCGTTATAATTTTCAACAATGCAATTTGAACCAATCTTCCTTTGGACACCCATTTATATTCAATGGGTTTTCGTCCATTAAGAACCGATATTAAGTGACATGTATCATTCCTTCTAAGTGAAACCATCTCCTCATCCATGGGGAATCTCGAGGACTACTTATCTTCAATCTCCATTGCTTGTTTCATAGTTTTAGGAACATCGGTGTTAGTAAATAAAACAAATATACATATGAAATCATAAGGACTATAACTCCACATCTAATTTCCTTCTTTGTTAAGTGGAATTCCTTAAATCTTGAGGCAGGGTTTTTTTATCTTCTTCCAAACTCTTCAAGTCATCCTCCTTATCATGTTCATCATGATCTCCTTGTTCAATTTCTCATTCAAGAATTTACATATATGAAAAATAACAAATTTTTTATACAAAACTTTCCTAGCCACATGATCTTGAATCTTGTACCATTTCACACCAATTCCATAGCCAATGAAGATGTATTTCGCCATCTTATTATCCAATTTCATTTGTTGCTTCTTAGGAACATGAGCATATGCCTCACACCCAAATTTTTTTTAGTGAAACATTGAAAAAATTGATTAATCTGTCCCATGTAAAATTTTGCCACTTTGTTAGCATGCTTGGAAGGACTAAACCTAAGCATTAAGGATAGTTGGGTGGTAATCAAATTGGGATATCATATTTGCGTGTCACCCACCATCTTGTGGGAGTTCTTTTAACTGTTGTAAATAATATTTCCATGTGATATTCTTCTGCAATGCAGGAATCCATTTTTTGAAGAAAACCGTGTAAGCCATTGATTTCATCATACTCTAGAGGATATTGCACTTCTACCACAACCCATTGAACTGATTTGATCCTTGTGTAGTGTCAAGAGGATATTTTATGCCATCTATTTTTTCCAATTATCCCATGCCGACTCAAAATCACTATCAAATGAACAAATACTTCTCCAACTTATAAATCCTTCTATTGTTGGGTTCACATAGTATTCCCTTTCTCTTATTGTCAGTGTGTATATATTATTAAAAATATCTCTTTCCATGTTCTCATGCACTGACTGGATTAATGTATCACATTCCTTGGAGTGGTTACAGAGGTTGTGTAACCTTCATACAATCAACTTCAAAATTCATTGTCTTGTTCTTCAAAATGACCACTCCATAGTTTTCATAAGTACAATATATGCCCATTAGCAATGGATAAGGATCACTTCTTCCCATAATCTCAATTACTTCAAAATTGGTGAAGTTTTTTACACCTTCTAAATAAATTTCAATATTCTCTATGCGACCAATTGAGAAGATGTGACACTAGTTCACCATTCTCAACTGAATAGGCGAGTAAACAAGGGAAGGACATCCCATTGATTCCATAGAATTCTTTGGGAGTATATTCACATTAGACCCCAAAACCAACATTACATTCTTGAATCATATCCATGTACTTAGTATCTAGCTGGAAATATCATATAGTCCTCTTTCTTGTTCACTTCTGTACAAGCTGAACTGTTATGTACGGTATTGGGGCATAGATTTATTCATCAAATTCCAAAACACCATGCATTTCACAAAGGGTTTTGCGTAACTTATAGGTGGTTCTCTAATCCTCCAAAATATCTTTTAGCAGGGCAAAACATAAAGAGATAGAGTCTCTTGTCTTGTTAGCAGCAATTTCTCTCCCACAACTTCTCAATGTGTCATCCCTTCTGCTATGTCGGGATGGTATTGCTTCATCCCTCAATAGTGAAGTTGGAATTCGTTTAAACATATTGAAAACATTGTGGTATATCTATTTTTGGTGGATCGATACATACTTAGTCATTCTTAGCCTGATAGTTTTCTTATTACTAGTGAACTTAATTTGTGTTGATATGCTCATGTTCTTTCTACTCCTTGGGTAACCAAAAATTTCTAGGCTGTGATATTATCACATTTCATAATTTATAAGGTTAGTTGGTAATTTATCTGGGTGCCCAGGTGCATGATGAGGACAACAATTTGATTGAATGAATCAAGTACTGTTATGGAAGAAGCATATTAAGAATGAGCAAATCAGGAAATACATTACACACACAGAAACACATATACACAGACAAAATGCAAGAATTTGAACCAATCTATGTTATTTCATTACTATTGTATTATGATCAATACTTTGATTGTATATTACAATAGTATACATGTTTATATAGAGAGATGAGAACGTTTGGGTTGTATGTCTGTTACGTTCAGTTACAAGAAGTTGGAACGATTCAGAATTTCAATTGTTACAGACGCCTGGAAGACAGAGAGACAATTTTCCGTAGTCATGTTGATCGTCGGTGTCAGTGATGCATGTCGAGGTGCAAAACCTGTCGAGGTTGTGTAGAGGTTCAGACTTGTCTAATTTGATGCTGAACCTGTAAGAGTTGACAAACAATGCCAACTGGGTGGATCATTTCTCCTTCCTTAAGAAACAATGGTCCCCATTGTTTGCTTGTTCAGATGAGGAAACTTGTTGGCAAGTTTAGTAGAAAAGTACCACTTTCCTTGTGCTCGGAGCTGTCCAGCTTTAGCCACCCAAAATAAGGGAATTGTGTTCGTCCTTGTAAGGAGTATGCGTCATCCCACAATGGTGTCGCAGGGAAGACGCTCCTGAACATTTTAATGGATGTATTTAGGTTCTTTTGTCTGCAAGTTGTTCTATTCCAACAGTGGTGCATGGCATGGTCAAAGTAGATCCACATTAAATACTGGATGCAGAACCAAGCATGAAGGAATGCCAAGATGATAAGGATTTTCTACAATCTACTTAAGGATACTATAGGGACCATATCGCAAAGGATTCAACTTTCTATATGGACCAGTAAGGCATTCCTTCTTGAGATGCAACTATATCTGATCCCCATTTGAAATTAATGAGTAATACAATGCTTATCATGTTAGGTGTTAGTTTCACATTAGCTTAGTGCAACATTTCTTGTGCTTGTTTCTGGATGTTTTATATTCGGTATCAAAACTTTAATGCTTTTTCAACTTCTCATTGGTCAGAGTCATGTCGTTCGACTGTGTTGATGAACTAATCAAGTCGATGGGAGCCGAGGGTCGAAATTCATAACAGATCTTGAATGGAATATTTTTCGTAGAGCTGTGTTGAGCGCGATTGTAACTTTTTTGTATATACGGGAGACTTTCATCCCATATTCGACGATACTAGTGGTTATACATGCAGAGTAATTGTACTACCAAGTCATTCACAACTTCAGTTTGTCCACCTATTTGAGGATGGAAAGCTATCGATAAAGAGAGTCTTGTGCCGAGCGGTTGCCAGAGAATCTTCCAAAATATGCTAACAATTATGACATCTCTGTTAGAAATAATGGTCATGATAAGGCCATAATGTTTCCAAACATGTTCAAGGAAGAGCTGAGCAGTTTATTGTGTTGTCGTAGTCTTCTTGCATTGAATGAGAATAACCATCTTGGAAAATCTTTTGACTACTACTAAGATTGTGTCATGCTGATGTTTGGTAGTAGGATATCCCATCAATTATTCCATAGAAATATATTCCCATGGTCGACTAGGAACTGACAGAGGTGTGTATAGTCATTGTCGTTGATTTGACGGTTTAGCAATGGCACAAACCACACATGATCAAATGTACTTTTTGATATTAGATTTAAGTGAAGGCCAATAAAAATATTTTTGGAGGATGGAAAGGGTATTTTATACTCCAAAGTGTCTTGCATGATTGTTGTAGTGCGTGTCCCAAATGAGCTTTTGTCGGTTCTCACCTGTTAGTACACAAAGTTGACCAAGCTTGTATAGAAAGGTATCTTTTATCTTGTAGATCCATTTCAAAGATAGCACACTCTTGTTTTCTGGTTTGGGTACTATATTCCAAAAATCATTCTTCATTATTGAATGGTATTCTTCCGTCATTCCTTCCACCCACTCTTTCTTATGTGCAATTTCCTCGTAGCTTGTGGATTCTTGACCTACAAGTTCACACATCAAAGCTACATAACTGGAGAATGGCTTTGATCTCTTGCTTGTTCTTGTGGAGTCTTCTGAAGCTCCATACTTTTTTTCTTTTTGTATGATTTCTATTACCCAAGTAGGTTTTCTCTTTCGAGATATATCCATAGTAGGGGGTTTTTGAGGTTTTAGCATATCATGATCTTCATATGCTACTATTTCAAGAGAGGGTTCAACTTCTACCTTTCTGGGAAGTACATCCTCTTCATGTACTTCTTCAAGCTGAAACCTTCTGGATTTATTAAGAGTTGTCTCTTCATCAAATGTTAGATACCCACTAATCTCTATATGATGGAATCCTGAAATGTATATCCTAAAGGATTTTGAGACTTCACAGTATCCAATAAATATTCACTTCTTTCCAGAAGGATCCAACTTGGTTCTCTTCTCTTTCAGAATATGTACATATACTGGACAACCAAATATCTTGAGATGGCTCACTTCAGGTTTCTTTCCTGTATACATTTGTTCATGAGTCTTGAATCCAAGAGCACTGTGAGATAATCTATTATGCACATACACAATTTTTCTTGCTGCTT
Organism: Pseudotsuga menziesii; assembly: GCA_001517045.1. Classification (NCBI taxonomy): domain Eukaryota; kingdom Viridiplantae; phylum Streptophyta; class Pinopsida; order Pinales; family Pinaceae; genus Pseudotsuga; species Pseudotsuga menziesii. The sequence goes on along the minus strand of LPNX010998317.1, from coordinate 765,800 downwards.
CAACCCACAGCTGCATGGTGTTAACAATAAAATTAACACCCTCGAAGATGATGGTATGAAAACATATCTTCTTTTCGCGTGCAACATGAACACCAAAATTTGGAACAAATTGAGAGCTTTGATCTCTGATCGGGCCACTGCTTCCACAAAGGAAGAATTATGTGAAGACAAAGGTTTCTCTAAATTATTCAATACCAAGACTACTTAAATATCAAAACCTAGTCGCCACAACTGCTGGAATGGAAATAATACATGGCATATGTATTAATTGTCCTAAAAACATGGAAATTCAAGTAAAATTCCTAAAAAATAAGGAAAAAGGGTTTTATTAAGAAAAGGTTCAAAAATATTAAACCCACATTCATGGTGAGTGATTGGAAACACAAATCCCAATGCTATATAAGAAAGGCATGTGGGAGGAAGGAAGGAGGACAAATTATAGAGAAAAGGCATGCTGGAAGAATGAGAAGATAGATAGAACCTTTCTTGCACATCATAGTTTCTTTGATCATTGGAATTGATGGATAGGGGTAGTTTGGAGCAAGGGAGAAAGGGATTCACCCATTATTGGGATGTAATCACTTTCCTCTTAGTTTAATATGATGCAATTCAAATTTCCTCTAAATATTGTGTTTCAATCCATGTTTGTTTCATGTATTTTTTCAACATTTAGTATATAGATTTCATGCTTTATTTGAAGTTTTTTAAGAGAAAGATGTAAGGAACTAGCTAGCTGCTGCTAATGGAGGCCTAAAGCCCATGGAGGCTAGAGTAAAAGGATCTTCACCAAAAGACACGCTGCAAGAGGTAATCCCCGCCCTTCCCTCTCTCTCTTTCCTTTGAAAAAGTGAAGAAATTTCAGGAAAATTTCCATTATTGAATTTATTATGTCAACAAGATTCACCCTCCCTGTAGTTAAGGATAGATGGGCTCTAGACACGTCCCTGCGGTCAAATCTACCAACATAATTGCGACCATACTAGGGACCTAAGGGGATTTTATCTTGAAACAAGTTATCTTGAGAATTTCCCCTTCTTTGGGTGTGTATTTAATTTCAAATTCTTTGATGCATGCTTAATTTTTTTCGTATGAAACTTTAGATCAGATCTAGAGGTCAAAACTGGCCTGAGCCCACCTTTAACCTTGCATTTTTCAAAAAAATTGGCTCAAATCTAGTGTTTTCTTGTCCCTGATCATGGTAATTCCTTTACCTCGTGTATACAGAGTGTTACCAGCCCCATAAACGCCCTTGTTGGCTTTCTTATGAGCGGTTCCACCGCTCTGGTCTTCAATATAGACAGGCGGTGCGCGCACTGAGGTATAATCACAGTTCTTGATTTTTTTGAGGTTCAGATCTGCATTGTTGGGTCAATTTGATTTATTTTTGTTGTTGTAGGTGTCTCAGGAGTCTTATAACTTAAGCTTTCCATAGAATTTACCTCCCTTTTTGGCAAGATTTAAGGTCTTTTCTGAAGGATTTTGGAGTTTTGCATGTTTTTGAAAAATTCATGGTTCTTGTTTTTTATGGTCAGATTTGCAATGTTGGGCCATTTTGGTTGGTTTTTTCTGTTGTAGATGTCTTAGGAATACCATAACTTAGGTTTTAGATAGTAATTACATCTCTTTTATCAAATTTTAAATATTTGTGGAAGGATTTTTGAAGTTTTGTGTGCATATGGTTGGAATTTGAATTCTTTTGAAAACTGTGTTTTTTGGCTTTGAATTGAATTCTTTGCAGACCTTTCAGAACCTTAATTAAATTTCAAAACAATGATTGATTCTTCCTAGGATATTTTAGGATAATTTTTTAAGGCTTTAGGAGTTTTTTCCTTTGAATTTGGAAATCTTGGAAACCTCCTCGAAAAGCTAGAAAAAACACTTTAACTAGTAATTGTTTTTTAGGATTGGTCAAATTTCCTTTAAAATATGATCAGATCTAAAAGTTTTTGAAATGATTCCCATTTAGGTTCTTTATTTCGTTATTGAAAATCTGAAATTTTGTCTCATTGTCTCATTTTTGATCTCATACTTGCATAATTAAAATGTTGGAAAATTAAAAGACATGACATATTATTTCAATGAATGAACCTTTAGGCCCCAAATTTTGAAGTCAAATAAAATTGCTAATTTGCCACACAACCTGAAATCCTAACTAATACATTTTGAATACCATGAGTATCCTCTTCACTTGCGCTTTCGGGTGGTCCTGTGAACGCGAAAATGGATCTCAAGTGTAATAGGACTCCTTTGACATCTTGAAGCATGTAGTTGAGCCACAAGTATCCTCTTCACTTGCGCTTTCGGGAGGTCCTATGAATGAGAAAGTGGATCTCAAGTGTAAATGCTTGTCATGAAAAATAAAAATTGAATCACGTTCTTACATGTAAACATCAGTTTAAGAGACTTATTGGAAACACAAAAAAACATTGAATATTCAAACATTTTTCATTTCCAATTAGTAATAATTGAAACTAACCTCTTGAACCCTTGATTGAAAATTGAAAGTGATTTTGCAATACACATATATGAGGGATCTCAATGAACCTCTTACTCTCCCATAGTATGTAAGTTCATCGAATGAAAAGATATGATTAAAAGCATCTGTGCATTGGTTTGGTTCAGTAGCATAAGTCACAACATCATCAGTTTAACCACCACTCCTTGAAACTAATAGAATTACCTTTAAAATCAACGCTTAATCTAAAAACAACCAAGATTTTATCTTTGATATCACCAACAATATCAGGCTAGGGATTTGGGTTAAGATGGTGAGTTAAGACTCCAAAGCCACAAAGTCTGAAACTAGCATTGATTAACAAGAGTTAAATCCATTAGTAAAAAAGAGTGCTAGTCGGGAAATCGCTTCTAATGCAAGCATTAATCAAGAGGTCAATCCGAATTAGTAAGGGTGGTACCCCCCCTCTTGCTTCTTTGGTGGGATATGAACACATTACACTGTCTTGGTTAAGTGACAAGTCCTCGGGGTGACATCACTTTTCTGAGATAGCTAGTCTATGTGAGTTATCCTGGACTGACGACTGTTCTACCCGGTCACCGATTGTGAAGTGGTAACCATAGTTTTTTGTCCTAGGGAATCACACAGGCTATTGTGAGTGGGGGACACTTGCAATACCTGAAATAGACACAAGGTTGTTTCAGCTCCTTGGGATGGTGAGTAGCCTATAGCTTATAACACTTGGACCCCTGGTGATTGAAGAACAATGTAACTATTTCTCGTACCTTCACCATTTATTCATTCTTGAGAATTAATGTTCCTCAAGGGATACTAGTTTTGGAAGGCCCTCTAAAAATCCAAATTTCCACTAAACCTCAGTTTTTTGGAAAGAAGCTTGATTGTTGCTTCCTTAGGGACTTTTTTAGTGGTGTGAACACTTTGATTTTCGTTGAGTCTAGCTGCCTTTAGGATTGTTTGACTTCATTTTGATATAATCTAATAAAAAAATCCTTTTATTAAACTTCAGAGTGATTAATCTCCTGATCCACCCGTCAAGGTGGGAGCAAGGAAAAATACCCAATTTTAAGGGCCCCACTACATTGTGGAGGCATGTACATGAATCACATCGTTGTGACTTTGAAACTGAACTACTTATAAACCCAATCAAATATTACTAGAGAAGAAAAATGCCAAATCAATTCTAAACATTTGTCACATCATGGATGAAACATAGATAGAATTGATGATCTTACTTTAGTTGAGATTGAAAAATAAGAATATCGCACATTTTCTTGCATAAATCCACACTTAGCATATCCTTTAAAATCAATCGTACTTATGGAAAGTGAGTCATTGGTTAGTATTTTTGAAAGTTGTGATTAAATGCAGAACATTACACTTGACCCTTTGGCTTCGTTAGGAGCTGAAGAAACCATATCAATGCAACCTCAAATGGTTGCGGGAGGTTATCAAAATCCTCTTGGCACACACAATAGTTTTCTAGGTTCTACTTCTGGGGGAAACCCTTTACCATGGAATGTTCATATTCCTGGTGGAAATAATGCATCCTGGAACAAAATTGCCAATTGGAATCATCCTTCACCGATGGGAGGAAATTCCCCAGAGGGTTATCCTTTGATTTATCCTAGCATAATGCCTAGGGAAATCCACCTATCAACCCCATTCCCCAATGGAATAGTCATGTTTCATAAAGTAACCAATATTTTTGGATCTAACCTTTGCAAGGAGGAAACATACCTTGGAATTCCAATCAAAACCAAGGACATAATCAATGGAATGGTCGGGTCCTAGTACGTAACCAATCTTCTTGGGACCCAACTCCATCAAGAGGAAATCCACCCAGTGGCCAGGTTTTAGGAAATAACCAATCTTCTTGGGACCTAACTCCATCAGGAGACAATCCACCCATTGATCATGTTCCAAGAAGTATCCAATCTTCTTGGGGGAAGCCTTCACAAGGGGGCAACCCACTTTGGAATACTAGTCAAATCCAGGGACCACCTAAATGGTGTGGTCAAATTATAGGAAATAACCAATCTCACTGGATTCTAACCCCACAAGGGGGAAATCCACCCATTCATCAATGGTGTGGTCAGATACCAGGAAATATTTAATCTCCTTGGAGTCTAACCTCGTAAGGGGGAAATCGACCCATGAATCCCATTCCACAATGGAATGGCAAGGTTCCATAAAGTAACCAATCTTTTTGGAACCAGCCTGCAATACCTATGTTTGATCTAGCTAGGCCACCACATGGACCTCATGCCAATGGTATGATTGGTTCCATCAACAACCTTGAGCATATCACCTAGCAAATGGGAAAAATGTATGTTCAAACCTCAAAACCTACAGCTGGTCAGGACATGCAGCAACATGCTAAGCCTTCCTTGGCTTCTGAAATCCTCATAGTTCAATCCATGGACCTTAGGAAGAAGAAGAAGAAGTACAAGGGTAAACATAGCGTTAATCCTTCCCAAACTCCTAAAAAACTTATAGTTCAATCCATGGAACTTAGAGGAAATAGGAAGAAATACAAGAGTAAGCAGAATGCTAACTTTGGGGAGGGAGATGCACTGAATCTAGCTCAATACAGTGGGAAACAACACTCTATTGTATTGATGCAACCTTTTCTGCAACACCATCATCAAATGGTTTCTACAACGTTGGAGCCTCCGCTAGGAGGAAACCAGTCAAAATCCTCGCAAGAGGGAAATGATCCCAATGCCAATGTCTTCATGTGTGATCATGAGGTGAACATTAAAACAAGATCTCATTCTTATGATGTCCCTCATAGTACATTGGATCAATCAGAATCATAGCCAAATGGTTCTCTCACCATTCATAAACCAACCATAGACATAGTACCACCCCCCCCAAAGGTGATCTATGTGGATTAATGCATAATCCTAATGCACGAGATGCTGATAATGAAAATGTTTTTGAGGAAATAGCTCAAGAACCATGTGCCATGTCCTCCATGGAGGTATTTCAATATTGTCCTGCCCAAAGAAATGAACTATTGTATTCAACTAGAGCTGTTGATCCATCCGATGCAACGCTGATCACATTAGACTTAGACCAATCAACCTATAGGATTCCTTTCAAAGTTGCTTTTCAGATTAAAGTAACATGTCATGGAAAGAATATATTTCAAACCATAGTTGATGAAGGGACCTCAACCTGTGTCATGTCATTTAAATGTTGGAAAGCATTAGGATCACCCACCTTAGTTCAATCCCATACTGTGCGGAAAGCATTTGATGGACATTCGTTCTCTCCTCATGGACTCATTGTATCTTGCCCTATTGAATGGGGTATCAAAATAGTCACAGTGGATGTTGAGATAGTAGCTGCACCTATAGATTACAATTTTCTATTAGGACCTAGTTGGATACATGCGATGAGGGCTATAATGTCTTTGGTGTCTCGAGTGATTCGGTTCCCTCATTGGGGGAATATTGTCAGGATTGACCAATTAGATGTTTGTATGCATGAAACTGTTATCCAATCTAATTTTCCTTTCATTAGGGATGCTCTAAAGGAATTTCAAGACATTAGGGTAGGATTGTTAAAAAATGATTCCCTTATGGAAAATTTTGTGATCCTGCAACCCTTATCTGCTATAGAAGTGTCATACCAAGCTATTGAAATGGATTTAGCAGATTTGGATCAAAATATTCCCTTGATGGAGGAATATGATCCAGTTACTTGGCCCATTTTGGTTGTGATATCTCCCAACTCACTTGATTTCTTGGACAGAATGTTAGCATCAGATGAAGCATTCCTTGAAGTCATAAACATTTGGTTGCACCCACCTAAGTACATATTTTGTGGGGCCACTGGGAGCATATTTGGTTTAAATCCACCCAAGTATAGGAGCATACTTTGTATGTTCCTTGATCTTATCAGGTATATTTGGAAGCATGCATATAGGTTTAGGTTTTCCCTATGTGAAGATGCATTTGAACCTTTTGCGGCCCAAAATTTCCATGGGGTCGAACCTATTGGAAATTGGTGGGTCAGCCCATCATATCTGTGTTTTCTACCATTTCGACAGAAGAGCCTACCGAACATGGGCCACCCTAGTCAGCACCCCATTTCCATTTTGGTTCCCATGCTGAATTATTCTCATAGGTATGGGAGCCCAATTAGTCCCATCGTGGCTAGGAGTTTGAGACTGCATACTTCTCTTCCATAAAGTTCTGACCATTTCTTGATGGGCTCCCTATTTTGTGTTAGTTTACATAAGCATGTGTTAAAATATCCGCATGAAAAATTGTGCTTACTGCTTTGGTGCTTATTGCTTATCTTGCGTATATGACTTTGCAGTCACTTTTTGCTCAAAATGCCTATAAACCATTGCTTTGGTTTCAGTTGACTTATACATGTGAGAACTATTTAATTCAGGTAGTTGATGGACCATGATTCATTGTGATTTATGATTTTGGTGTTTTCGCAAGAATTAGCATGAATTAAACCACATTTCCCCCTTCCTACTTGTTCATCGCATCAAATTGGATAACCGCAGTTACTTGGTTCTATTTCACCGTCTGTCGACATATAATCCTGCTTTAGATAGCAAAACGATGGAGGGAACATCCGTAAAAGTGTGCACAACTAGCTTAGCCCTTGTTTGTAATATGTATCTTTTCCTTGGCCTGACCCGTGCTCTTGAAAAACAAAGTACGCCCATGTAACACTTGTTCCCTCCCATGTACCATAGAATTCTTTAATCTTTTTTCAAGCTAATAAATGAAAAAAAGTACTAAAAATTAAAAAACACAAAAAAGGGGGAAATTTGAATTGTGACATATTGAATCTTTGAGATAAAGGCAACAATCAGTAGTCACCCTTGAACATGGCACATCATTTTGTATCCGATGTCTATACACCATTTACATTTGACTTAGGAAGTTGTACCAGTAATTTGAACAGATCTCCACCGATAGGTTATCCTTCTTGTCATCTATGGAGATTTCGTTCATTCAACTAGAGTTGACGAATTTCACAATGGTTGGTTACTCGAGTCTTATGTTTCCAAGTGTCCATTTTGCGTCATGTTATGTGTTCAAGGGAAGTCAAACCAGTGTCGGCCATTCCTCAAATATTTCTGACCAATCATGTCGACCTTCCTTGTGTTAGTTTACAGTGTAGGATCTCACAACCCTAAACAATTATATTAGCCTATTGATCTCAGTTTCATGTCACATGATGTGGGATGCATTAATTCCCTCCTTGTGACTGATCTGTTCCTATTGATGCCAAATCATCATCTAGGAAATGGATCTAGGAACCCCAGTGAATAGCTTGGATCTTGCAGTCATTAGTGGTAGGATTCCTCACAAACAAAAGTGGGTATACACCAATGACCCATGATTGTTTGATTCTACAAGTGTTCGACTTCAGAACATCTATTCACACTTATCAATTTGTATTCAAGTACCATGGAATCAATCATCCTTATTGGTGGGCCTCCTCGCATCTGTTAACGATATACATCAATGACCAGTAATCAGATGGTGTTTTATTATGCTCGACATCGACTTGTTTATTCGCATTATATAAAATCGTACTATTGTTGGTTTGTATTGAAGACCTTGGGAAATACAGTTGTATCACTCATCGATGCACTTCCCGAGTTGTGCAAGATTAAAATACCATGTCAAAGTACCATGAAGACCTAGATATGTTGCACTCATCAAATGTACATTTATATGTTTTTATAGAATTTACTTTTGACATGGATCCACTGTGTATTGTTTGTGGCCATGCTTGTTTACTACTGAGCATGGGTATACCCGCCTCAGGAAGATATCATATATTTGGGAAATTTCTTTATTTGACTTGCAGGTGTTTCTCCGACTCCTACATTCATAAACTACCATTTTCCATCATGCCTTGATCATTAAAGAGTATCTGTCCAAAGAGTATCAAAATAAAAGAAAAATCTATGTATTCCGGCCCTCAGCATAGCTTCAGACCTCACACATTAGGGGGCATATGTTAACAATAAAATTAACACCCTCGAAGATGATGGTCTGAAAACATATCTTCTTTTCGCCCGCAACATGAAGACCATAATTTGGAACAAATTGAGAGATTTGATCTCTAATCAGACCACTGCTTCCGTAAAGGAAGAAGTATGTGAAGACAAAGGTTTCTCTAAATAATTCAATACCAAGACTACTTAAATTTCAAAACCTAGTCACCACAACTCCTGGAATGGAAAGAATACATGGCATAAGTATTATTTGTCCTAATAACCTGGAAATTCAAGTAAAATCCCTAAAAAATAAAAAAAAGTGGGTTTTCTTAAGAAAAGAATAAAAAAGACTCAAAAATATTAAACCCACATTCATGGTGAGTGATTGGAAACACAAATCCCAATGCTATATAAGAAAGGCATGTGGGAGGAAGGGAGGAGGACAAATTATAGAGCAAGCATGCTGGAGGAATGAGAAGATAGATAGAACCTTTCTTGCACATCATAGTTTCTTTGATCATTGGCATTGATGGAGAGGGGTAGTTTGGATCAAGGGAGAAAGGGATTCACCCATTATTGGGATGTAATCACTTTCCTCTCAGTTTAATATGATGCAATTCAAATTTCCTCTAAATATTGTGTTTCAATCCATGTTTGTTTCATGTATTTTTGCAACATTTAGTAGATAGATTTCATGCTTTATTTGAAGTTTTTTAAGAGCTAGAGGTAAGGAACTAGCTATATTATGCTACTGGAGGCCTAAAGGCCATGGAGGCTGGAGCAAAAGGATCTTCACCAAATGACACGCTACAAGAGGTCATCCCCTCCCTTCCCTCTCTCTCTTTCCTTTGAAAAAGTGAAGAAATTTTAGGAAATTGTCCATTATTGCATATATTCTGTTAACATGATTCACCCTCCCTGTAGTTAAGGATAGATGGGCTACAGACACGTCCTTGCGGTCAAATATACCACCACATTGGGAGGTCTTGGTCACAAATCATTGTTTTCACTGCTTCCATAATGGTTCTATTCTTTCTTTCTGCAACACCATTTTGTTGAGGATTGTAGGGAGTGGTTAGTTCCCTCTTGATTCCAGCTTCCTTGCATAACGCTTAAAATTATTTTGAAGTATATTCTCCACCATTATCTGATCTCAGTGTCTTGATTCTTATTTCTGAACGGTTCTCTATCAAGTCTTTGAATTCCTTGAATTTCCCGAACACTTCACTCTTGGTATTCAAGAATTATATCCATGTCTTTATTGAATAGTCATCAATAAATGTGACATAATATTCATATCCACTTAAATATGTGGAGGGCATAGGACCACATACATCAGAATGAATTAGTTCCAATGTACCTTTAGTCTTTGTCTCACTTTTTGGAAAAGGATTATTGATGTTCTTTCCTCTTACACATCCTTTACAAGTTCCTTCATGATCAATATTCAGATATGGTAACCCTGTTACCACCTTTCTCACATAGGGTAGTGCTTTGTATTTGATGTGAGCAATCCTCCTATGCCATAGTTCACTTGAGATAGTAGTCTCATGGACAAGGGTTGTCTCTGGATGTCCTTTGATTTTGCACAGTCCTCCTTCTTCTTCAGTAATGACCACAACATCTTCAAGTGTCTTTCCTTAATTTGGACCACATGAGTACTTGTCCATCTATAAAACAACTCTATATCCTTTCTTATCTAGTGCTGAGATGGAAAGTAGGTTCCTTTTCAAACCTGGTACATATAGTACTTCCTTCATATTCATGGAAGTTCCAGAGTCAAGCTTGTCGCTTGATTCATCAATACCTTTGATGGGATATTGATAGTAATATCCTAATGATACTTTCTGAGGAGAGCTCTTTTCACTAGTACAAAATGAGAAATTAGTGATTACGTGACTAAAAATTCTAGTCACCATAGGTTTTTCAAGTCATTTACTACTAAATATGAGCAATTTTTATTGACCAATTATAAACGACTAAAATTAACAACTAATTTAGTCACCAGTTAAAAAATATGACTAGATAATAAGTGACAAAGTTAAAAATGACTAACATAAACGACCAATTTAGTCACGACATAGAAAATGACTAGCTAGAAGAATATGAATTAGTCATTTATGTTAGTTATTTTTAATTGTGTCATGGAGAATTGCAATTTTGACAATGAAGTGTAAATTTTGTAAATTGGCTACCTTCTATCTGTATTATTGGTGCCATGCACCTCAATCTTCATAGATCCAACAAAGCAATTGCACATAATTTCTCTTGACCATATTTATCCCTGCCGCATCATTGAAGCAAACTGTTAAGCGTGCGCCAAATTCCCTAACCAATGAAAATACCATACGTTTGTACTCCAACTAACTTCTCATTTTTTTCCACCAGTTGGGAGCTATGGAACCTTATGAAGTTACTATATAAATAATTTAATACGCAGAGAAACTTCCTTTGTTAATACGAGTTATAATGCTCAATACTTTGTGTTATTTGACCTTAATTTGGCAAATCTATGGGTTATTAACGCTTAATACACTGTAGGATAAATTCTCTGCTATGGGTATAACTCTTAATACACTATAGGATAAATTATCGAGAGAGAATAACCTTGGAAATATTGCAAAACAAGGTTTCAAATTTTCTAAACTGTGAATCTCTTACAGTGTATCTGATTAAAAATTCCTATGAAAGCATGGGTTCAATTTTCTTAACCTTGAATCATAGGGTTGTTTGAGTGTGTTTGATAAAAGTAGATGAAATAATCAATAAATTTCATGCTAAGTGGATTGAAGAGTTTCATTCAAAGTGAGGATTGGTTTTTTCTTTCTAAAACACGACTGTAGATTACAAATAAAACACTAATATTTTGCAGAGAGTGAAGATTGGTTTCTTGCTTTCTAGGAGTCATGTTGAGTATAAAAATACCATACATTCTGCAAGAACATCTCTACAGCATTGGAATAATAAATATGCTCCAAGGATGGGACATACTGAAGTATCAACTTTCTTGAGCTACTAAAGTCTATTATGGTAAATATTCCCAAGAATTCAACAAACTTAAATGCATCAACGGAACCTAAAGCACGCGCTCTCTCGTCAAATATATAGCTGACAAAAGTTTAGAACCTTGATTACTTGTTGAGTCGGGGTCCCCTGAGTCAATGTTACTGAAATGATGAGGGTTCGAGGATGCAGGAGTAGGGGAGGCAACGGAGGCATGAATCTTTGTATGATGGGTTGATCATAGCAGTCGAGGATGTCTGAGTTTTCAGGGGTCGAGAGTTTCCAGGATTTCGTAGGGGCCGAGAGAATCCATGAGTTCATAGGAGAGGGATGTAGGGTGAGGAATCAAGGATGGCTCAAAGTTCTCCTTGCTAGTTCAGGTCGAGAGCATGATGTAGTTCTCCATTTTCGGTGGGAAGGGTAGGGGTAGTCGAGACATTCAAAATCCATGCATTAACTGCATGCTAACAAAAGTATATTCAGGGATTTTGTGTCAGGGCATAGGCAGCGGAGTGGACCCGCAAGTGGGCCAGTGGACGGAGGGAGTACACCAAATTAAGGTCCTCATCTGAAGAAGGGAGAAAACGATGTCACGAGGTCTCTCGACGACACTCGATGAGCCCCAAGTGCAAATTGTCGAGATATTACAAGTTTATAATATACGACTTTTATATAATTACAAAAAAAATATTATAATATTATATAATACAATATTAAAAACCTACAAATTTTTATATTATTACAAAACTTATATTATAATATTACATAATATCATATTAAAAACATATGAAACATATAATATTACATAATACAATATTAGAAACATACAATTTTTTATATCATTACAAAACATGTATTATAATTTTACTTTATACTGTACTAAAAACATATAGAGGATTATGGCTTTTGGTTTGAGCGCTGGCCAAGCGATGAGAACATACAATAAACGTCCCATAAACCTTCCTTGTTGCCATTTCTTGTGCACAAGACTGCTAATTGTTGGAGAAATGTTCGCTGAGGATACCTTATCAAGGTCGGAATTGAGGATAAATGTTGCTTGTTGTTCAAAGGTGCATGAACAAGCCCTTTCACTACTGTTTAAGGTCATTTGCGGCCATCAAGAAGGTCAACATTGAGGATAAATGTTTCTTATTATTCAAAGGTTCAAGAACAAGCCCTTTCACCATTGTTTGAGGCTTACTTAACGGTGAACACATGCCTAGACTTTCCATATATGCACAAAACTGCAACACGAGAGGATTTGTTGTTGCTATTGGGTATGTAGAGAAGGTTAATGTATCCTTGAATTCATCCGCATATGTTGAAAATGGTCTGAATGGGATTTGCATATAGGGGTTAGATTGTGTGGAGTATGATACCTTCATTTTCTTATTGAGCCACAACTAGGGCATACCAATTGAATCTCAAAACGATTATGACATTGAAGATAGTTTATTGGGTTCATATTTCGAATCACTGAGAGAAAAGGAGGATAATTCAAGGAAATTGATGAATGGATGGATTTAGGCATTGGTGAAGAAGGAAATCGTGGTTTGGAAGTTGAGTAAAATGTGGAATTGAAGCACGAGGGTTTGGACAATGAAGGTTTTGGGAATAAAGATTGGTGGATGAGGGATTTGGGGATGAATATTTTGAGTGTGAGGGTTGGTTGAAGCATCACATGAATTCATTGGCATAGACCACTATTTTTAATTGCGATTGTTGCTGCTCTGTTGGGCATTGTGTTTTTGGGAATTATTGTATTTCGAGCATTGGGGCTTGTTGCCGACAAAGACATTTTAGAACATATATGCTATGACTTTAGTGATGCTGCAATGATGGAGTTACTTAGAACTTCACTAGACGAAGCGTTTGTCATTCAAAATCAACAGGTCTGTTATTTTTTTGAATTTGAATTTATGTTTCTTATGTATATGGATATTGATTCAAATTCTTAATTTTTTTTTCTAACCCCGGGTAACATACTAAATTCTTCAATATTGTAGCTAGAATGCCAAATTCATTGGAAGTTTATATGCGTATATATATATATATATATATATGTCTACTATCTTTCATCTGCATCTTTGATGCCCAAAATGATTTTGTGATTAGTTGACTAGATTCATTCCTCGCCGACATTTACTGGCTTTTTGTATGGACCATCATTTGATTTGGTAGCATTTTTTGTGGATTTTTTCCAAGGAATTTGAATCTCTTTGAAACAATTGAATTAAAATTCTCAATCTGATGTGTTTTCATTACAACTTGAATTTGAATTCTTATCATACATGTTTTTATGTGTCCTGCAGGATTTAAATTACAACCATGATATCCAAATGTTTTGGGATTACCTGGCACTAGATTACCGTTGATACCATAACATTTCCTATATAGCTCTGATACAAAAGCTTTAGGGTTAATATATTTGTGGTCTTTAGACTTGTAACTTTTATGACTCCCAGTGTTGTTAACCCTTGGTTTCTTTAAGGTGTTTACGCAAAGTAATACAGAACTAATATCAAATGTGAAACTAAATACAAAGAAATAGCCAAAATATAGTGCTAAGAATGTTATAGAAGGACTAATAGCACTTACTTTTATTACAAGTTTTTTAAATAAGTACACTTAACTTTTACACTTACCCAGTGGGTTAAAACCTTAGTTCAATCTCAACTTGCCCTTAGATTCCTCCTTTCCCATTATGATTTTATACCTATTTATACGAGTATGTCATTTGTAGATTGGAATCTTAGAAACCATCGAAACTAACAGTCCATTTGTTGTAATGGCTGTTTGGCACAAGTATATTCTGATTTTAAAACATGCACATAACATTGATAGTTGTTTGGCATAACTTTTTCATTCTCAGTCATGGTCTTCTTGTGTGATTTGTGAACCCTAGATTGGAGCTGTCTTGTGTGCTATTTTTGGATCAGGAAATTTAGAGGTTAATTGAGGGCAGGATTCCAAGATTATGGAATCTTTGTCATCAATTAGGTTTAATACAACACAATATCTTGAAATCATGTAATATATATTATAAATTAATAAAAGTTATATTTAGGTTGAAATCACTCTTGAGATGCTAATGATTCATTGGTATATAATAATTCATGAATACTTTTTATCTCTTGAGTAGTATGATGGCATGCTTTGTGCAAGATTTGTTTTTGGGACTTCCACTGCACTTTGATAATAAAAAAATCCCACAACCCTCACCTTGCGGGCCTTCTGTAGAATTGCAACATTAGGTTTTCTGGTTCTCCATGGGATCACAAATTATATTGACTTTGGCTCTTTTTTTATCTTGTTTTTTCTTACATAGGTCTCTATCACCTTACACTGAACGAATATCTTTGCAATGTAGATGTAATCCTATATGAAAAAATGCACAACAAAGAAAACCAAAAATAAAATTGAACACGAAGGTATACCAAATCACATGAATAAGTCTTCCTGAAGAAGTTCCAATGGTTTTCTTGCAAAGCGTGCCTAAGATAAATTTTCCTTTCTCAATACGTACAACAGTATATCCCGGTGTAATAACTCCTGATTCAGACTGTGAATTCCATGAAGAATATCTTATAAGATTAATCTACTTTAGAATAATCAGGTTGAGTACTTGCTTGCCAGTCCAAATTGGCCTTGGATTATAAATAGTCGGAGCAGGTATTTCTCCATTAAAATCCTCCCATCACATTAAAATATTCATAAAGACATCCTGCCCAAACAACACCAAGATTGTCATCATTAAATAAATCTTGAACATGAAAAATGAACTGGCTATAAGTGATTAACATAGAATTCAGGTGATACTCACCTTCTCTATGAATGTATCTATTTTAGTCACCTTCCGACATCCCAAAAGAGTGTCTTGGACAATACCCATAACTGACCTATTTGACTGAGCAGAGACAATGCACTTAATGACTAAGGCTTCTCATCCAAGGAAGCCTCCGTGTCACACAAGATTACTCTTATGGATTCCTGACATCAATCATCTCTTCTGGGTGTTTTTATAGGCCAATTTAAACTTTTCAATTAATGGGTTGTCAATCTAAGAGTAATGCATGCATTTCATCTGGTATTATTTTTAAAATATGTTTTAGCATTTTGGATTATGAACTGTGGCATCATCTTTCATTTAATTTTCTCATTTCGGCCATATTAGATTCATTGGTTTGTTAGAAGGATCTATGTGTAAGGTATTCCCTCTTTTTGTTCTTGCATTCAGTCCATGTTAGCTTATTTGATTTTTGGGTTATACTTTAGGTTTAATCCGCAAGGTATTTTTTTTGAAGTATGTTTCTAGGCAAGAGTGGATAGAGTTATAAATATATTTGTCATTTTTTTCCTCTGTAGGTTAATTTATTTTAGATTAAAGTTTTCTCCAACTTTTTTATTGTTATCGTGCAAATTGAACTCACATGTGGTTATTGGGTTTAGGGAAAAAAGAGTTTCAAGGATGTCGGAGAAGGTAGTTGTGGGTATTTTGTCTGGAGTGGTCAAAGTTTCAAACTAGCAGGGTTTATAACAGGGTCAGTAGTTAATTCGAAATTCAGTGTTATTCCAGGAGAAGTACTTCTTGCTTCACTTGATGCTTTTGGTAAGTTTGAGTTATACTTTTTAGAATTTCAGCTTCTTTCATGTTGGTTGGTCAGCCTAGGGAATCATTTGGGTTACATTATTTGATCGTTTCTTGTCAAGTGGGGGAAGTGGAAACGATCTTCTTTGACGTTTCCAATTTCACTAATGTAAGTTGTTCATGTAGGCTATGTAGCAATTTCATTTGTTATTCTAAGAATTCAGTCATATAGGGAGACAGTGTGGCACTTAAAACTGGAAATGGAATGACATGCTTTTTGTGCAACCAGGTCTTGTTGCTTACAACTTGTAAAATTTTGATCCAGGATCACTTCCCAAAACCAGTTAAGCATTTAGTTTATATATATTAAAGTATAATTCTAGTTAAGTTAGGGATAAAATAAACTTTGTGCCACATTGAGAGATTTCTATCCATTTGCAGATGCAATGGAAGTAGCCAATAGATGGTAAAAGAAATATGTAGCAACTATAAGAAATATGACTTTGTTTTCACTTGAATAGAATCTGTTGGCCTTAGTGGTAGAAAAATTAATGAACTAATCAAGTTTGAAGAAGTCTATAATATAAGATTATTAGCAATGCTATCTCAATTGACATTGGGAACCAATATTTTGTAAATTGCACTTGTCATCAGCTGTCGAAAGAAAATGAATTTTTAACATACATGCTAGTCATTGAGAGCATGTATAAATTCATTGAGATTCAAATCTCTAGATTTTTGGATCTCACCCACATCACTTTCATCTTCAGTTGAAGCATCTGAGTGAAAAAATTGACCCAGACCCTAAAGAAAAATGTTGAAACAAGTTTCTTTTCCCCTCAAAGGGCCATTTTTAGCTACTATGGTTATGCTATTCATAACAATTGGAGCATCCATAGGACCAACAATTTACAAGTCTTATACATGATTGGAGATACTCGTATTTACAGAGTGAGATAGTACATTACAATTTTAATAGCTGATTTGCAGGTGCTCTCAACCTACAATTAGTAGCAGACTCTAGCGCACTACTGGAAAGGAACACAATAATGACCCAAATATACCAGTAAATGCATAGGCAATTGCACATAAAGGCAGTGCTTCGGGTTCTTTTGCTGACAGTGGTGTCATTCCCAATACATGAGCACTGTAATACACAAAGAACTATAAGATATTCTATGTACTGGATCTATCTATAACAATTGCATTGGAACAAGCACATGGACATAATGCTGGCTTCCTCTATTATGCATTGAGAGAAGCAAGGTGCAATATACAACGCGGGTGGAGATGCGGGAAATCCATCATAACTTTGTGTGTATTCCAGTTTAATGGTGCATTGAATCTAGATAGTGCATTGGGGGTATTGAAAATTTGAACATAGTCTTCCAACAATGACAAAATGCATCAAATTCATCAACCACTGCAGTAAATCCAACTTTATATGTACCCAAGTAACCTTCAACCATCACAGGTAATCTCAATGTCTTTTTCATGTGTCATGTTTACATTTTTCACAATCTTTTATGTTCGAAATTATACAATGGAAATTTTATTGTGCTTTATTTATGACAATTTAAAAAGCATTTTGTCACTGTTGAGTGCACATACCCATAGCTAAAATATAATTATTTTGTAATTGGCAGAGTATTGCATACATTAACTTGTCTCTATGACATCATATGATATTTTATAATCAAATCCAGAGTCATGTATTACTAGTCTTGAACCGAATTGAGAGAAGAGGCTAAACCAGTCGAATAGATTGCTAAAGAGCATTTAGCCTCTATACAAAGAGATTTACCAATCGAAGAGAGGGCATTACAATGATTCTCTTAACCCATTCTCTTGCAGGGTATGCCTCAACCTTATTTATTTGTGTACATTTTACTTTTAGAGAGCCATTTCAGATTACCTTAGACCTTGGATCCATTTCATATGCGGAATGTTGTACAACTATAACTAGATTCTCTCTTCATGCAGTGAAACCTATTCATACTCTATTTTTGTTTCTTTGTTGGCCCGTAGATTCAAGGCCACGACTCAATCTGAAAACCTGGGCACTAGTAGGCTCAAACCAATTACAGGATGATTTGAAGAAGTCATTCCAAGATGTCTTGAAGAAGGTATCAGGTATATAGTGTATAGTTTTAGTAAAACATCCAACCACTAGCAATGAAACTCAATATTGACCTTGATCAAAACCTAGATTTCGACCTTATTATTTAATTGGTATACAAAGATTTGATTAAAATGCATCCAAAAATTAATGCTAGGGAATTGAAGTTCAATAGAAATTTAGGATACATTTCTACTGAAGTTTAGGGTTTTCAACAATCCTTTCCATCTTCTCCCTTATCATATTCAACAATATTCTCACTAGCCTTCTGAGGTCACCTCAATGCCTTCAACAATTTTCACCCCAATTTCCTCTTTCACATTTGGTCACACAAAAACTGCTAGGGTTGGTATCTCTAATTCATATCCCTACTTTAGTTTGTAGCATCTAGTTACTGTGCACATCAGTGAATGGAACTCATAATCATGTCTTAGCTTGCATATTTTCTAATCAATGCTCACATAGTGGAGACCCCATTGTATCTCTTCTACCAGCAATTGCAATCATTATTGCACTCGTTCAGTGGCAAATTTTCTCTGAAGATAAACATTTGGTGATGATTTTGAGAGAGGATGAAGGATGAATAGATGTCTAAACATGCTTGGGATTCACTATTTCAGTCCATTTTGGTTCCTTTCTTTGATGTATTGTCGATTTGTTGAATAGTATCTCTGATGCCCTATCGATTTGGATGAATATTAACTTTGGGGCATGCATTTTTTTCCAGAATCATATTTTTTTTTGGAGCATTGGAGAACTCTACCGTTAAGCACACGGTTACAGAATCAAGGTCTCAAAGACTTAAATATGGGAGAAGAAAGACAAATTCTGCTACTCCAAATGGGGAAAAACTTACAGATGGTGCTAGTTTAATAAGTCCTAATAAATATGAGGTGCAAGTTAATGGCACTTCTGGAGATGTTGGTTCTCCCTCTACATTCTAGATTCATGCACATGATATTGGTGTCAAAACCTCTGCTTCTACTAGACATGGTCTAGAGATAGCATATTCATATTAAAAAGGACCAAAGGAGAAAGGGACACTAAGATCAACTCTTAAAAGAGAACTTGGAAGGTTGGATGCATCTGAGACAGGCCAATCATCTATCTTGAAATATTCTACTCGAAAGAAATGAGAGCCACAGAGTGTTTATGTTTTGTTTCGCCATGGCTTGGATGATGATCTAGTAAAGCAACAATGGAAGGAATTTTTAAAGTGTTAAGTACTTTTATGATTTTAGAAATATTGGTCTAGTCATTATTACAAAAAGGGACATTGGTTGGCAGATATTGACAAGCTTGGACGTCAGGCCACAAATTCACCTGCATATTGTACTCGCTTGGTCACAGATAAGTTTTTTTGGACAAGGAACATGATAGAAGTAATGATTGTTGGCAGAACCATTGTCACACACTTATGGTTGGAGAACCTTGGCCAAGCAAGCTATTTTATCAACGAAAATAAATACATTTTAGAGGATTCCAAGAAGGAGAAAGATATTGGTTTCAGCATGTGTTAAACCGAAATATTTTCATATTGATCCATGTGTCAACCTTGTGACTAATACCTAAAGTTTGCTCTGCTAAATTGGATTGAGTTTGAAGTTGTTCTTAGCTCCTTTTCCTCCTCTAGGAGGGCTGGCACTCTTTCTCCTAAATAAAGGTGTGCCAACCCCTTGCTGTAAATATTTCCCTTCATGCAAGGAGAGCCAATGGCACTATTTCCCCTCTTGCAAGTTGTGCTAGCCCTCTCTGGTGCTCTGTATCCTACAACAAAGTGCACCAGGGGTGTTTTGAGGGAAAAAGGAGAAGATTCGAGGCCCTTCTCGAAGGTGGATGAGTTGGAGGATCATCCCTATCATCTAGATGAGGTGGCATTGAGTTCTCTAACTTATGGGGAAGATCCCTTAAACCCCTCCTCCTAATCCTCAACCTACTCTATTCCTTTATCCTTATAAATTGAACCCTCTCCCCATTGTAAAGGGAGGAAGGACTATGGTACTCTTATGTTGGTGGAATTTCTAGGTGATCCCTATCATACTTTGGGAGGCTATTATCATCCTTTGGAGGCTTGGCTTGGATTGTTGGATGGAATATTGCAACGTTAAGGCTAGGTTGTGAGGTTCTTTATCTATGTAATTCTATGTATCTCCGTGATTACAGTAATATAAACTCTTTCCATAAATGTTATTGCGTTGATGATGTTTAGAGATTTCTTTCTTAACTGTTAGCTTAGAGAAATTCATGTATAGATATGCATCTATTGTTTGATTGTTTCCACTTTCTCTACAGGGTTTTGTAGCTCAAGATATGAAGGCTTTGGAGCTTGGATCAACAAAGAGAGAATATTATTTGCAGACCTCAGGTAGGTGATCTATCTGTTAACTTTCATTTCTATTTGATCTAGGAAAGTATGATGTATCATGAAATTTATTTGTTCTAGATCCATTTGGACTAGGGAGATATGGCTTGAGTCTGCTTGAGTAGATTTATCCACTAACAACATGTCTGCTTCTTTGGTGAGTGCACAACAAAGGCCTCTCTTGCAAGTGAAGCGGTTATGAGAACTTTATTTCATATTGGGAAAATAATTGTAAGACTATCTAAGAGTCAACACAGATGGGTATCAGTTGAATACTTCTAAGCCTTCTAAAAGAATTTTCAGTATACCAATTATATTCTGTTGTAGTGAATTAGCTTTTATTTTCATGTACCATGCATGTTTTAATTCCATCCCTTCAAACTTACATATGGCATTTAATGAGCTCTACCTTATTGTGCAGAATAAAACAATATTTGTCACCCCAAATACAAAGCGTGAGCGATATTCAATTGTATCTTTGGTCAAAGCAACTAATGGGTAGGTAATTCTTATTCTTTGCTCACTTATAACTTCCTTGACAAGACTAAAAGGAGCGGTTATTTCTATGTAGACTCAGATAAAAAGAGATGATTCTAAGCTGTGTTATGGAAAGGGGCTAAAAGGATGGAGGAAAATTGGAAATGGAAAATATACTATTATGAAATTATGGCCTTGAAAGTTTGTTGACTTCGAATTTATCTTCCATGATTGAATCTAGAATGGGGAAATTTTAAAAAACAATAGATAATTCTTGTAAATACAAAATTTTCCGTTCAATATTGGGAGATACTTTCCCAAGGTGCAAGCAAGAGAAGAATATTACTAATGGAAGAAATAGAACATTAGATTTTGGTTGGGTGCAAAATTTATTTTCTAAGACCTTCTTTAATGCACCTCTTTGTCAAATCCTAGATAAGTGTAGCTTGTGGTGACCCTTTCTGAAGGATATTTGAAACCAAAAAAAGTTATGGGATAGAATACTCGGCTTTGAGGTAGAAAGACGTTGCAATAAACCATTTAAACCTTTAAAAGTGGCTAATTGTAATCAGAAACATAATGCATTCTATAATTACTTCCATCCATTTATGAAACTAGGAAAGATTGTAAAGGCATGCTTTCTTAGTCATTTGGAAATGGAATAGTAGTGCTCATTTATGTAAATTGTTGCTACTATTGCTAATACTACAAAAAATACTGATGTAATTGAAAATAGTAGCAGAAAATATGATAGAAATAAACCTCAAATAACATAATTGAAATTCAAAAGAAAAAAATATTGGTGGTTACATCTACACACTTAAGTGGATTGTGTTGAAAAAATTGTGCTTATGGAAAACTCCTTAGAAGACACAGATCTTCCGTGAAAAGAATTAACAACAATATCAAAGCCCCACTAATCACATGCAACCTCTCTGATATCACTGTAGATTTTCAACTTGCAGAATCACTCTGCAAAACAACATGCCCCTTTTGCTGATTAGTGCTTCTAGAAGATGTGCACTAGTCTCTTGTAGACAATGCCTACTTAGAACCAAACTATGATTAACACTTCCACATGAGTACTTAACAAGGTTAAACATTTAGTGAATAGTGAACAATATACTCATAATTGTACCAATCACACATGAGAAAATTATCATGCCAGATAAGATAAGATAATTTTATTTATGTCCACAAGTAACCAATAAAGTAGGTTAGTGGGACTAGATAATACAACAGAACACATGGAATGCGGGAGTGACTCTTGAAATCTAAAAGATAAAGAGATACATGTAAAAATGAAATAAAGGTGAATATGGTGGTAGACATTCATGTTATTACAAAAGTGTTTACACCATGTTTGGGGTGCTTTAAGAGATTTGGGTTACGTGGTGTATGTTCATCCCCTGTATGGTCCGAGATGGATTGTAGTGAGTCGAGAGATAAATTTGCATATAATTTTTTGTTTTAGAATTTATATTTTCATATATGTGTTTTATTTATATTTTTATTATATTGTGTTGGATCTTGTTGGTAGCCTACTAGCGTGGGCCATGTTCTTTACTGAGCCTGTTATGTTGAACTGCGAACACCTTTGAGGTTGCTAGTATTGAGTTGTGACCTTGTGGGATGCCTTGGACTGAGCCGTGACCTATGCTAGGACAAAACATGATCTATGTGGGTTTTTTGGACATAACCATGACCTATGTGGGTTGTTTGGAAAATGCCTCATCATTGTCACCATATTTATAATTTGTTCTTAGCTTTATGGTGTGAATTTATTTTTGAGAGTTCAAACCATGTAACCTCTAGTTTTGAATAGGTAATTCATTATGCCAGTTGAAATAATTTTTTTGGTATGGATAAGGATATCAGAATTGTTAGGTTTGGAATATGGTCATGGGAATATACAACTTTATAAATCTACCTAGGGTGCAAAGAAACCATTTAGTGCAATGGGCACTAAAATCTTCTATTCAATATTCATACCGATAAAAAAGAATTGATCTCTTGGATATGTGTCATAAGGTATCTCACCACTATGCTTATGACATCACTCATGCATGTATTGGTGAGGTTGTTCATCTTGCTACAGCATGTCGAGCCTGTTTAGACTTTATAGATTTTTTCCATTCTCCTTTTTAGCCTCTTTGAGGCTGCTATGTATGGAAGTGTGCTGTAGTATGATCAACATGTTAGATTGTGGGTTAAGGACTCCTCTACACATTTAAAAGGAGATTCTATTTTCTTGATGTATGATTGTCCTAAAAGACTATCATTTATTGAGCAATGGGATTGAAAGTTCATCCTGATTTATAGACTATTTTGATTAATACCTTGAGGTCTGTATTTGTCTCACTCTACCCTATAGCTCGCATGATAATTCATGGGTTTTTTCAAGAATCATGATTGATGTTGATATTTAAAGCTTCATAGTTGGATTTCTTAGATCTTTGATTTTTGTCTTCTTTAACAGAAAAATATTTCCCTACCTTAGGTAGCTTTCATCGAAAGAGAAATGTGCATCGTCATGTAGCTAGGATTTGCATTATTTTTACATCTCATGTCTACACCTCATGCGTCCACTTAAATGTATAAGATAAAATCAAAGCTTGCTTAGGATTAAAATCATTTATTAATTGTGTGTAAGTTAGTGACGTGTTCCGGTTAAGTGTGGTTTTTGTCGTTTATTGCATGCACTGCATCTCAGGGGCTTGTAGTTCTTCCACATACCAACCAGTATATCAAATGGATTTTCACTTACCTTTGGGTATATAGAAAATTACTTCACGTACTCAGAAGTATATCATAAGGCTCCTATCGATCGGTTGTTCATTAGACATCACCACTACGGAGTTGAGATCCCCCATACCTAGTGTATATTGGGAGACCCTCTTAGGATTCCTGTGACCAACTGAGTTAACCTTTTGGTCATCTTGGAATTGCAATACACTGAGAACAGCACTCGGGGATATTACGATCCCAATCCTCCTTGTTGTGTTTTATCGTTGGACCCTGCAGTATATAGCGAGTTGTGAAGCCTTGATAATCCCGTGAGAATCCTGATCTTTTATCCACTCCTATTCACACAGTTTTCTTGTTTATTTTAGACTTGAGTAGTGTTTGATATTTTATGTGGTACTTTACACACTCTTAGAGAGTTTAGATATGGGTGACTCTCCCAAGACCACCAGTCAAGAGACCCCTTTTAAAGGTATGTCTTTTGTTTCTTCCCTTTGTGGAGTTGTTGGTCATCCCTTCATGGCCACTTTGAGTCTTCCTAGATTGACTATAGGATTGTCTGTGTGGTTATTATCCAACCATATTATACCAAATGCACCTTTTGTTTCAGATCACGGTACTTCACCGCATGAGCATTGGCCTCATCTTAACACTTCTCCTTCTTCCTCAAATGTTGAATTGACTTCCCTTTCTTCCTCTTCACCTGTTGAAAAATCTGATGTTAGTAAATGGGAGGGTAAGAAGAAGAAAACTAAGAAAAAAGTCACAACTCCAACCTATGATCATCATGTTGGAAACCCATAAGCCACTGATCATAGTGCTTAGAGTGTTGATTTCCCCACAAAACACCTCGTAAAACTAAGTTCCCTTGTAGAATTTGCAAGGGTGGCCATCTTTTGAAATATTGTCATGGTCTGTCCCGGGTTTTGGAAGTGTGGTCTAGGGATTCCTAACACCTGATGTCATCAATACCTGGTCATCATATTGATGATACCCCATCAACCAGTGACTCTATGGTTAAGAGTTGGAAAGGAAAGGTCAAATATCCTTGCTTTCTATATAAGGACCTGCAGCTTACTTACCTTTGTCCTCTCATGGATGAGGCTTCTAAGTTGTTGGAAGATATTATGGTTCCTCAACAATGGCTTCCAACCAATTATTGTAAGTTGTCCATTGACCTCCCTTTGGTTGATAAAGTGGTTGATCCATTTCTAACCTTGGTTGATCCCACTCTTCCCTTGAAGAGTGAAGTTAAAGTGGTCGATTTAGTTCTAACCTCGGTCAATCCCACTCTTCCCTTGAAGAGTGAAGTTTAAGTGGTCGATCCAGTTCCATCCTTAGTCGATCTCACTCTCTCTATAGAGAGTGAATAATAGTTAGTTTGTCCCACTCTTCCTTTGGAGAGTGAATTTAAAGTGGTCGAGTCGATGACATCTCCACCTGATCCCACTCTTTCGTCAGAGAGTGTTAAGATTGAAGTAGTCTCTTCGACACAATATTTGTCTTGTCCCTCTCTTCCAAATGAGAGTGAACTGAAACCTGCTGAAGTTTTTGTAGTTACTTTCGATTGTTCTAGGCAAGAGAAAATTTTGTCTCTTTCAACAGAATCCTCTCCAAGTAATGTGGTTATTTCCTTTTACTGGAGTAATCTAATAGAATCTCGTCTTCATTCAAGCAATCCTTTCCAGATATTTGTGTGAGTTACCAGTAAGAGTATACTCGCCACTATTGTTGACGAAGGGGCTTATGTTAATATTATATCCTCAACTTCTTGGAAAGCCATAGGTTCTCCTTTTCTTGTTCCATCCACCGATGAAATAATGGATTTTAATCAAAGACCTACAACACCTTTAGGGATCCTTCCTCTTTTTCCTATCACTTTAGGAGGGAAAACTGTTTGCATCGATTTTATGGTAGTCCAAGGTCCCTTAGATTTTAATTTGCTCCTTGGGTGTGATTATGTTTATGCCATGAAAGTTGTAGTGTCCACACTCTTTCAAGTGATGTATTTTCCCCATGATGGGAAGATTGTGACCATTTATCAGCCTTCCTTTGTTAAACCTGACCATCATATGACTCCTCGTCATCAGACTTCCATAAATGTCACGCATGTTCTTGTGGTTCCTTTCCCTTCACCTGTTGTGTCTCTTACCTCTAAACATCGTCACGAAGTTCAGTCATTCAAAAACCATAGTTTCTTCTTGTTAGTTTTTCATCATATAATCTAGCATTATGATCTTAGGATCTTTTCATTGAGAGAATAACAAGCACATCAATAAAACATAAGCACATCACAAGAGACAAGAGACACAAAGAGTTTTCCTCGGGGAAACCATAAAGGAAAACCACACAACTTCCTCAAAGATAGAATCAGCACCAAAACAGTAAGATGATCTCCACACAGCAGTAGTCTCTCTCTCTCACATTGAGAGAGCTTCTCCTCTCTCACTCATGCGCCCCAATGAGTGAGTGTGTGTGTTGCAAGTGATAAATAGAGAGGCTCTGACTCTCTATTTATATTCTTTCATTCACTTGAAGTGCACTCCAACATGTCGGCCTCACTTAACAATTACTTACTAGAGCCGACATCTCTAGGAGTGTCTAATAACCCTAGTGCCCCAACACTTGTGGGGACTTTGCCTCCTCCGACCAATAGGAGGATAACACAATGGTGGGGACTATTTCCCCGACTTACAATGACTCACCTAGGGCCGACTTTACTATGATAGTCTAATAACCCAAGGGCCCCACAACTGTGGGGACTTTAACCCTTGACCAATAGGAGGGTTACCCACAATGACTTGACATGACTTTCACATTATAGAAACTTCCCTATCGGAACATCGGGGCATGACATGACTCAAATACATCCCGGAATAAACATCAGGTTATAATACATAAGATACATAGATGAATACATTCCGAATTTACATATACATCAACACTCCCTCTTAACTAGGAAGGTATTCTTTCGACACAATTTTCAACACTGGTCTTCTTCTCTGTATCAACTGGATCATTTCGTCATCAGCATCTTGAGTCTTCGGAGTCTTCAAGTCATCTTCATCTTCAAGTCAACTTCATTGGATCTGGATCATCTCTCGATCTGGATCATCATGGAACATCATCACTGGATCTGGATCATCTCTCGATCTGGATCAACATCACTGGACTGGATCTGGATCATCACTCGATCTGTATCATCACTACTGGATCTGGATCATCACTGGATCTAGATCATCACTGGCTGTCATCACTGGATCTAGATCATCACTGGCTGTCATCACTGGATCTGGATCATCATTGGTGCTATCTCATGATTCTTCTCGTCACAGGAAGTTCTACAGAGCCAGCCCTTTTTCATGCTGGTTGTAGGCCTACCCATCATGTAGGTCTTCGCCCAGCACTTACATCTGACCTACTCGTCAGAAAGGCACATCCATCCAGACAGGAACACATCCTATCATAGTGATGGAAGATTTCAGCACTTACATCTGACCTACTCGTCAGAAGGGCACATCCATCCAGACAGGAACACATCCTATCACAGTGATGGAAGACTCCCATCCAGACAGGAACACATCCTATCACAGTGATGGAATATTTCAACACTTACATCTGACCTACTCGTCAGAAGGGCACATCCATCCAGACAGGAACACATCCTATCATAGTGATGGAATACTCCCATCCAGACAGGAACACATCCTATCACAGTGATGAGAGATTTCAGCACTTACATCTGAGCACGTGGAAACACATCCCTCAGTCACTTCAGAAAGGCTCTTCACTTACATCCATTCAGACAGGAACACATCCTATCACAGTGATGGAAGGGCTTGCACTCACATCTGATCCTACGAGAACACATCCTATCACAGTGATGGAAGGGCTTGCACTCACATATGATCCTATGAGAACACATCCCAGCAGTCATATCAGAATGGCCCCCAGTCCTCGATTGAGCTACTTGGTAACTGACCAGGTGCCTCCATTCCTAGAATGGCAATTACCCTTACATCTGTCCTGCTCGACATAATGGCCAACACTCACATCTGACATGGAAGGAACTTAATCCTTTAGCCATGACAAAATGGTTCAGCCTTTACATCTGATCAAGTGGGAACACATCCCTCTATCATATTAGAATGGCTACTCAGTCCTACACTGAGTGTTCCTGGTAACTAACCAGGTGCCTCCATTCCTAGAATGTCAAGTGTCCTTACATCTGTCCTACTTGACAGAATGGCCAACACTCATATCTGTCATGGAAGGGAGAAACCCTATCACCATGAGAGAATGGCTTAGCCCTTACATATGACATACTCGTCAGAATGGCTATGGATATCAGCACTCATATCTGACATGGAAGGAACCAATCCTCTCACCATGACAGAATGGCTCAGCCCTTATATTTGACCATGGCAATCCTCTCACCATGTCAGAATGGCTACGGGACTCATTACTTTCCCTTGGAGGAAACCTCGATCTGGAGAACACCAAGCTTCTCCCTAAAGTACTCAAACTTCAGCCTAGCCAATGGCTTCATCAATACATCAGCTATATGTTCCTCCGTTGCAACATACTGGAGCTTCATTGCTCCTCTCTGTGCCACATCCCTGATATAGTGATACTTGATCTCGATATGCTTCGACTTGTCATGGAACACTGGATTCTCTGAAAACTTCACACAACTCTGGTTGTCATAATGTATACAAGTAGCATCCATCTGGAGATCAAATATATCAGACAGTAGCTTCCGCAGCCATACTTCCTCACAACTAGCTGAACAAGCTGCGACATACTCTGCTTCAGCTGTACTCAGTGCCACACAGGATTGCTTCCTGCTAAACCAAGAGATCACACCTGATCCCATACTGAAGCAACATCCTGAAGTACTCTTCCTGTCGATGGCACTGCCTGCCCAATCTGAATCAACATAACCTTCTAGGTTAATCTTTTGATTCGCATCGTACTTGAGCCCATAATCAACTATACCCTTCAGGTACCTTAGAATATGCTTTGCAGTAATCAAGTGAACATGTCTCAGATCTATCAAGAATTGGCTCAAGGTGTTCACAGCAAAGCAAATGTTTGGTCTCGTGTTCGTCAGCTACATCAATGACCCAATCATTTGACGATACATCGTAACATCAACCATATTTGATGAAGCATCACTCAATAGCTTCAAGTTCAATGCATAGGTGTGGCCATAGCTTGGCAGTCCATAATCCCAAACCTCTTCAGGATATCTACTGCATACTTCCCTTGTCCAAGGAAGATTCCATCTGTACTCTGCCACACCTCCATACCTAGAAAGTAATGCATCATCCCCAAGTCCTTCATTTTGAACTCAGCAGCAAGCTTTCTTTTCGTATCAGCAATCAACCCATCTGTACCTATCACAAATAGATCATCTACATATAGTAGGAGCATCATTGGGTTTCCATCCTCAACCTTGTAGTAAAGGTTGGAGTCTGCTTTACTCTTGGTAAAGCCTAAACTGGATAGAAAGCTGTCAATTCTGTCATACCATGTCGAACCTCAGGATCTTCTACAGCCACTCCCTCTGAAGCGGAGCATCATACTCCCTCTGTCTTCTGTACTCTATGCACTGAAATATTCTGTATCAGAGTGACAAGCAGTATCCATCTAGGATCATTGTATACCAAGATCCTCTATTTTGAACTTTTTCAAAAATTCTTCTCACATCCATTTGTGAGCTTGTCATCCTTTATCAACTTTGTAGCGAAGGTTAAGATATTCATCAAGCTCATCATGTATGTGTAATTCCATGGGTGTCTTCTGAACTCATACAAGGCCTTCTTTCATTTGCATGCATGATTATGCATGTTATGTGACTTCACTTCCAGTGGCTGCAAATGTCTCTTCATAGTCTATGCCTTCTTTTCATGAGAAGCCTCGTGCTATGAATCTTGCTTTGTATCCCACGATGTTTCCATCTACTGCATGATGGAACTACGAACTTCCCTTCACGTATCGATACTGCATCCTAGACATCATTCTTCTTGAACTTCTTCATAGCTGGAAAGTTCTGTATCAATGATGTCGCTATATTCCTCATATTATTCTTCATCTTGAACAGTCGTCATTTGTTCTTCAGAACAAGTCTCATCCTTCTTTGCTTGTAGGCGATTATGTATGCGATCTTTCCTACAGGTCAAATGCATTTATATGGTTAGAAACATTTCATAAGGAATATTCATACTGGCAAATTCTTATGCATAAATATATGATCATGCAACTACTTTAGCCAATACAACATTCATCCATATCTCACTGAAACTTTCTCGATGCCTTCCATCTCTACCAGGACAACATTGAGATTGTGCACTAATCCAATATGTCAGCAAAGAGGTTTCATTCTAGATAAGTAGCAATGGAGAGTTGTATAGCACCACGAGCTACTTACCCATCACATGCATATTAGTAGTATACTTTCATTAATGCAAACATCCTATCATGCATAATATATCAACTGAATATAACAAATGCATAACAAAACAATATCATGAAATGACAATTGAATACTTATCTTTATTTGTTTCGTGGGTAGACTCCTTCTTGAGCCTTCAGCTTCATCGTCTTCTTCATTCATGATAGCATCGTTTCTTATCCAAATGCTAGGATGGATAAGAGGTTCTTCTAGAGTTGAGTCCTTTGTATTCCTCATTGCTTGAGGGATCTTCTTTGGATGGTGAGAGCCTAATCTTCAAATGATCCCATCTTATCTTTTCTTCTTATGGGTAGACCTTCTTCTTCTTCCCAAAGTCTGCTGAAAGTAATCACTTCCTTCTGGCACATATTTCTCGCATGAATGAATCACATGATCCTGGGAGTCCATTCAAGGTGGCCATCACCACTTCTGCATTCTTCACTTATTTTGTGTCTTTAGGGAAGACACTTGTGGTACAAGTTGATACATGACTGAATCAGCAATGATCTTCTTGGCCTTGATCAAGTTCTTCTTGTGAAAATCTTCTAGCCTCATCTCCCTCTGAAACTGGAACCTCTATACTCATGTAGGTGTCCAATCCATTTTCTTCAGAGAGATCAAATACTTCTATGCTTGGAATTTGTCAACTTCACCAAGCTTATCATCAAGTTTATGTGATAGATCACTTTGAAATGAGAACCTCAAATGAAAATAGCAAAGGATTAGATCTTACCGATTTGAGGTGTCTGTCTTGGTTCCGGAGCTGGCTGATCAAGGGTTTGCCATAGAAACCCTAATTTTCAAAACTTAGAATCTTTCAGATATGAATGGATAGATAGATAGATCTCTTCAAATGGAGTTGTCCAATGTACTCCTTTTCTGAAAACAGTGGAGGGAAGCTCCTGGAACAGGAAGCCCTAGATTTCCAATTTCTTCTGTAGAAATGCCTGTTACTGTTTTTGTGATATATCCGAAATTACTGATCCTCTATGTCTGAAATTTTTCATTGAGGTACCTCGCATGTCCTGGATCTAACACCACAGGTTTCATTAGAATTTGTTTCCCCATTTGGGATTTATGATCCTTTTACCAAGGTGACCTGTTACAGGACTATTCATAACAACGACGTTGTACGGCATGCCACATGTCACTGGTTTATCCTCTGAGTCTGCTCTTTCGACCAACGAAATTAAATTCCGTTGAATTTCTGAAACATATTCAGGAATTCCATTTGGACCTCTGTAGCCCAAGATATTGCAATTCTCCCCAGCTGTCCTATTTAGGGATGAATTCTGGGAGAGGATGGAACCCTAACTTGGAGGAATCATAGCTCCCAGAATATAGCGAATCGGAGGTGGATGTTTGGACAAAGTATTCATCAGCATTGTATATTTGACCCCTGCAATTTTCATCTCTTGATAATTTTCCAATATCTTAATATAGCGAATGTACCAAAACTTAGCAGTTTTAGTATTTAGGGTTTTTCTAGCTCGGGGTCAAACTAGGGTTTGACTTTCCTGGAGTTTCACCCAACCAAATTTCTTGATCCAGGTCTCTAAACTTCGGTTTTGATGAGGAGAAAAATCCTATGCTGGTCTCACTCAGAAATTTCTCTTCTATAGAAAGCCCTAATTTCCGCATCGAAAACTGAAAATGCTCGGAATCGAATTTCGCCTCGACAGAAAGATGCGCCCTTCACTGGAGAGTCAGCCTAGCATACTTTTGCTGATGGATTGTGGAGAGAGACCCAAAAAGTAAGAATCCATAGCTTCTGTAGATGCACAATGTCTTCTTCTTAGGTTAGCTCTGATACCATGTTAGTTTTTCATCATATATGCTAGCATTATGATCTTAGGATATTTTCACTGAGAGAATAACAAGAACAACAATAAAACATAAGCACATCACAAGAGACAAGAGACACAAAGAGTTTTCCTCAGGGAAACCATAAAGGAGAAAACCCCGCAACTTCCTCAGAGATAGAATCAGCACCAAAACAGTAAAATCCCAAAACAGTAGGATGATCTCCACACAGCAGCAGTCTCTCTCACACACATTGAGAGAGCTTCTCCTCTCTTACTCATGCGCCCCAATGAGTGAGTGTGTGTGTTGCAAGTGATAAATAGAGAGGCTCTGACTCTCTATTTATATTCTTCCCTTCACTTGAAGTGCACTCCAACATGTCGTCCTCACTTAACAATTACTTACTAGAACTGACATCTCAAGGAGTGCCTAATAACCCTAGTGCCCCACCACTTGTGGGGAATTTACCTCCTCCGACCAATAGGAGGGTAACACAATGGTGGGGACTATTGCCCTGACTTACAATGACTCACCTAGGGTCTAATTTACTATGATATTCTAATAACCCAAGGGCCCCACAACTATGGGGACTTTAACCCTTGACCAATAGGACGGTTACCCACAATGACTTGACATGACTTTCACATTATAGAAACTTCTCGATCGAAACATCGGGGCATGAAATGACTCAAATACATCCCAGAATAAACATCAGGTTACAATACATAAGATACATAGATGAATACATTCCAAAGTTACATATACATCAACACTTCTCCTTGTGAGGAAGTTGTGGGGGCATGTCTCCTATAAGGGGGAAACCCACTAACCTTTGGACATCATGTTGTCTTAGAACTGTCTGTGAGCATAGTTCCCATTATGTGTCAAGCTCTTTAAAAAATGAAATTAATGTTTGTGAGCATAGTTCCATTTATGTGTCAAGCTCGTTAAAAAATAAAATTGATGTCCTCAAGCATAGTTATTTTATGTTTCAAGCTTGTGTAAAAATTAAAGAGGTCCCCAAAAGCATAGTTATTTTCTGTTCCAAGCTTGTGTAAAAATGAAATAGGTCAACTTGAGCAGAGTTCCTTTTTCATGTCAAGCTTGTTAAAAAATGAAACGGGTTCTTCCATTGTGTCAAGACTCAATATTTGAACCTTCATTTCATCTGCTTGTGAAGCAGACGAAATGAAGCTTGGGGGGCATGTATCCTACCTCTTTATATTATATTTTGACAGTTATCTAGGGGGAAAGTACCAACCACTGGACATCATGTTGGGAAATCACCCGTCAATGGGAGTCATTTTGAGCATACTTTCTCTTAGTTTAGAGCTCGCTAAACCATGAAACGACACTTTGAGCATAGTTCCTATTTTGTAGCAAGCTCATTAAAAAATGA
This sequence comes from Pseudotsuga menziesii, assembly GCA_001517045.1. Classification (NCBI taxonomy): domain Eukaryota; kingdom Viridiplantae; phylum Streptophyta; class Pinopsida; order Pinales; family Pinaceae; genus Pseudotsuga; species Pseudotsuga menziesii. The sequence goes on along the minus strand of LPNX010998317.1, from coordinate 732,388 downwards.
AGCAGATACCTTGAGCATTCTTTCAACCGATCTTTGAGCTTGTTAAAAATAGTAAGATGGTGTTGAGCTTACTTTTCTTTTTCTGTGCTCTGGTTAAAACATGAAAAGCAGTTTGAGCTTACTGTATCGCTTTTTCGTGCTCTGGATTCAAACATAAAAAATGTTCCGAGTGTCTTTTATACCTTTGACATGTTCGTTAAAACTTAGTGAAGAGGTATCGAGTGTACTTTTATTGTTTTTCAGACTCGTTAGAATTGTATTATAAAAAAAGAACCCTAATACAGTCCTCTTTAAGCTCTTTTTAAACTCTTAAAATGTGAAAAGATCGTCGAGTGAACTTGTCTTCTTCATGCTCGTAAAAGGACTTTAAGAGTCGTCTTCCTGGTGATAGTTTACCCCTTTTTCGGACCAGGGGGCACTACTTGCAAAAAAGGTATACTCCATCCAATCATGTCTAGAAGAATTCTCCTAGGCATCATTTTATACCTTTTCAGGCCTCAAGGACTAAATTTATGAAAAATTCTATCTTGGAGTCTTCTTAGTCATTTCAGACTCTCTAAACATCAAACAACAAATGAGTTTACTTTCGTTGGGATCATAAAATCAAAAAATGAAGGACCCTTTCTGGGAATGAACCCATCCTTTATCAGGTTCATAAAACATATGAGAATGGACTCATTGCTTGATGAGCTACAACGAGTGTTTGTTACCCTCTTTGAACTCATAAAAATGAAAAAAGAGGTACTCATCCTTCGTGATGGGGAAATTAAGGAAAGAGTTTGTGTTTCAATGTAGTTATGACAATACATAGTAGTTGTTTGTGCCAGAAATTGTTTCTAAGGCCAGAGAAACAAGCCAACACAATCTCAAATAAAACTTGATAAAACAAAGTAGGTTTTAGGTTTTCTGGAATGTTTTAGTGGTTGTAGACTTTGGGGAAAGACAGGGAATACACTCATGAGAAAAGTAATAACTAAATCATAAACAAAAGAAGACAAAGATGCATAATACATTCAATAAGATCCAACAGAAAATAGTATTGAAGTTCATTCATAAAAGGCAAGCATCACCAGCATATAAACATAAACCAGTAATGAGTATATCAATTAAGCAACTAGACAAGCTGAACAATGAAGCCAACACAGAAACTGAAGGGTAAAAGTGTCATATATCTCATAGTTTCATCATCAAATGCATACAAGAGTTTTGATACTTAACTCATGAACAAGTCTGAACTCATGAACAAGTCTGCAGACCTCCTGAAGCTATCCCAAAAATCGAACCCTCTCAATGTCCTTCTAATCTGTCTAAATAGTGTTTTTTACAAAATCAGTTAGGAATCAAAAACCCTAACTGCCTCAACCTATTCGATGGGATAAAGTGAAATTTACAATATTACAAAATATACTATTTTCTAAAAATAGTAAAACAACTAACTAACATGTTCCTCAAAAAGAGATAACAAAAACTAAATTAAAAGCTAACTCATAGCTCTTTTGCTACCTCAGCTAGCAGAGCAATGCCATCTAATGCTTGAGCTTTCCTGTTAGCTTTCTTCTGCTCCTACTCCATGTCAGCTATCCTTTTGTTGAGCTCTTCATTTCTCTGCTGCAAGCCTTTGACTGTATTCTCCAAATCTGTACATTGCAAATCAGTGGTTCTTTTTCTTTTTAGAACCTCATTAGATACTACTGTCAGCTCATGACAATGGTCATTGACATCTTGAAGATCTTCTTTAAGCTTTCTGTTGGCCATCATCAGCCCCTCATTGACCTTTTGCATATGTTTCATCTGCTGCTTGTACTGCTTAATAATTTTCTACAAGTTTTCTTTATTTATGTCAACTGACCTTCCTGTCATGATCTCTTGTTCAAAATTGGGGATCTCAGGTAGGTTTGTATCCTTATTTAACAGGTCTGGAAAATTAGGGTCTTTTAGAATACCTGCTTGCTTGAGTATAAATTCATCTTCATCTTCCCATTCTTGATCTTCAACAGGAGGTATTTCATCTTTTTCTTTTTGCTGCTGCTTTATCAGTTCATTTCTTATTTCAAGAAATATGGCAAACAATTCAGACTCAGGCTGCCTTAACTCTTTTACAGACTATGATAATCCTTTTAATTTTGCAGGCTGAGAAGAGGAAGCTTTAACAACTTTTTTTCCCTTGCTTTTAATGTTCATTTTACCAATTTCTGGCTCTTCATTTGAGGAAGTATCAGTCAAGATAGTCTCTTGTTTGGAATTCAATTTTGGATTGAGTAACCTCTTCATATTCCATCTTAGTTTATTTGTTGGCCTGGTTTTAGGCCTCCAATATGGGGTTACAATCCTTTTCTTCTTATTATTAGGTTTGCCTGCTTTGATCTCTGAAGTGAAGAATTCTCTACAGGTTTCAACATTGACTTCTGCTTTAGCAATTGGTTGCTCTTCTTCCAATAAATATCCCTCATCATCAGACAAAATGGTGATGGGACTTCTCTGTTTGGTTTGAAACTCATCTTTGGGCATAGCAACCTTTTCTACAACATCAACTTTAATTTCCTTGGAAACTGCTGTTGGTGTCAACTGCTGCCTAGGCTGCAATTCCTCTTCTGAAAACAATGAATACCTGCCTGTAGTGTCACCTGAAAACACTTTGAGTTTACTGTCAACCTCCACATGCTCTGCTGCCTTCTCAACCTTGACATCCTCCTTGTCTTCAGACTTAGTTTTTTGACCTAATTTTCTCATCATTACCTTCCCTTTGTCTGTTTGCCTCTTAGGCTGCTGCTCTTCTTGTTTGACCTGAAAACCTGACCAGAAAAGAAAAAAGTCCCAAGTTTTACCTTCATGCTGCAAAGCAGTGCTAATAATCAACTTAATTATCCCATGATGAAATATGGACTGAGAAGAATGGTCCATATGCTCTTTGACCCTGCTAGCCATTTTCTGCAAGATTTTCAATAAGAAAAATGGAAGGTTCATCTTGGACACCCCCACCATATGTTGCAGAAATCTGAAGTGATACTTAAATACATAAGCATACATGCCCTCGCAAGTTATATAAATCTACAAAATTCTGATTGGTTCAACCCATTCCTTTCTGAAATTTTGAATAAGGATGCCCTTACTCCAATCTGGGGTGACATTTGGCAATAGGTATCTCCGAGGATCAAAGGTAAAGGGTAATTTCTTAAACCATAGTTCACCTTCATTCTTAATCCCTGTAGCTTCTGCAATCAGTTCTATTGTCAGCCTGAACTTAAGAGTATCAAAGGTCACCATGTCATCTTTAAAGCATTGAGCAAACTTACAAGCAACTTGAGCATTATACCCATCTATCTTCTTGAAAAATTCCATCCAACCAGCCTGTTGGAATAGTTCAACACACCCAGGGAGTTTTTCAATCCAACCTACATCAGTAGATTCTGCTCTATTTATCTTACCACTCTTACCCATCTGTCTCTAAAGGCTGGAAACTATCTGGCTTCTTGGGTTCAATTGATAATCTAGGAACTGATTTTCTGCTTTTCGAGCCTCTTAAATTTCAATGAGCAATACCCTACAACTTTCTTGACTGATCCATTTGTTTTCTTGATACAGGCTAGGTTTTGTTTACAGTCGCAAGAGACTTAGATCATTTGAATTATTCTAGATTCTTCACTACCACTGATAACTGTCATTCCATTTACTTATTCTAATGATTTTCCATCTCCAACATATAGAATGAACCTGTGTATTAGTACCCATAACCTGCTAGAATCATGTATAAACAATCTCTGCACAAAAGAGTTTTAAATGAAGAATTTCAACTGTCAACCTTTTAGACTAAATGCAGACTGTTTATAGGCTAGATGAGAAGATTTATAGAGCAGAAACAATCTTAAACTTAGTCCATTTTAGCTCTCAATAATTCTAGTATCAACATGACAGTAGGTCTTTCTCTATTCTCAAGCCTTTAGCTCTTCGCTGCTTCTTTTGACTTTCAAAAAACAGTAAGCTTCAAAACCTAGAAAAATTAGGTCTCCCTGCAACTTCATATATTCAGCTCTTTTATATTACTTGTAAACATAGAATCAATTTAAGACATTGAGAACACTGTCAAATGTATAATTCATCACATCACTACACTTTGAGCTTTGACAAGGTCATTCTTTATCAACAATTGCTATTTTTCAACCTTCACCCATCATGCCATCTTAGAGCGTCTCAGACAGCTATTTCTTTGGCCGAAATTTCATTAAACAACATAGTTTAGCATTTCCCTTAATCAATTTTGATAGAATAGTCCCCAGCGAAAAAGCCCCAAATTATCAGTTATATTGGCTTATTGTGGAATACCTTTAAATTGATCAACTGCAGTGGTTTAAAATCATGACCTGAGTTGTCAAATTGTTCACCTCGAATGTACAGGTGTCTTTCAACGATCAATTTTACTGCAAGCAGCGAAATTAAGGAGCCCTAATTTCCCGTGAAGCTATGAAAACCTCACCTTTGTTCTGCAGCGGCAATGTCCGATTTTTTAGTGGTTATGGTTACTCCACTAAGTCCTTTGTCTTTGAATGTGCATGCAAATGACAACTCGTCTCACATTAAACTCAAACCACGCTGCTACCTGTCAAGAATGAATTGCATTTGGACTCATGATGACCACGATTCCCTCACGATATGTAACCACCTGTTCTTATGATAATTCCTGAATTCACACGTACCAAACACCCTCAAAACACGTAATCAGTCACTTCATATTTGAAACCATGACAAATTTTGCTAAAAAATCGGAGGAATTGGGAGTCACGATATTCTTGTGGCGTGCCTTTGTAAATTTCGGGCTCTAGCGCTACAAGAATAATTTTAACTCTGTTTTGGTGCTTTTTTACAGCTTTTTGTCATTTTGCATAAAGTTTAAAAGTTGTTTTAGTAATGACTATGCATGACTATGCTCAAAATATGATTTATGAATCCATCATTTGATATAATGACCTTTTTAAACCCCTTCAAAATGTAAACCTAAAGTTTAAAACTTGAGAATTTCAAAAGAAAGTTCAAAATTTCATATAAAAACTAAAAATTTCCTAAAAGAGGCAAAAATCAAATTAAAGCAAATGAATAACTTGAAATAAAATTTCAAACCAAACAAAATTTGAAGAAACAAATCACTGACTTAACAGCAATTATTGAACATGTCACTCATTTGCATATGCATTTTAGTACTTGGGTAATCTGTTTGTCTTCGAGTCCTACTAGTTCCATGAGTCTTCTTACCTCACTTGAGTTGTCCAAGAATAATCTCGCCATCAGTTGCATTGGGGGATGGGTATCAGTCTCATCAAAGTCAATACTTCCAAGTCATGCCATGCCCATGTTTAAGAGAAGTTTGGTCATTTTTTCACTATCTGCATTCAATTTACCTTATATCATGTCATTCATCTATGAGTCGGTCTCGTATTTCACTCTATTGTCCAGTTTACTCTAAAACATCTATGATCATGTTTTGTGTCAATGATGGGGGATTCGTCATGGCCCTCCTTCGATGAGTCTATTCCTGTCGACTTCAGTACATCATCCAGGAATTAGACTTAGAAACCAATACAAGTACCTTGGCCCTGCATGCCTTAATGGAAGGTTACTTTGCTTTCAACATGAGTTTACATGATTGACTCTTGATTGAAAGATTCTACCGGGTGTTTGACTCCAAGTCCTTTATTCACACTTGGAAAAATGTACTGAGATACCTTGGGGATCATTGACATCAATGGTAATTTCCCTCACACTTGTTAACAATATACATCAATGACTGGTAATCAAGTGGTTTCTACCATGTTCGACATCAAGACATTGTAATCACATGGTTAGATTTGTATCGTTGCGGGTTTGGATTGGAAACCCTGGGTTATCTGATATCTTTCCCAGGTTGCGATGGAATTTGTTTGAGTCATATTACATGGATACACTTTGTATTGGTTGTGACTGTGTTATCATCTCATCATGGATCTAGGTTTGTGTCTAGTAGCCATGATTGTGTTCAGTCGGTCTCTACTAACATGGATTTGCATAATATTGGTCGGCAACCATGTTAAGAGTTATGTGGGATTTGAGTTAGTTGTATTGCAACATCTTCCAACCAACATCCTTGCCTTTGATTTCTTCACTTTGCAAAGAATTCACCTATCACATTCCTCTAACTTCATGCTTTGGAGGGCATTTTGTTACACCTAAATCTTATCATATTCATCCAAGTGTCAAACTTGTGCCTAATCCCCAAAGTTCCCTCTACTAAATTGGATTGAGTTTGAAGTTGTTCCTAGCTCTTCTTCCTCCTCTAGGAGGGTTGGCGCTCTTTCTCCTAACGGAAAGGTGCACCAACCCCTTTTTGACACTCTTTCCCTTCATGCAAGGAGTGCCACTGGCACTCTTTTCCCACTTGCAAGGTGCAGCAGTCCTCTCTGGCTCTCTGTCTCCTACAACAAAGTGCACCAGGGGTGTTTTGAGGGAAAAAGGTGAAGATTCAAGGCCCTTCTCAAAGGTCGATGAGTTGGAGGATCATCCCTATCATCTAGGTGAGGTGGAATTCAGTTCCCTAACATATGGGGAAGATCTCTTAAACCCCTCCTCCTAATCCTCAACCTACTCTATTCCTTTAGCCTTATAAATTGAACAATCTCCCCATTGTAAAGGGAGGAAGGACTATGGTACTCTTATGTTGGTGGAATTTCTAGGTGATCCCTATCATACTTTGGGAGGCTATTATCATCCTTTGGAGGCTTGGCTTGGATTGTTGGATGGAATATTGCAACGTTAAGGCTAGGTTGTGAGGTTCTTTATCTATGTAATTCTATGTATCTCCGTGATTACAGTAATATAAACTCTTTCCATAAATGTTATTGCGTTGATGATGTTTAGAGATTTCTTTCTTAACTGTTAGCTTAGAGAAATTCATGTATAGATATGCATCTATTGTTTGATTGTTTCCACTTTCTCTACAGGGTTTTGTAGCTCAAGATATGAAGGCTATGGAACTTGGATCAAAAAAGAGAGATGAGGATTTGCAGACCTCAGGTAGGTGATCTATCTGTTAACTTGCATTTATATTTGATCTAGGAAAGTAGGATGTATTATGTACTTGATTTGTTCTCGATACATTTGGACTAGGGAGATCTGGCTTAAGTATGCTTGAGTAGATTTATCCATTGATAGCATGTCTTCTTATTTGGTGAGTGCACAATAGAGGTCACTCTGGCAAGTGCGGTGGTTATGAGAAATTTATTTCAGATTAGGAAAATAATTGTAAGACTATCTAAGAGTCAAGACATATGGGTATTAGTTGAATACTTCTAAGCCTTCTTAAAGAATTTTCAGTATACCTATTATATTCTCCTATAGTGCATTAGCGTTTTATTTTCCTATGCCATGCATATTTTTAATTCCTTCCTTTCAAACTTACATATAGTATTTAATGAGCTCTACCTTATTGTGTAGAATAAAAGAGTATTTCTCACTGCAAATACAAAGCATGAGCGAGATTCAATTGTATCTTTGGTCAAAGAAGCTAACGGGTAGGTAATTCTTACTTTCTGCTCACTTATAACTTCCTTGACAAGACTAAAAGGAGCAGTTATTTCAATGTAGACTCGGATAAAAAGAGATGATTCTAAGATGTGTTATCAAATGGGGCTAAAAGGATGGAGGAAAACTAAAAATGGAAAATATACTATTATGAAATTATGGCCTTGAAAGTTTGTTGACTTGGAAATTATCTTCCATGATTGAATCTAGAATGGGGAAATTTTAAACAATAGAAGATAATTATGCTAAATACAAAAATTTTCGTTCAAAATTAGGAGATACTTTCCCAAGGTGCACGCAAGAGAAGAATAGTACTAATGGAAGAACTATAACATTAGATTTTGGTTGGGTGCAAAATTGATTTTCTAAGACATTCTTTAAAGCACCTCTTTGTCAGAGCCTAGATAAGTGTAGCTTGTGCTGACCCTTTTTGAAGGATATCTAAAACCAGAAACAGTTATGGGAAAGAATACTCGACTTTGAGGTAGAAAGATGCTACAATAACCCATTTGAACCTTTAAAAGTGGGTAATTTTAATCAGAAACATAATACATTCTATAGTTACTTCCATCCATTTATGAAACTAGGAAATATTGTAAAGGCATGCTTTCTTAGTCATTTGGAAATGGAATAATAGTGCTCATTTATGTAAATGGTTTCTACTACTGCTAATACTACAAAAACTACTAATGTAATTGAAAATAGTACCAGAAAATATGATAGCAATAAAGCTCCAAAAATATAACTGAAATCCAAAAGAGAAAATTATTGGTGGTTACATCAACACACCTAAGTGGATTGTGTTGAAAAAATTGTGCTTATGGAAAACTTCTTAGAAGACACAAGTCTTTCAAGAAAAGGATTAATAACAATCTTAAAGCCCCACTTATCACACCCAACCTCTCTGATATCACTGCAGATTTTCGACTTGCATAATCACTCTACAAAACAACATGCCCCTTTTTAGATTAATGATTCTAGAAGATGTTCACTAGTCTCTTGCAGATAATGCCTACTAAGAACCAAATGTTGTTTAACAGTTCCACACAAGTACTTAAGAAGGTTAAACATTTAGTGAATAGTGAAAAATATACTGATAATTGTACCTATCACACGTGAGAAAATTATCATGCTAGATAAGATAAGATAATTTTATTAATGTCCACAGGTAACCAAACAAGTAGGTTACTGGGACTAGATAATACAACAAAACACATGCAATGTGGGAGTGACTCTTGAAAGATAAAAGATAAAGAGATACATGTAAAAATGAAATAAAAGTGAGGATGGTGGTAGACATTCGGGTTATTCCAAAATTGTTTACACCATGTTTGGGGTGCTTTAAAAGATTTGGGTTATGTGGTGTATGTTTAGCTCCTGTATGGTCCGAGATGGATTGTAGTGGGTCGAGAGATACATTTTCATATAATTTTTTGTTTTAGAATTTATATTTTCATATATGTGTTTTATTTTTATTTTTATTATATTTTGTTAGATCTTGTTGGTAGCCTACTAGCGTAGTCCATGTTCTTTACTGAGCCTTTTATGTTGAACTGCAGCCACCATTGAGGTTGCTAGTACTGAGTCGTGACCTTGTGGGATGCCTTGGACTGAGTCGCAACCTATGCTAGGAAAAAAACATGATCTCTGTGGGTTGTTTAGATAGAACCATGACCTATGTGGGCGTTTTGGAAAATGCCTCATCATTGTCACCATATTTATAATTTTTGTTTAGCTTGATGGTGTGAATTTCTTTTTGGGAGTTCAAACCATGTCAACCTCTAGTTTTGAATAGGTAATTCATTATGCCAATTGAAATATTTTTTTTGGTATGAACAAGGATGTCAAAAATGTTGGTTTGGAATATGGTTATGGGAATATACAACTTTCTAAATATACCTAGGGTGCAAAAAAACCATTTAGTGCAATGGGAACTACATATTCTCTTCAATATTCATACCGATAAAAAATAATTAATCTCTTGGATATGTTTCATAAGTTAGCTCACCACTATGCTTATGACGTCACTCATGCATGTATTGGTGAGGTTGTTCAGCCTTCTGCAACATGCCGAGCATGTTTAGACTTTATAAATGTTTTTCATGCTCATTTTCACCCTCTTTGAGGCTGCTAATATGTATGGAAGTGTGTTGCAGTAAGATGGACGTGTTATAGTGTGGCTTAAGGCTTCCTATGCACATTTCAAAGGAGATTCTATTTTCTTGATGTATGACTGTCCTAAAAGATTGTCATTTATTACAGCAATGGGATTGAAAGTTCTTCCTCATTTCTAGATTGTTTTGATTAATACCTTGAGGTCTGTATTTGTCTCGCTCTTCCCTACAACTACCTATCTATATCTCTCTAAGATATGTCCATTGTTTCGTTAGTCACTTGACTTCTAAGAGACAAAGTGTGATCGTAATATATATCTGAGTATAGAAATTAAGGAAGGTCTAAACCACATTGTTTTCTTCTTTTTATCCATTTATAATTTTACTGCACGTGATTGATTAATTATGTTGCACATCTATGGTACTCTGCATCCAATAGAGAGGTAGAGTAAATTACTACTTTCATTTTTTCAATTTCTTTTTGTTTTGTTTAAACAATGGCATTCCAAGTGGGAATTTTGGACAAAGTTGAACAGTTGTGGGAGATTTTCTAGTTCACTTTCAAGGTATAAATGATAGTGGGAATGGCATAGTATATCTTTAACTTTTATTTTATTTTATTTATATATCAATCTGAACATGCTTTCTTGCCTTGATTGCAGGTTAGCGGATGTTTAAGTCACCTCTGAATAAAATGATCACATAAGTATTCATACTTCTTGTTAGCAAGCAAACTCAAAGTTATTTTAGCTAATATTTCATCTCGTTTCATTTCCATTTATCTAGTGGATAAGATTACTTAGAGTTAATGCCCATTCTTCTTGATGTGAAATGGAATTAGTTGTATATTTCTTTTTACTAATATATACACATTTTGGGTGATGAGTTGCTCAATTTTCTCATCTGTTGCTTCTATATAAACTGAAATTATCCTTTCCATAACATCATCCACCACTATCTTCAAGTTACTTATGAATTTTCAGTCAAATTCAGATATCTTGGCATGACTCTAGATGACTCGGTAGATAATTTAACATTGAATGCATGCTTGTCATTCCTATAAATTTTTGGGATTTTTTCATTTTGCATCATTCAAGCATACAAAATAATGATTATCAAGTTACTATAGATACATAATGGCTTACCTTGTAATAGTCCTTCAAGTCTTTCAAATGCATTTATTAAGTGCAAAAAGAACTTAAAGGACTAGTACATGGTAAGACATTATGGATCTATAGTAATTTGATCATCATGATTTTGTATCCTTGAATGATGCAAAATTTGTTTGAATATCATCATTATCAAGCAATAACAAGTTCTTAAAGGGTTCTAGCTCAATGGTAGAGAACCTTCCTAATTATAGGGAGGAGGTAGGTGGTTTGATTCCTCTGTGCCCTATCATAAATTTGTGACTACGAAAACGACTAAATTCACATATATACGACTATTAGTAGCTAATTTCTCATATATTATAGCGTGACTAACGTTTAGTCGTATTTAGCTTAGTCATTAATATGTTATCATCTAGTAGTTTATTTAGTCGTATATTTGTTCATTAATTGATGCAATCAGTAACTAAATCCGTGACTAAATCCATGACTAAATCATTTACTATCAATGACTAAATCAATGACTAGTAATTCAACCTATTAATGACTAAGTGAAATACGACGAAGTTAGTCAGGCTATAAGATAGTGGAAATTAGCTACTATTAGTCGCCGACTCAAAAATAGTCGTTTATAGCCATATTTTAGTCATTTTTTTAGTCATTAATTCCTCATTTTGTACTAGTGTTTGTTCAAGTCTTGACAGAGTTTGCTTCTTCCCTATCATGTGTTTTGAAGCACAACTATTAATAATCCATGTATCTTCTTTAGGTGTTACATACCCATAGAGTGCAGAGAATAGTACATATTCTTCTACATCTTCTCCATTTGTTAGTCTCTTTAGAGTTCTTTCTTCTACTTCCTCATCCTCATATTCAACTAGATGAGCATGATGTATTTTGTTGTTTTTCTTCTTTGATGGACACTCTCTGGCAAGGTATCCTATCTTATGATAGTTATAGCGTTGATACTTGGAGTAATCTTTCTGAATCTGAATGTTTTCTCTTTTATTTTGAAACTTATTTGGAGGTTTATGACTATCCTTCTTGATGTTTGATTGTTTTCTTCTTTTAGTATGGATGGCTAGAGCTTGATCATCTTCTATGAGTAGAGATTATCTATTAGCTATTCTAAATTCTTCTTGGATGCAATCTTCCCATACAATGTCAAACTTCATACTTTCTTTTTTGGCACATAGAGTCTGTATGAATGAATCCCAAGGTCTAGTGAGACCATTGAGAGTAGTCATAACTAGTTCATCTTCATCAAGGGTTTCTCTAATAGAACTTAGTTGTTCCCTGAACTGGGATACCCTTGTGAAGTAATCTTGAATTGATTCTCCTTTTCTCATCTTGCTTCCCTTCAGTTGAGCTCCCAAATTCATCTTTTTGTTGATGTTCTTTCCCTCATACATTCTGGAAAGTGCATCATATATTTTCTTTGGTGTCTTCTTGAAAGACACTTGAGGGATCAAGTGATATTTGATAGAATCAACAATGATCCTCATTTCCTTGATTAGGTCTTTCTCATGCTTCTCCTTAGATTCATCTTCTTTTGGTGCTACAAATTCATCCTTGATGTACTTATAAATACCATTCTATATAAGAATGAGACCAGTCCTATACTTCCATGCTAGGAAGTTTTCTATGCCTTCCAGTTTGTCCTCAAGCTTAGTGCTTGGGGCCATCCTATCTAGGAGGTCACTAAAAATTGAAATTTCTCAAAATGAAAAGATGAACTTACTCGGAGATGCGCTTGACTGAGGTGAGTTGATTGGTCCACTTAGTTTATGGAGATCCCAAATATTCACCCCAAAAAATTTGATCTAGGGATCAATAGATGCGCTCTAGGGAGGCGCAACTTTCTATGCAAGCAAATCTTCAAAATTTTAAACTTTGTATAAACCCTAATTTCTTTCGAAGGGAGAGGAGAGAAAGTTTCACCTTGTGAAATATGTTCTATTCAGGCTGGCTCTGATACCATGTTAAGATTACATATGATTAGCTAGATATCATTAGTGTTTAATCCAAATTCACAACACTAGCATATGAAGAATCAATGAAAGAAACACAATCACAAGATAGACACAATATTTATCCTAGGAAACCCTCAAGGGAAAGAAAACCCCAACAAAAATTCCTATGTATAAGATAAAACCCCAAAACATGTATTCTCCTCCTTGTTGGTATGTCTCTCTCTCTCCCCTATGCACTACACAAGTGAGTGAGTCTGTGTTAAATTGAGATGCACAGTTCCTCTATTTATACTCTTTGTGTCAACTGACTTTTACCCAATCAAGTCAACCCCACTAAAATGTTTGGGCCGACTTCACCTCGGAAATCACAAAACGGTAAGTTATTATATTCATTGGGATACTATTGACCCGACTTAAAATGGAGGATTTACCTCATGAATCTATGATGACCAATTACAATAATAACATCCTGATGGAGGAATATAACATATCCCTTGGGGTACACCAATAAAATACCTTTAGAATATCCTTTGAAGTTACAATATTTCAACAGTAATGTATCCATTACTTAAGGGATTGCAAAATGGCATATCGTTCCTTTTCATATGTCGAATACCTTCTGATGACGTCATTGAAAGTTTTATACTGAAAAACGTCTGGGTAACCAGACTAAGTGATCACTTCATCTAAATCATCATCTGATGTGCCTGTCTCAATCTCAAAAAGCTGATGCAAATTAGGTAACGCAAGTATTGGTGCAATACAAAGCTTTTGTTTGAGCTACTCAAAATCTTGTTGTTGTATTGATTTCCATTTCAAGATAGTCTTACCATTTCCCTTAGTTAACTGATTCAAAGGCTAGGATATGTGTCTGAAGTCGAGTATGAATCGTCGATAGAAATTCTTTAAATTAAGACAACTTCTTAGTTCGAATGTTTTAAGGAATGGGCCAACCTTTGAGTATTTGTACCTTTTCTGGATTGACGTGAATTCCTATAGAGTCAATTACATACCCCAAATATATGATGTTGTTCATCCTAAATGAGAATTTGTACATGTTCAAATAGAGTCGATGTTGTTGAAGAGTGTCGAGGACTTGTTGAAACTGTCAGACATGTTCTTCCCACGATCAAAAAAATCAAGATATCATCTAGGTATAAAATGACACACTTACCGATGAAAGGTCAAATAATGTCATCCATATATCGCATGAAGGTCACGAGTGCATTGGTTAAGCTGAAAGGCATGAATAACCATTCAAACAATCCTTCCTTGGTTTTGAAAGAAGTATTACATACATCGGTGGGATCAATTGAAATGTGATGATATCACGACTTGAGGTTGAGCTTAGTAAAGAAATTAGCACCTTTAAGACAGTCGATGAGTTCGTCTATCCTTGAAAGAGGGTATTTTTTCTTCACCAAAGTCTTGTTTAGAGCCCCATAGTCGATGCACATATTCCAAGTCCTATATTTATTTGGAATGAGGATGCCTAGAATTCCACAAGGAGAAGAGCTAGGTCGGATGTGACCTTTGTTGATCAAATATTGAATTTGTCTGTGAATCTCTTGATTCTCGATAATGGATCTTCCTTAAATAGATGCATTAGGAAATGAATAACCAAGAACAAGTTCAATTGAGTTTTTTACCTGGCCCAATGTAGAGGTACTCTATTTGGCTCTTGAAATTCATTTCGGTATTCATTAAGAATGCTGTCGATCTACTATTATTGTTGAGAGTTGCATTGATAGGTGATTCAACTAGTTGTTGTAATCTTCCTGGGATGTTGAGGCTTAATCATGATCAATGTGAATTTATGAGCATGATTGATGAGATTCTTTGTCTATTTGGAAGATACCATCACAAACATTGGTGTAGGTCATCGCTCTAGTATGCCATACCATTGGTGTCGTATTTTGACAATCACCTTATGAGGCTGTGACTTATAAAATCCATCGCAATCCCATAAGTAAGAATTCCCAAATAGGGAATTGGCTACGGAAAGTGATGCCACATCACAGAGTACTTCATCTTCAAAATGCTTAATGAAGTAGTTGAGTTTGCACTGTCGAGTGATCTTTAGTTCTTTCCCATCCTTCATCCAACCGATATTGTAAGGTTAAGGATGTGGAGTGGTGACAAGACCTAGTTTCTTCACAAGATCATCAGAAACAAAGTTCTTTTGGATACCATTATCCATAATCATATGTAATGGATTGTTTTGAACTCATATTTGTGTATGGAAAAGGATCTCTCGTCCCCCCTAATTGATGATATTTAAGGTTATCAGAGTGGTCGATGTTCATGTCAAAAGGGTCGATGCTTCTAGGTCAGAATCTACCAAGTTTTTGTCGAACAAGTCGGATGTAGACAATTTTTCCAATTTTTTTTTCCAATCCTTCCATTCAGTCATACATGCCATGATGAATTGTGGTAATCACACCATTTCCCAGTAGGGAGTTGTTTGATGTGTTCCCTTTTGTCTTTTTGAGAGTTCTTTTTTCCATGATATTTCTTTATCGGGGTTGAATGGGAAGGGTGTCTTGACTTGTGGGAGTCGACTGGTGACTTCTTGTTGAATGTTTGACCTATTGGCTTTGTTGCAAAGCGTGCTTTCCCTTTCTGCTTAGATTCAAGCTTACTAGCATAGTGGAATGCATGTAAAAGCATACTGACAGCCAAAAAATCCATCTCTTGTTGAATGTATGGGGAAAATCCATTGATGTACTTCAGAACAAGAAATTTATCTTCTTCTTGAACATCAAGTCTCACCATGAGTCAATAGAAATCGTTGGTGTAACTCTGCGTAGACTGGTCTTTCATTTTCCTTAGTTGTTTCCACTTCTTGTACTGGTGTTCAATGTAATTGGGTAGGTAGAACTCCTTCCGGATGTATTCAACAAATTTATCCCATGGTTCTATGGGGTCTCCTTCTTTCTCCATATTTGTCGATAGATTCTCCCACTAGCATTCCACAGAGGTCGACATCTTTAGTCATGCAATGGTGATATTTTCAACTTCTGAGAGTTGATTCAAAAAGTAATAGGATTTCAGTTGTTGTACCCAATTGTCTACGGATTCTACATCAATCTTTCATTGTATATTTGGTATACCCAAGTTCATTGCACTTTGAATGGACTAATTTTGTCGGATTTGGATCTATCCAAGGATCCTCTTGAGGTCGAGGAGAATCACGTGAGAATATCATTGAACTAGGCGAACATTTTGGTTCACTGTCGAGCCAGTGGTTTCTCTATGAGTTTCTCTGTCTCATTAGTTGCATGTCTATTATCTATTTCTTCAGCCATCTTCGATCTAGTAGTGTGAGTAGGTGGATACTCTGAAGTCTAAGGTAGTGTCTGCTTGGATTGATGAGTTTTCAAGCATGTTTGAACATGCATAATTCAGGTAACCTCGATAGAAGCGTCTACACACAACTTAAGCGCGGACAAGCTTTGAATCTGCTCTAATACCAATGATCTAGGTGCTTAGGTGCATGAAGGGGAAAATAGTTTGATTGAATGAATCAAGTATTGTTTATTCTACTGTATGAATATTATTTCATAGGAAAACAATGGTTTATTCTTAATTTGATAACTTCATTAAGCTTGTGATTACAATTTTTTTTTAAAGTCATATGGGGCTTGTTTTTAAATTCTTTTCACAAATTTTGTTTGTAACTAGTATAGCTACAAGTTAAGTGGTCTGTGAATATTGATAGATGTATTAAGCCACTTAATTTTGTAGAAATAGTTTGCTGTTAAACAAATGCTAAATATTAAACTAATTACCAAATATTTATAAGTATCCATTTAACTTATAACATAAATATTAAACTAATATAAAAAACATAAAACAAATACTATTTAATAAAAAAAACAAAAAAACTTATAAAATATAAAACTTTAGTGAATTATAGATTTATAAATAATTAAAGTGTAAATTCTTAAATGAAGCTTTTTTAAATATTAATTAAGATGTATGGATAACAAGATATGACTACCATGAAATGAATCTCAATTGTACACTTGTTACACTCGAGTTAATCTTGTTGATTGGCTTAAAGAAGTCCAAACTATGAGATAATATCTAAACATCTATGAGTGTAATTATACATGTTTATACTCAGCTTTTTTCCCTTTGGAAAAAAAAATATACAGGTTTATAGATATTTATGCTCTTCTTGCATTTTTAAAAATTAAAATTAATTTCATGTAGTTACTTTATGAGATTTATATTTATGTTCTTTTTGCATTTTCTAAAATTAAAATCAATTTACTAGTCATTTTATGAGATTTTTTATTGCAAATTTTAATTATCCTCCAAAATAAATGTCCGGTCACAAAAACACCTAATATGGAGGAGATGTTGTAATGTTCCTACCTAACAAAACAATATAAAATAAAATAAAAATGCAGGCCATAAAAACAACACAATATGGGGGAGATGTTGTAATGTTCCTACTTCACAAAATAATAAAAAATAAAAAATTGAATTATGCCAAAAAAAATGTTGCCTGTGCACATGGTTTTAAAACCATGTGCAAGGCTTCCTAAACAACCCATGGTTTTATTGTACATGGTTTAGGAGGGCCTTGCAAAGTCCTTTCAAACAACCCATGGTTTTATTGTATATGGTTTAGGAGCTCGTTACAAATGGTTTTAATACCATGTGCAATGCCTCCTAAATAATCCATGGTTTTAGGAGGGCATTGCACATGGTTTTAAAACCGTGTATGGGGGAGATTTTGTAATGTTCTTTCCTAACAAAATAAAAAATAATAAAAAATATTATATGTCGGCCATAAATAGTATTAAATATTAACAATAAATTATTATATGTTGACCTTAAATAAAAAAGATGTGTCTTTTGGTTTGAATCACACCAAATCTGATAGTTGAGAGCAATAATTAAGAAGAGGTTTGCACCTCCAAAGATTTGATCCCTCTCAAGGCTTGATAGAGCCTAGGATTTGGATCTATGCTAGTTTATTTTAAAAATATCCAATTAATGAACAAGATATGAGATTTCATATTTCTATTTAGTTATAATAAATGTTTACAATATTTGTTTTTATATTACATTAAAATTTATTCAAATTAATGAATCTTGAGACATCTATATTTAAATTACTCCAAACAAATCTTCTATGAGTTATGAAAGATAAACTTGATTGTGTAAAACAAAGCCATACTTAAATTACTCCAAACCAATCTCCTATAAGTCATGAGAGATAAACTTGAGTATGGGAGATCCAACATAGATGATAGTTCCAAATCTATTTCAAAACAAGCCAGCTTTAGCATAACCCCCACTGAACAAAGCCATACCTAAATTACTCCAAACCAATATCCTATAAGTCATGAGAGATAAACTTGAGTATGGGAGATCCAACATAGATGATAGTTCCAAATCTATTTCAAAACAAGCCAGCTTTAGCACAACCCCCACCGATGCTCCTTTATTTATATTGCATAGAGAAAATCCTCGGAAACATCTTTGAAATGTATTGTGACAAATTCCATTAAGAAAATGTTACTCTCATTAAAAAAAAATGTGTTAATGATGGCTCAACATTTACTCATTCAAAGGGATGACAATTACATACCTTCTAGTGGTATAGGCATCGGGTTCTTATAAATTAGCCTTGGATGAACCTTGTGACTAAAGATAATAAAACAATAAAGAAAGACACTCCATATATCTATATGTGACTAAAAATAATTAAACAATAAAGAAAGACACTCCATATATCTATATCTGCAATATTTTTTTAAAAATTTTCTTGTTGATATATATTATTTTTTCCAATTCACAAAATTTCAAGTTGACATTTTTGAAAGTTGTAATTGGTTTGCACCTATCCATTTCCCTGTTCCAAGTAAAAGGTTTGAATTCATCCTAGATCCATTCTCTCAAGAAAATAAAATATATAATCATACACATAAAAAAGGCATGTAATCCTTAGAGGTACTCAAACCAGGGTTGTACGAAGACAAGGTCTACCTTGGACCTTGTTTCGAGACTTAACGGTGATAAATAAGCACTCTACAATGCAACATTGAATGTTGCAGCGGGGGCTTTGCTGGCCATTCGATGTATGAAGACAAGGTCCACCTTGGACCTTGTCTTGAGACTTAACAGTGAGCAATAAGCACTCTACAGTGTAGCATTGAATGCTGCGGCGGGGGCTTTGCTGACCATTGGATGGATCTCAAGGAACTTGAGATCCAATGACCAACGAATCCCCTATCGTAGCATTCAATGCTACACTACGAGGTGCTTATTACTTGCCAGACTTAACCACCACTTTTCACCAACCCAGCTACAACTATGGGCTAAAAGAAAAGCATTATACCTACTATCTGATCAAATTGGGAAAGAAAATTTCACACAAACTCCAACCGCAAACACCATGAGTTTGTGTATGTTTATCTTAAGTGCCACTTTTCATTCCTTTGTATTGTAGCACTCTTGTTACGTAATATTTTTAGGCTGCACTATATTTATGTCAGGTTGTTCTCTACTATAAGAGGTTCTTCTACTCTTTTGGTAACAAACTAGAATTTATAAATCCCAATTGGTCAAAGATTCAAGTGTCTCTGACTTGTATTGTTAACTTTGTTGGGTTTATTAATTTGGTTCTTACATAGCATGTTTATTAACTAATTTAATTAAATGATGATAAAACTAATAATAGTGGGTAGTTTTCCCAACACTCTAGTTCATGAATCTGCTCTACAGCAAGTCTATTAAAGATATTAGAATGGTGAAAAAAATAATGATAGTGAGCACCTTGATGCATTGGAATTCAAGAACCAATAGAATTAGAAGAAAATGAGTCAACCATAATGGTTGACTTGACATATTTGTCATAAAAACTACTTATTGTTTTCGTATTTTCAACTTATCTCCTTGTGGTTTTACTCAAATTTCGAGCAAGGGCACTCGTTGGATGCAGAATTCAATTACACATCCAACAAGTACCCATTCTACATACTTTGATGGATCATGTACTATGAAAAATGAGAAATACATTAAAAAACGTGTTACTTTCAAATAACACATTTTAAAATGTATTTTTCATTTTTCATGGGGCGAGATCCATCAAAATTATGCAGTGTGGGTACTCATTGGATGTACATATAATGAGTGCTTCCGCTCAAAATTTGAGTAAAATCACATGGGGATAAGTTTAAAATACAAAAACAAAAAGTAGTTTTTATGTCTTTTCCTTCAAATTTATAATATTTTATTATTTTAATTATTATTTTATTATTTTCCTTGAGAAGCCCTTTTTAGACCTCAAATTTCCTCTAATATGATACAAACATTTTTAATTTGTAAATGAATGACTCAACTTTTTCGACATAGTACTATGGATGTGTCATATAGATCTCCTCCTTCAAGTCACCATGTAGGAATGTTGTTTTCACATGCATATGTTATATCTCTAAATCAAATGTTGGTGCTACAAATAACATAAACTTAATATATGTTATCATAGCAACTTGGGAAAAAGTTTCACCAAAGTCTATCTCGTCAAATTGGGAATATCATCTCATAACCAACCTTTCGTTATAATTTTCAACAATGCAATTTGAACCGATCTTCCTTTGGACACCCATTTATATTCAATGGGTTTTCGTCCATTAAGAACCGATATTAAGTGACATGTATCATTCCTTCTAAGTGAAACCATCTCCTCATGCATGGGGAATCTCGAGGACTACTTATCTTCAATCTCCATTGCTTGTTTCATAGTTTTAGGAACATTGGTGTTAGTAAATAAAACAAATATACATATGAAATAATAAGGACTATAACTCCACATCTAATTTCCTTCTTTGTTAAGTGGAGCTCCTTAAATCTTGAGGCAGGGTTTCTTTATCTTCTTCCAAACTCTTCAAGTCATCCTCCTTATCATGTTCATCATGATCTCCTTGTTCAATTTCTCATTCAAGAATTAACATATATGAAAAATAACAATTTTTTTATACAAAACTTTCCTAGCCACATGATCCTGAATCTTGTACCATTTCACACCAATTCCATAGCCAATGAAGATGCATTTCACCATCTTATTATCCAACTTCATTTCTTGCTTCTTAGGAACATGAGCATATGCCTCACACCCAAATTTTTTTTAGTGAAACATTGAAAAAATTGATTAATCTGTCCCATGTAAAATTTTGCCACTTTGTTAGCATGCTTGGAAGGACTAAACCTAAGCATTAAGGATAGTTGGGTGGTAATCAAATTGGGATATCATATTTGTGTGTCACCCACCATCTTGCGGGAGTTCTTTTAACTGTTGTAAATAATATTTCCATGTGATATTCTTCTGCAATGCAGGAATCCATTTTTTGAAGAAAACCGTGTAAGCCATTGATTTCATCATACTCTATAGGATATTGCACTTCTACCACAACCCATTGAACTGATTTTATCCTTGTGCAGTGTCAAGAGGAAATTTTATGCCATCTATTTTTTCCAATTATCCCATGCTTCCTCAAAATCACTATCAAATCAACAAATACTTCTCTAACTTATAAATCCTTCTATTGTTGGGTTCACATAGTATTCCCTTTCTCTTATTGTCAGTGTGTATATATTATTAAAAATATCTCTTTCCATGTTCTCATGCACTGACTGGATTAATGTATCACATTCCTTGGAGTGGTTACAGAGGTTGTGTAACCTTCATACAATCAACTTCAAAATTCATTGTCTTGTTCATCAAAATGACCACTCCATAGTTTTCAAAAGTACAATATATGCCCATTAGCAATGGATAAGGATCACTTCTTCCCATAATCTCAATTACTTCAAAATTGGTGAAGTTTTTTACACCTTCTAAATAAATTTCAATATTCTCTATGCGACCAATTGAGAAGATGTGACACTAGTTCACCATTCTCAACTGAATAGGGGAGTAAAAAAGGGAAGGACATCCCATTGATTCCATAGAATTCTTTGGGAGTATATTCACATTAGATCCCAAAACCAACATTACATTCTTCAATCATATCCATGTACTTAGTATCTAGCTGGAAATATCATATAGTCCTCTTTCTTGTTCACTTCTGTACAAGCTAAGCTGTTATGTATGGTATTGGGGCATAGATTTATTCATCGAATTCCAAAACACCATGCATTTCACAAAGGGTTTTGCGTAACTTATAGGTGGTTCTCTCATCCTCCAAAATATCTTTTAGCATGGAAAAACATAAAGAGATAGAGTCTCTTGTCTTGTTAGCAGCAATTTCTCTCCCACAGCTTCTCAATGTGTCATCCCTTCTGCTATGTCGGGATGGTATTGCTTCGTCCCTCAATAGTGAAGTTGGAATTCGTTTAAACATATTGACAACGTTGTGGTATATCTATTTTTGGTGGATCGATAACTACTTAGTCATTCTTATCTTGATAGTTTTCTTATTACTAGTGAACTTAATTTGTGTTGATATGCTCATGTTCTTTCTCCTCCTTGGGTAACCAAAAATTTCTAGGCTGTGATATTATCACATTTCATAATTTATAAGGTTAGTTGGTAATTGATCTGGGTGCCCAGGCGCACGATGAGGACAACAATTTGATTGAATGAATCAAGTACTGTTATGGCAGAAGCATATTAAGAATGAACAAATCAGGAAATACACTACACACACAGAAACACATATACACAGACAAAATGCAAGAATTTGAACCAATCTATGTTATTTCATTACTATTGTATTATGATCAATACTCTGATTGTATATTACAATAGTATACATGTTTATATAGAGTGATGAGAATGTTTGGGTTGTATTTCTGTTACGTTCAGTTACAAGAAGTTGGAATGATTCAGAATTTCAATTGTTATAGACGACTGGAATAAAGAGAGACAATTTTCCATAGTCATGTTGATCGTCGATGTCAGTGATGCATGTTGAGGTGCAGAACCTGGTAGAGGTTCAGACTTGTCGAATTTGATGTTGAACCTGTAAGAGTTGACAAACAATGCCAACTGTTGGGTGGATCATTTATCCTTCCTTAAGAAACAATGGTCCCCATTGTTTGCTTGTTCAGATGAGGAAACTTGTTGGTGAGTTTAGTAGAAAAGTACCACTTTCCTTGTGCTCGGAGTTGTCCAGCTTTAGCCACCCAAAACAAGGGAATTGTGTTCGTCCTTGTAAGGAGTATGCGTCATCCCACAATGGTGTCGCAGGGAAGAGGCTCCTGAACATTTTGATGGATGTATTTAGGTTATTTTGTCTGCAAGTTGGTCTATTCCAACAGTGGTGCATGGTATGGTCAAAATAGATCCACATTAAATACTGGATGCAGAAACAACCATGAAGGAATGCCAAGATGATAAGGATTTTCTACAATCTACTTAAGGATACTGTAGGGACCATATCGCAAAGGATTCAACTCTCTGTATGGACTAGTAAAGCATTCCTTCTTGACATGCAACTAGATCTGATCCCCATTTGAAATGAATGAGTAATACGATGCTTATCATGTCAAGTGTTAGTTTCACATTAGCTTAGTGCAACATTTCCTGTGCTTGTTTCTCGATGTTTTATATTCGGTATCAAAACTTTAATGATTTTTCAACTTCTCATTGGTCAGAATCATGTCGTTCGACTGTGTTGATGAACTAATCAAGTCGATGGGAGTCGAGGGTCGAAATTCATAACAGATCTCGAATGGAATATTTTCCGTAGAGCTGTGTTGAGCGCGATTGTAACTTTGTTGTATATACGGGAGAATTTCATCCCATATTCGACAATACTAGTGGTTATACATGCAGAGTAATTGTACTACCAAGTCATTCACAACTTCCATTTGTCCACCTATTTGAGGATGGAAAGCTATCAACAAAGAGAGTCTTGTGCCGAGCGGTTGCCAGAGAATATTCCAAAATATGCTAACAATTATGACATCTTTGTTAGAAATAATGGTCGTGATAAGGCCATACTGTTTCCAAACATGTTCAAGGAAGAGCTGAGCAGTTTATTGTGTTGTCGTAGTATTCTTGCATTGAATGAGAATAACCATCTTGGAAAATATTTTGACTACTACTAAGATCGTGTCATGCTGATGTTTGGTAGTAGGATATCCCGTCAATTATTCCATAGAAATATATTCCCATGGTCGACTAGGAACTGACAGAGGTGTGTATAGTCATTATCGTTGATTTGACGGTTTAGCAATGGCACAAACCACACATGATCAAATGTACTTGTTGATGTCAGATTTAAGTGAAGGCCAATAAAAATATTTTTGGAGGATGGAAAGGGTATTTTATACTCCAAAGTGTCTTGCTTGCTTGTTGTAGTGCATGTCCCATATGAGCTTTTGTCGGTGCTCACCTATTAGTACACAAAGTTGTCCAAGCTTGTATAGAAAGGTATCTTTTATCTTGTAGATCCATTTCGAAGATAGCACACTCTTGTTTTCTGGTTTGGGTACTATATTCCAAACATCATTCTTCATTGTTGAATGGTATTCTTCTGTCATTGATTCCACCCACTCTTTCTTACGTGCAACTTCCTCGTAGCTTGTGGATTCTTGATCTACAATTTCACACATCAAAGCTACATAACTGGAGAATGGCTTTGATCTCTTGCTTGTTCTTGTGGAGTCTTCTGAAGCTCCATACTTTTTTTCTTTTTGTATGATTTCTATTACCTAAGTAGGTTTTCTCTTTCGAGATATATCCATAGTAGGGGGTTTTTGAGGTTTTAGCATATCATGATCTTCATATGCTACTATTTCAAGAGAGGGTTCAACTTCTACCTTTCTGGGAGGTACATCCTCTTCATGTACTTCTTCAAGCTGAAACCTTCTGGATTTATTAAGATTTGTCTCTTCATCGAATGTTAGATACCTACTGATCTCTATATGATGGAATTCTGAAATGTATATCCTAAAGGCTTTTGAGACTTCATAATATCCAATAAATATTCACTTCTTTCCAGAAGGATCCAACTTGGTTCTCTTCTCTTTTAGAATATGTACACATACTTGACAACCAAATATCTTGAGATGTCTCACTTCAGGTTTCTTTCCTGTATACATTTCTTCATGAGTCTTGAATCCAAGAGCACCGTGAGATAATCTATTATGCACATACAAAAATTTTCTTGCTACTTCAACCCACAGTTGCATGGTGTTAACAATAAAATTAACACCCTCGAAGATGATGGTATGAAAACATATCTTCTTTTCGCCCGTAACATGAACACCAAAATTTGGAACAAATTGAGAGCTTTGATCTCTGATCGGGCCACTGCTTCCGCAAAGGAATAATTATGTGAAGACAGAGGTTTCTCTAAATAATTCAATACCAAGACTACTTAAATATCAAAACCTAGTTGCCACAACTGCTGGAATGGAAATAATACATGGCATACCTATTAATTGTCCTAAAAACCTGGAAATTCAAGTAAAATTCCTAAAAACTAAGGAAAGTGGGTTTTATTAAGAAAATGTTCAAAAATATTAAACCCACATTCATGATGAGTGATTGGAAACACAAATCCCAATGCTATATAAGAAAGCCATGTGGGAGGAAGGGAGGAGGACAAATTATAGAGAAAAGGCATGATGGAGGAATGAGAAGATAGATAGAACCTTTCTTGCACATCATAGTTTATTTGATCATTGGAATTGATGGATAGGGGTAGTTTGGAGCAAGGGAGAAAGGGATTCACCCATTATTGGGATGTAATCACTTTCCTCTCAGTTTAATATGATGCAATTCAAATTTCCTCTAAATATTGTGTTTCAATCCATGTTTGTTTCATGTATTTTTTCAACATTTAGTATATAGATTTCATGCTTTATTTGAAGTTTTTTAAGAGAAAGAGGTAAGGAACTAGCTAGCTGCTATTAATGGAGGCCTAAAGCCCATGGAGGCTAGAGCAAAAGGATCTTCACCAAAAGACACGCTGCAAGAGGTAATCCCCTCCCTTCCCTCTCTCTCTTTCCTTTGAAAAAGTGAAGAAATTTCAGGAAAATTTCCATTATTGCATATATTATGTCAACAATATTCACCCTCCCTGTAGTTAAGGATAGATGGGCTGTAGACACGTCCCTGCAGTGAAATCTACCAACATAATTGCGACCATACTAGGGACCTAAGGGGATTTTATCTTGAAACAAGTTATCTTGAGAATTTACCCTTCTTTGGGTGTGTATTTCATTTCAAATGCTTTGATGCATGCTTAATTTTTTTCGTATGAAACTTTAGATCAGATCTAGAGGTCAAAACTGGCCTGAGCCCACCTTTAACCTTGCATTTTTCAAAAAAATTGGCTCAGATCTAGTGTTTTCTTGTCCTTGATCATGGTATTTCCTTTACCTAGTGTATACAAAGTGTTACCAGCCCCATAAACGCCCTTTTTGGCTTGCTTATGAGTGGTTCCACCGCTCTGGTATTCAATAAAGATAAGCGGTGCCCGTAGTGAGGTATAATCACAGTTCTTGATTTTTTGAGGTTCAGATCTGCATTGTTGGGTCAATTTGATTTATTTTTGTTGTTGCAGGTGTCTCAGGAGTCTTCTAACTTAAGCTTTCCACAGCATTTACCTCCCTTTTTGGCAATATTTAAGGTCTTTTCTGAAGGATTTTGGAGTTTTGCATGTTTTTGAAAAATTCATGGTTCTTGTTTTTTATGGCCAGATTTGCAATGTTGGGCCATTTGGTTGGTTTTTTCTGTTGTAGATGTCTTAGGAATATCATAACTTAGGTTTTAGACAGTACTTACATCTCTTTTATCAAATTTTAAAGATTTGTGGAAGGATTTTTGAAGTTTTGTGTGCATATGGTTGGAATTTGAATTCTTTTGAAAACTGTGCTTTTTGGCTTTGAATTGAATTCTTTGCAAACCTTTCAAAACCTTAATTAAATTTCAAAACAATGATTGAGTCTTCCTAGGATATTTTAGGATAATTTTTGAAGGCTTTAGGAGTTTTTTCCTTCGAATTTGGAAATCTTGGAAACCTCCTCAAAAAGATAGAAAAAACACTTTAACTAGTAATTGTTTTTTAGGATTGGTCAAATTTCCTTTAAAATATGATCAGATCTAAAAGTTTGTGAAATAATTGCCATTTAGGTTCTTTATTTCGTTATTGAAAATCTGAAATTTTGTCTCATTGTCTCATTTTTGATCTCATACTTGCATAAATAAAATGTTGGAAAATTAAAAGACATGACATATTATTTCAATGAATGAACCTTTAGGCCCCAAATTTTGAAGTCAAATAAAATTGCTAATTTGCCACACAACCTGAAATCCTAACTAAACATTTTGAATACCACGAGTATCCTCTTCACTTGCGCTTTCGGGCGGTCCTGTGAACGCGAAAATGGATCTCAAGTGTAATAGGACTCCTTTGACATCTTGAAGCATGTAGTTGAGCCACAAGTATCCTCTTCACTTGCGCTTTCGGCAGGTCCTGTGAATGAGAAAGTGGATCTCAAGTGTAAATGTTTGTCATGAAAAATAAAAATTGAATCACGTTCTTACATGTACACATCAGTTTAAGAGACTTATTGGAAACACAAAAAAACATTGAATATTCAAACATTTTTCATTTCCAATTAGTAATAATTGAAACTAACCTCTTGAACCCTTGATTGAAAATTGAAAGTGATTTTGCAATAAACATATCTGAGGGATATCAATGAACCTCTTACTCTCCCATAGTATAGAAGTTCATCGAATGAAAAGATATGATTAAAAGCATCTGTGCATTGGTTTGGTTCAGTAGCATAAGTCACAACATCATCAGTTTCACCACCACTCCTTGAAACTAATCGAATTACCTTTAAAATCAACGCTTAATCTAAAAACAACCAAGATTTTATCTTTGATATCACCAACAAGATTAGGCTAGGGATTTGGGTTAAGATGGTGAGTTAAGACTCCAAAGCCACAAAATCTGAAACTAGCATTGATTAACAAGAGTTAAATCCATTAGTAACAAAGAGTGCTAGCCGGGAAATCGCTTCTAATGCAAGCATTAATCAAGAGGTCAATCCGAATTAGTAAGGGTGGTACCCCCCCCTCTTTCTTCTTTGGTGGGATATGAGCACATTACACTGTCTTGGTTAAGTGACAAGTCCTTGGGGTGACATCACTTTTCAGAGATAGCTAGTCTATGTGAGTTATCCTAGACTGACGACTGTTCTACCTGGTCACCGATTGTGAAGTGGTAACCATAGTTTCTTGTCCTAGGGAATCACACAGGCTGTTTTGAGTGGGGGACACTTGCAATACCTGAGATAGAAACAAGTTTGTTTCAGCTCCTTGGGATGGTGAGTAGCCTAGAGCTAACACTTGGACCCCTGGTGATTGAAGAACAATGTAACTATTTCTCGTACCTTCACCATTTATTCATTCTTGAGAATTAATGTTCCTCAAGGGATCCTAGTTTTGGAAGGCCCTCTAAAAATCCAACTTTCCACTAAAACTCAGTTTTTTGGAAAGAAGCTTGATTGTTGCTTCCTTAGGGACTTTTTTAGTGGTGTGGAAACTTTGATTTTCGTTGAGTCTAGTTGCCTTTAGGATTGTTTGACTTAATTTTGATATAATCTAATAAACAAATCCTTTTATTAAAATTTAGAGTGATTAATCTCCTGATCCACCCGTCAAGGTGGGAGCGAGGAAAAATACCCAATTTTAAGGGCCCCGCTACATTGTGGAGGCATGTACATGAATCACATCGTTGTGACTTTGAAACTGAACTACTTATAAACCCAATCAAATATTACTAGAGAAGAAAAATGCCAAATCAATTCTAAACATTTGTCACATCATGGATGAAACATAGATAGAAATGATGATCTTACTTTAGTTGAGATTGAAAAATAAGAATATCGCACATTTTCTCGCGTAAATCCACACTTAGCATATCCTTTAAAAT
Source organism: Pseudotsuga menziesii (assembly GCA_001517045.1). Lineage (NCBI taxonomy): Eukaryota > Viridiplantae > Streptophyta > Pinopsida > Pinales > Pinaceae > Pseudotsuga > Pseudotsuga menziesii. Next base: position 703,727 of record LPNX010998317.1, on the reverse strand, counting down.
CAATCGTACTTATGGAAAGTGAGTAATTGGTTAGTCTTTTTGAAAGTTGTGATAAAATGCAGAACATTACACTTGACCCTTTGGCTTTGTTAGGAGCTGAAGGAACCATATCAATGCAACCTCAAATGGTTGCAGGAGGTTATCAAAATCCTCTTGGCACACACAATAGTTGTCTAGGTTCTACTTTTGGGGGAAACCATTTACCATGGAATGTTCATATTCCTGGTGGAAATAATGCATCCTGGAACACAATTGCCAATTGGAAACATCCTTCACTGATGGGAGGAAATTCCCCAGAGGGTTATCCTTTGATTTATCTTAGCATAATGCCTAGGTAAATCCACCTATCAACCCCATTCCATAATGGAGTAGTCATGTTTCATAAAGTAACCAATATTTTTGGATCTAACCTCCACAAGGAGGAAACATACCTTGGAATTCCAATCAAAACCAAGGACATAATCAATGGAATGGTCGGGTCCTGGTACGTAACCAATCTTCTTGGGACCCAACTCCATCAAGAGGCAATCCACCCAGTGGCCAGGTTTTAGGAAATAACCAATCTTCTTGGGACCTAACTCCATCAGGAGACAATCCACCCATTAATCATGTTCCAAGAAGTATCCAATCTTCTTGGGGGAAGCCTTCGCAAGGGGGAAACCCACTTTGGAATACTAGTCAAATCCAGGGACCACCTAAATGGTGTGGTAAAATTATAGGAAATAACCAATCTCACTGGATTCTAAACCCACAAGGGGTAAATCCACCCATTCATCAATGGTGTGGTCAGATACTAGGAAATATTTAATCTTCTTTTAGTCTAACCTCGTAAGGGGGAAATCCACCCATGAATCCCATTCCACAATGGAATGGCGAGGTTCGAGAAAGTAACCAATATTTTTGGAACCGGCCTGCAATACCTATGTTTGATCCAGCTAGGCTACCACATGGACCTCATGCCAATGGTATGATTGGTTCCATCAACAACCTTGAGCATATCACCTAGCAAATGGCAAAAATGTTTGTTCAAACCTCAAAACCTACAACTGGTCAGGACATGCAGCAACATGCTAAGCCTTCCTTGGCTTCTGAAATCCTCATAGTTCAATCCATGGACCTTAGGGGGAAGAAGAAAAAGTACAAGGGTAAACATAGTGTTAATCCTTACCAAACTCCTGAAAAACTCATAGTTCAATCCATGGAACTTAGAGGAAATAGGAAGAAATACAAGAGTAAGAAGAATGCTAACTTTGGGGAGGGAGATGCACAGAATCTAGCTCAATACAGTGGGAAAAAACAATCTGTTGTATTGATGCAACCTTTTCTGCAACACCATCATCAAATGGTTTCTACAACGTTGGAACCTTCGCCAGGAGGAAACCAGTCAAAATCCTCTCAGGAGGGAAATGATCCCAATGCCAATGTCTTCATGTGTGATCATGAGGTGAACATTAAAACAAGATCTCATTCTTATGATGTCCCTCATAGTACATTGGATCAATCAGAATCATAGGTAAATGGTTCTCTCACCATTGAGAAACCAACCATAGACATAGTACCACACCCCCCCAAAGGTGATCTATGTGGATTAATGCATAATCCTGATGCACGAGATGCTCATAATGAAAATGTTGTTGAAGAAATAGTTAAAGAACCATGTGCCATGTCCTCCATGGAGGTATTTCAATATTATTTTGCCCAAAGAAATGAACTATTGTATTCAACTAGAGCTGTTGAACCATCCGATGCAACGCTGATCACATTAGACTTAGAGCAATCAACCTATAGGATTCCTTCCAAAGTTTCTTTTCAGATTAAAGTAACATGTCATGGAAAGAATATATTTCAAACCATAGTTGATGAAAAGACCTCAACCCGTGTCATGTCATTTAAATGTTGGAAAGCATTAGGATCACCCACCTTAGTTCAATCCCATACTGTGTGGAAAGAATTTGATGGACATTCGTTCTCTCCTCATGGACTCATTGTATCCTGCCCTATTGAATGGGGTATCAAAATAGTCACAGTGGATGTTGAGATAGTAGATGCGCCTATAGATTACAATTTTCTATTAGGACCTAGTTGGATACATGCGATGAGGGCTATAATGTCTTTGGTGTCCCGAGTGATTCAGTTCCCTCATTGGGGGAAGATTGTCAGGATTGACCAATTAGATGTTTGTATGCATGAAACTATTATCCAATCTAATTTTCCTTTCATTAGGGATTCTCTAAAGGAATTTCAAGACATTAGGGTAGGATTTTTAAAAAATGATTCCCTTATGGAAAATTTTGTGATCCTGCAACCCTTATCTGCTATAGAAGTGTCATACCAAGCTAGTGAAATGGCTTTAGCAGATTTGGATCAAAATATTCCCTTGATGGAGGAATATGATCCAGTTACTTGGCCCATTTCGGTTGTGAGATCTCCAAACTCACTTGATTTCTTGGACAGAATGTTATCATCAGATGAAGCAATCCTTGAAGTCATAAACATTTGGTTGCACCCACCTAAGTACATATTTTGTGGGGCCATTGGGAGCATATTTGGTTTAAATCCACCCAAGTATAGGAGCATACTTTGTATGTTCCTTGATCTTATCAGGTATATTTGGAAGCATGCATATAGGTTTAGGTTTTCCCTATGCGAAGATGCATTTGAACCTTTTGCAGCCCAACATTTCCATAGGGTCGAACCTGTTGGAAATTGGTGGGTCAGCCCATCATATCTATGTTTTCCACCATTTCGACAGAAGAGCCTACTGAACATGGGCCACCCTAGTCAGCACCCCATTTCCATTTTGGTTCCCATGCTGAATTATTCTCATAGGTATGGGAGCCCAATTAGTCCCATTGTGACTAGGAGTTTGAGACCGCATACTTCTCTTCCATAAAGTTCTGACCATTTCTTGATGGGATCCCTATTTTGTGTTAGTTTACATAAGCATGTGTTAAAATATCCGCATGAAAAATCATGCTTACTGCTTCGGTGCTTATTGCTTATCTTGCGTATATGCCTTTGCAGTCACTTTTTGCTCAAAATGCCTATAAACCATTGCTTTGGTTTCAATTGACTTATACACATGAGAACTATTTGATTCAGGTAGTTGATGGACCATGATTCATTGTGATTTATGATTTTGGTGTTTTCGCAAAAATAAGCATGAAGTAAACCACATTGCCCCCTTCCTACTTGTTCATTGCATCAAATTGGATAACCACAGTTACTTGGTTCTATTTCACTGTCTGTCGACATATAATCCTGCTTCAGATAGCAAAACGATGGAGGGAACATCCGTAAGAGTGTGCACAACTAGCTTAGCCCTTGTTTGTAATATGTATCTTTTCCTTGGCCTGATCCATGCTCTTGAAAAAAAAAAGTACGCCCATGCAACTCTTGTTCCCTCCCATGTACCATAGAATTCTTTAATCTTTTTTCAAGCTAATAAATGAAAAAAAGTACTAAAAATTAAAAAACACAAAAAAGGGGGAAATTTGAATCGTGACATATTGAATCTTTGAGATAAAGGAAACAATCAGTAGTCACCATTGAACATGGCACATCATTTTGTATCCGATGTCTGTACACCATTTACATTTGACTTAGGAAGTTGTACCAGTAATTTGAATAGATCTCCATCGATAGGTTATCCTTCTTGTCATCTATGGAGCTTTCGTTCATTCAAATAGAGTTGATGAATTTCATAATGGTTGGTTACTCGAGTCTTATGTTTCCAAGTGTCCATTTTGCATCGTGTTATGTGTTCAAGGGAAGTCAAACCAGTGTCGGCCATTCCTCAAATATTTTTGACCAATCATGTCGACCTTCCTTGTGTTAGTATATAGTGTAGGATCTCACAGCTCTACCAAATTATATTAGCCTATTGATCTCAGTTTCATGTCAGTTGATGTGGGATGCATTAATTCCCTCCTTGTGACGGATCTGTTCCTATTGACGCCAAATCATCATCTAGGAAATGGATCTAGGAACCCCAGTGAATAGCTTGGATCTTGCAATCATTAGTGGCAGGATTCCTCGCAAACGACAGTGGGTATACACCAATGACCCATGATTGTTTGATTCTACAAGTGTTCAACTTCAGAACATCTATTCACACTTATCAATTTGTATTCAAGTACCATGGAATCAATCATCCTTATTGGTGGGCCTCCTCGCATCTGTTAACGATATACATCAATGACCAGTAATCAGATGGTGTTTTATTATGCTCGACATCGACTTGTTTATTCACATTAGTATAAAATCGTACTATTGTTGGTTTGTATTGAAGACCTTGGGAAATACAGTTGTATCACTCATTGATGCACTTCCCGATTTGCGCAAGATTAAAATACCATGTCAAAGTACCATGAAGACCTAGATATGTTGCACTCATCAAATGTACATTTATATGTTTTTATAGAATTTACTTTTGACATGGATCCACTATGTATTATTTGTGGCCATGCTTGTTTACTGCTGAGCATGGGTATAACCGCCTCATGAAGATATCTTATATTTGGGAAATTTCTTTATTTGACTTGCAGGTGTTTCTCCGACTCCCACATTCATAAACTACCATTTTCCATCATGCCTTGATCATTAAAGAGTATCTGTCCAAAGAGTATCAAAATAAAAGAAAAATCTATGTATTCCGGCCCTCAGCATAGCTTCGGACCTCACACATTAGGGAGCATATGTTAACAATAAAATTAACACCCTTGAAGATGATGGTATGAAAACATATCTTCTTTTCGCCCGCAACATGAAGACCATAATTTGGAACAAATTGAGAGATTTGATCTCTAATCGGACCACTGCTTCCGTAAAGGAATAAGTATGTGAAGACAAAGGTTTCTCTAAATAATTCAATACCAATACTACTTAAATATCAAAACCTAGTCACCACAACTCCTGGAATGGAAAGAATACATGGCATAAGTATTATTTGTCCTAAAAACCTGGAAATTCAAGTAAAATCCCTAAAAACTAAAAAAAAGTGGGTTTTCTTAAGAAAAGAATAAAAAAGACTCAAAAATATTAAACCCACATTCATGGTGAGTGATTGGAAACACAAATCCCAATGCTATATAAGAAAGGCATGTGGAAGGAAGGGAGGAGGACAAATTATAGAGCAAAGGCATGCTGGAGGAATGAGAAGATAGATAGAACCTTTCTTGCACATCATAGTTTCTTTGATCATTGGCATTGATGGAGAGGGGTAGTTTGGATCAAGGGAGAAAGGGATTCACCCATTATTGGGATGTAATCACTTTCCTCTCAGTTTAATATGATGCAATTCAAATTTCCTCTAAATATTGTGTTTCAATCCATGTTTGTTTCATGTATTTTTGCAACATTTAGTAGATAGATTTCATGCTTTATTTGAAGTTTTTTAAGAGCTAGAGGTAAGGAAATAGCTAGATTCTACTACTGGAGGCCTAAAGGCCATGGAGGCTGGAGCAAAAGGATCTTCACCAAATGACACGCTGCAAGAGGTCATCCCCTCCCTTCCCTCTCTCTCTTTCCTTTGAAAAAGTGTAGAAATTTCAGGAAAGTGTCCATTATTGCATATATTATGTCAACATGATTCACCCTCCCTGTAGTTAAGGATAGATGGGCTACAGACACGTCCCTGTGGTCAAATATACCACCACATTGGGAGGTCTTGGTCACGAATCATTGTTTTCACTGCTTCCATAATGGTTCTATTCTTTCTTTCTGCAACACCATTTTGTTGAAGATTGTAGGGAGTGGTTAATTCCATCTTGATTCCAGCTTCCTTGCATAATGCTTCAAATTATTTTGAAGTATATTCTCCACCATTATCTGATCTCAATGTCTTGATTTTTGTTTATGAACGGTTCTCTATCAAGTCTTTGAATTCCTTGAATTTCCCGAACACTTCACTCTTGGTATTCAAGAATTATATCCATGTCTTTATTGAATAGTCATCAATAAATGTGACATAATATTCATATCCACTTAAATATGTGGAGGGCATAGGACCACATACATCAGAATGAATTAGTTCCAACGTACCTTTAGTCTTTGTCTCACTTTTCGGAAAAGGATTATTGATGTTCTTTCCTCTTGCACATCATTTACAAGTTCCTTCATGATCAATATTCAGATATGGTAACCCTATTACCACCTTGCTCACATATTGTAGTGCTTTGTATTTGATGTGAGCAATCCTCCTATGCCATAGTTCACTTGAGATAGTAGTCTCATGGACAAGGGTTGTCTCTGGATGTCCTTTGATTTTGCATAGTCCTCCTTCTTCTTCAGTAATGACCACAACATATTCAAGTGTCTTTCCTTAATTTGGACCACGTGAGTACTTGTCCATATATAAAACAACTCTATATCCTTTCTTATCTAGTGCTGAGATGGAAAGTAGGTTCCTTTTCAAACCTGGTACATATAGTACTTCCTTCATATTCATGGAAGTTCTAGAGTCAAGCTTGTCGCTTGATTCACCAATACCTTTGATAGGATATTAATAGTAATATCCGAATGATACTTTCTGAGGAGAGCTCTTTTCACTAGTACAAAATGAGAAATTAGTGATTACGTGACTAACAATTCTAGTCACCACAGGTTTTTCAAGTCATTTACTACTAAATATGAGCAATTTTTATTGACCAATTATAAACGACTAAAATTAACAACTAATTTAGTCACCAGTTAAAAAATATGACTAGATAATAAGTGACAAAGTTAAAAATGACTAACATAAACGACCAATTTGGTCACAACATAGAAAATGACTAGCTAGAAGAATATGAATTAGTCATTTATGTTAGTTATTTTTAATTGTGTCATGGAGAATTGCAATTTTGACAATGAAGTGTAAATTTTGTAAATTGGCTACCTTCTATCTGTATTATTGGTGCCATGCACCTCAATCTTCATAGATCCAACAAAGCAATTGCACAGAATTTCTCTTGACCATATTTATCCTTGCCGCATCATTGAAGCAAAACGTTAAGCGTGCACCAAATTCCCTAACCAATGAAAATACCATATGTTTGTACTCCAACTAACTTCTCATTTTTTTCCACGAGTTGGGAGCTATGGAACCTTATGAAGTTACCATATAAATAATTTAATACGCAGACAAACTTCCTTTGTTAATACGAGTTATAATGCTCAATACTTTGTGTTATTTGAATTTAATTTGGCAAATCTATGGGTTATTAATGCTTAATACATTGTAGGATAAATTCTCTGCTATGGGTATAACTCTTAATACACTATAGGATAAATTATTGAGAGAGAATAACCTTGGAAATATTGCAAAACAAGGTTTCAAATTTTCTAAACTGTGAATCTCTTACAGTGTATCTGATTAAAAACTCCTATGAAAGCATGGGTTCAATTTTCTTAACCTTGAATCATAGGGTTGTTTGGGTGTGTTTGATAAAAGTACATGAAATAATCAATAAATTTCATGCTAAGTGGATTGAAGAGTTTCATTCAAAGTGAGGATTGGTTTTTTCTTTCTAAAACACGACTGTAGATTACAAACAAAACACTAATATTTTGTAGAGAGTGAAGATTGGTTTCTTGCTTTCTAGGAGTCATGTTGAGTATAAAAATACCATACAGTTTGCAAGAACATCTCTATAGCATTGGAATAATAAATATGCTCCGAGGATGGGACATACTAAAGGATCAACTTTCCTGAGCTGCTAAATTCTATTATGGTAAATATTCCCAAGAATTCAACAAACATAAATGCATCAACGGAACCTAAAGCACGCGCTCTCTCGCCAAATATACATAATACTCTTAACTCTTAAAGTTCAAGTCGTTTACCCATATTCTAATAGTATATAGCTGACAAAAGTTTAGAACCTTGATTACTTGTTGAGTCGGGGTCCCTTGAGTTAATGTTGCTGAAACGATGAGGGTTCGAGGATGCAGGAGTAGGGGAGGCAACGAAGGCATGAATCTTTGTATGATGGGTTGATCATAGCAGTCGAGGACATCTGAGTTTTCAGGGGCCGAGAGTTTCCAGGATTTCGTAGGGGCCGAGAGAATCCATGAGTTCATAGGAGAGGGATGTAGGGTGAGGAATCAAGGATGGCTCAAATTTATCCTTTCTATTTCAAGTCGAGAGTAGGATGTAGTTCTCCATTTTGGGTGGGAGGGGCAGGGGTAGTCAAGATGTTCAAAATCCATGCATTAACTGCATGCTAACAAAAGTAGATTCAGGGATTTTGTGTCAGGGCATAGGTAGTGGAGTGGACCCGCAAGTGGGCCATTGGACGGAGGGAGTACACCAAATTAAGGTCATCGTTTGAAGAAGGGAGAAAATGACATCACGAGGTCTCTCGACGACACTCGATGAGCCCCAAGTGCAAATTGTCGAGAGATTACAAGTTTATAATATACGACTTTTATATAATTACAAAAAAATATATTATAATATTATATAATACAATATTAAAAACCTACAAATTTTTATATTATTACAAAACTTATATTATAATATTACATAATATCATATTAAAAACATATGAAACATATAATATTACATAATACAATATTAAAAACATACAATTTTTTATATCATTACAAAACATGTATTATAATTTTACTTTATACCATACTAAAAACATACAGAGGATTATGGCTTTTGGTTTGAGCGCTAGCCAAGCGATGAGAACATACAATCAACATCCCATAAACCTTCCTTGTTGCCATTTCTTGTGCACAGGACTGCTAATTGTTGGAGAAATGTTCGCCCAGTATACCTTATCAAGGTCAGAATTGAGGATAAATGTTGCTTGTTGTTCAAAGGTGCATGAACAAGCCCTTTCACTACTGTTTAAGGTCATTTGCGGCCATCGAGAAGGTCAAAATTGAGGATAAATGTTTCTTATTATTCAAAGGTTCAAGAACAAGCCCTTTCACCATTGTTTGAGGCTTACTTAACGGTGAACACACGCCTACAATTTCCATATATGCACACAACTGTAACACGAGAGGATTTGTTGATGCTATTGGGTATGCAGAGAAGGTTAATGTATCCTTGAATTCATCCGCATATGTTGAAAATGGTCTGAATGGGATTTGTGTATAGGGTTTAGATTGTGTGGAGTCTGATACCTTCATTTTCTTATTGAGCCACAACGAGGGCATGCCAATTGAATCTCAAAACCATTATGACATTGAAGATAGTTTAATGGGTTCATATTTCGAATCACTGAGAGAAAAGGAGGATAATTCAAGGAAATTGATGAATGGATGGATTTAGGCATTGGTGAAGAAGGAAATCGTGGTTTGGAAGTTGAGTAAAATGTGGAATTGAAGCACGAGGGTTTGGACAATGAAGGTTTTGGGAATGAAGATTGGTGGATGAGGGATTTGGGGATGAATATTTTGGGTGTGAGGGTTGGTTGAAGCATCACAAGACTTCATTGGAATAGACCACTATTTTTAATTGCGATTGTTGCTGCTCTGTTGGGCATTGTGTTTTTGGGAATTATTGTATTTCGAGCATTGGGGCTTGTTGCCGACAAAGACATTTTAGAACATATATGCTATGACTTTAGTGATGCTGCAATGATGGAGTTACTCAGAACTTCACTAGACGAAGTGTTTGTCATTCAAAATCAACAGGTCTGTTATTTTTTTGAATTTGAATTTATGTTTCTTATGTATATGGATATTGATTCAAATTCTTAATTTTTTTTCTAACCCTAGGTAACATACTAAATTCTTCAATATTGTAGCTAGAATGCCAAATTCATTGGAAGTTTATATGCGTATATATATATGTCTACTATCTTTCATCTGCATCTTTGATGCCCAAAATTATTTTGTGATTAGTTGACTGGATTCAGTCCTCCCCGACATTTACTGGCTTTTTGTATGGACCATCATTGATTTGGTAGCATTTTTTGTGGATTTTTTCATAGGAATTTGAATCTCTTTGAAACAATTGACTTAAAATTCTCAATCTGATGTGTTTTCATTACAGCTTGAATTTGAATTCTTATCATACATGTTTTTATGTGTCCTGCAGGATTTAAATTACAACCATGATATCCAAATGCTTTGGGATTACCTGGCACTAGATTACCGTTGATACCATAACATTTCCTATATAGCTCTGATACAAAAGCTTTAGGGTTAAAATATTTGTGGTCTTTAGACTTGCAACTTTTATGACTCCTAGTGTTGTTAACCCTTGGTTTCTTTAAGGTGTTTATGCAAAGTAATACAGAACTAATATCAAATGTGAAACTGAATACAAAGAAATAGCCAGAATATAGTGCTAAGAATGTTATAGAAGGACTAATAACACTTACTTTTATTACAAGTTTTTTAAATAAGTACACTTAACTTTTACACTTACCCAGTGGGTTAAAACCTTAGTTCAATCTTAACTTGCCTTTAGATTCCTCCTTTCCCATTATGATTTTATACCTATTTATACGAGTATGTCATTCGTAGATTGGAATCTTAGAAACCATCGAAACTAACAGTCCAGTTGTTGTAATGGCTGTTTGGCACAAGTGTATTCTGATTTTAAAACATGCACATACCATTGATAGTTGCTTGGCATAACTTTTGCATTCTCAGTCATGGTCTTCTTGTGTGATTTGTGAACCCTTGATTGGAGCTGTCTTGTGTGCTATTTTTGGATCAGGAAATTTAGAGGTTGATTGAGGGCAGGATGCCAAGATTGTGGAATCTTTGTCATCAATTAGGTTTAATACAACACAATATCTTGAAATCATGTAATATATATTATAAATTAATAAAAGTTATATTTAGGTTGAAATCACTCTTGAGATGCTAATGATTCATTGGTATATAATAATTCATGAATACTTTTTATCTCTTCAGTAGTATGCTGGCATGCTTTGTGCAAGATTTGTTTTTGGGACTTCCACTGCCCTTTGATAATAATAAAAAATCCCACAACCCTCACCTTGCGGGCCTTCTGTAGAATTGCAACATTAGGTTTTTTGGTTCTCCATGGGATCACAAATTATATTGACTTTGGCTCTTTTTTTATCCTATTTTTTCTTACATAGGCCTCTATCACCTTACACTGAACGAATATCTTTGCAATGTAGATGTAATCCTACATGAAAAATTGCACAACAAAGAAAACCAAAAATAAAATTGAACACGAAGGTATACCAAATCACATGAATAAGTCTTCCTGAAGAAGTTCCAATGGTTTTCTTGCAGAGCGTGCCTAAGATAAATTCTCCTTTCTCAATACGTACAACATTATCTCCCGGTGTAATAACTCCTGATTCAGACTGTGAATTCCATGAAGAATATCTTATAAGATTAATCTTCTTTAGAATAATCAAGTTGAATACTTGCTTGCCATTCCAAATTGGCCTTGGATTATAAATAGTCAGAGCAGGTATTTCTCCATTAAAATCCTCCCATCACATTAACATATTCATAAAGACATCCTGCCCAAACAACACCAAGATTGTCATCATTAAATAAATCTTGAAAATGAAAAATGAACTGGCTATAAGTGATTAACATAGAATTCAGGTGATACTCACCTTCTCTATGAATGTATCTATTTTAGTCACCTTCCGACATCCCAAAAGAGTGTCTTGGACAATACCCATAACTGACCTATTTGACTAAGCAGAGACAATGCACTTAATGACTAAGGGTTCTCATCCAAGGAAGCCTCCGTGTCACATAAGATTACTCTTATGGATTCCTGACATCAAGGTTCTCTTCTGGGTGTTTTTATAGGCCACTTTAAACTTTTCAATTAATGGGTTGTCAATCTAAGAGTAATGCATGTGTTTCATCTGGTATTCTTTTTAAAATATGTTTTAGCATTTTGGATTATGAACTGTGGTATCATCTTTCATTTAATTTTCTCATTTCGGCCATATTAGATTCATTGGTTTGTTAGAAGGATCTATGTGTAAGGTATTCCCTCTTTTTGTTCTTGCATTCAGTCCATGTTAGCTTATTTGATTTTTGGGTTATACTTTAGGTTCAATCCGCAAGGTATTTTTTTTGAAGTATGTTTCTAGGCAAGAGTGGATAGAGTTATAAATATATTTGTCATTTTTTTCCTCTGTAGGTTAATTTATTTTAGATTAAAGTTTTCTCCAAATTTTTTATTGTTATCGTGCAAATTGAACTCACATGTGGTTATTGGGTTTAGGGAAAAAAGAGTTTCAAGGATGTCGGAGAAGGTAGTTGTGGGTATTTTGTCTGGAGTGGTCAAAGTTTCAAACTAGTAGGGTTTATAACAGGGTCAGTAGTTAATTCGAAACCATGCAAGAAATTTTTCAGCCTTATTCCAAGAGAAGTACTTCTTGCTTCACTTGATGATTTTGGTAAGTTTGAGTTATACTTTTTAGAATTTCAGCTTCTTTCATGTTGGTTGGTCAGCCTAGGGAATCATTTGGGTTACATTATTTGATCGTTTCTTGTCAAGTTGGGGAGGTGGAAACGATCTTCTTTGACGTTTCCAATTTCACTAATGTAAGTTGTTCATGTAGGCTATGTAGCAATTTCATTTGTTATTCTAAGAATTCAGTCATATAGGGAGACAGTGTGGCACTTAAAACTGGAAATGGCATGACATGCTTTTAGTGCAACAAGGTCTTGGTGCTTACAACTTATAAAATTTTGATCGAGGATCACTTCCCAAAACCAGTTAAGCCTTTAGTTTATATATATTAAAGTATAATTCTAGTTAATTTAGGGATAAAATAAACTTTGTGACACACTGAGAGATTTCTATCCATTTGCAGATGCAATGGAAGTAGCCAATAGATGGTAAAAGAAATATGTAGCAACTATAAGAAATATGACTTTGTTTTCACTTGAATAGAATCTGTTGGCCTCAGTGGTAGCAAAATTAATGAACTAATCAAGTTTGAAGAAGGCTATAATATAAGATTATTAGCAATGCTATCTCAATTGACATTGGGAACCAATATTTTGTAAATTTCACTTGTCATCAGCTGCCGGAAGAAAATGAATTTTTCACATACATGCTAGTCACCGAGAGCATGTATAAAGTCATCGAGATTCAAATCTCCAGATTTTTGGATCTCACCCACGTCACTTTCATCTTCAGTTGAAGCATCTAAGTGAAAAAATTGACCTAGACCCTAAAGAAAAATGTTGAAACAAGTTTCTTTTCCCCTCAAAGGGCCATTTTTAGCTGCTATGGTTATGCTATTCATAACAATTGGAGCATCCATAGGACCAACAATTTACAAGTCTTATACATGATTGGAGATACTCATATTTATAGAGTGAGATAGTACATTAATATTTTAATAGCTGATTTGCAGGTGCTCTCAACCTACAATTAGTAGTAGACTCTAGCGCACTGCTGGAAAGGAACACAATAATGACCCAAATATACCAGTAAATGCATAGGCAATTGCACAGAATGGCAGTGCTTCGGGTTCTTTTGCTGACAGTGGTGTCATTCCCAATCCATGAGCACTGTAATACACAAAGAAATATAAGATATTCTATGTACTGGATCTATCTATAACAATTGCATTGGCACAAGCACATGGACATAATGCTGGCTTCCTCTATTACGCATTGAGAGAAGCAAGGTGCAATATACAACGCGGGTGGAGATGCGGGAAATCCATCATATCTTTGTGTGTGTTCCAGTTTAATGGTGCATTGAATCTAGATAGTGCATTGGGGGTATTGAAAATTTGAACATAGTCTTCCAACAATAACAAAATGCATCAAATTCATCAACCACTGCAGTAAATCCAACTTTATATGTACCCAAGTAACCTTCAACCAATATCACAGGTAATCTCAATGTCTTTTTCATGTGTCATGTTTACATTTTTCACAATATTTTATGTTTGAAATTATACAACGGAAATTTTATTGTGCTTTATTTATGAAAATTTAAAAAGCATTTTGTCACTGTTGAGTGCACATACCCACAGTTAAAATATAATTATTTTATAATTGGCAAAGTATTGCATACCTTAACTTGTCTCTATGACATCATATGATATTTTATAATCAAATCCAGAGTCATGTATTACTAGTCTTGAACCGAATTGAGAGAAGAGGCTAAACCAGTCGAATAGATTGCTAAAGAGCATTTCGTCTCTATACAAAGAGATTTACCAATCGAAGAGAGGGCATTACAATGATTCTCTTAACCCATTCTCTTGCAGGGTATGCCTCAACCTTATTTCTTTGTGTACATTTTACTTTTAGAGAGCGATTTCAGATTACCTTAGACCTTAGATCCATTTCATATGTGGCATGTTGTACAACTCTAACTAGATTCTCTCTTCATGCAGTGAAACCTATTCATACTCTATTTTTGTTTCTTTGTTGGCCCATAGATTCAAGGCCACGACTCAATCTGAAAACCTATGCACTAGTAGGCTCAAACCAATTACAAGTTGATTTGAAGAAGTCATTCCAAGATGTCTTGAAGAAGGTATCAGGTATATAGTGTATAGTTTTAGTAAAACATCCAACCACTAGCAATGAAATTGAATATTGACCTTGATCAAAACCTAGATTTCGACCTTATTATTTAATTGGTATACAAAGATTTGATTAAAATGCATCCAAAAATTAATGCTAGGGAATTGAAGTTCAATAGAAATTTAGGATACATTTCTACTGAAGTTTAGGGTTTTTAACAATCCTTTCCATCCTCTCCCTTATCATCTTCAACAATACTATCACTAGCCTTCTGAGGTCAACTCAATGCCTTCAACAATTTTCACCCCAATTTCCTCTTTCACAGATGGTCACACAAAAACTGCTAGGGTTGGTATCTCTAATTCATATCCCTACTTCAGTTTGTAGCATCTAGTTACTGTGCACATCAGTGAATGGAACTCATAATCATGTCTTAGCTTGCATATTTTCTAATCAACCCTCACATAGTGGAGACCCCATTGTATCTCTTCTACCAGCAATTGCAATCATTATTGCACTCATTTAGTGGCACATTTTCTCTAAAGATAAACATTTGGTGATGATTTCGAGAGAGGATGAAGGATGAATAGATGTCTAAACATGCTTGGGATTCACTATTTCAGTCCATTTTGGTTCCTTTCTTTGATGTATTGTCGATTTGTTGAATAGTATCTCTGATTCCCTATTGATCTAGATGAATATTAACTTTGGGGCATGCATTTTTTTCCAGAATCATGTTTTTTTTGGAGCATTGGAGAACTCTACCCTTAAGCACATGGTTACAGAATCAAGGTCTCAAAGACTTAAATATGGGAGAATAAAGACAACTTCTGCTACTCCAAATGGGGAAAAACTTACAGATGGTGCTAGTTTAATAAGTCCTAATAAATATGAAGTGCAAGTTAATGGCACTTCTGTAGATGTTGGGTCTCCCTCTACATTCTAGATTCATGCACATGATATTGGTGTCAAAACCTATGCTTCTACTAGACATGGTCTAGAGATAGCATATTCATATTAAAAAGGACCGAAAGAGAAAGGGACACTAAGATCAACTCTTAAAAGAGAACTTGGAAGGTTGGATATATCTGAGACAAGCCAATCATCTATCTTGAAAAATTCTACCCGAAAGAAATGAGAGCCAGGGAGTGTTTATGTTTTGTTTTTCCATGGCTTGGATGATGATCTAGTAAAGCAACAATGGAAGGAATTTTTAAAGTGTTAAGTACTTTTATGATTTTAGAAATATTGGTCTAGTCATTATTACAAAAAGGGACATTGGTTGGCAGATATTGACAAACTTGGATGCCAGGCCACAAATTCACCTGCATATTGTACTCCCTTTGTCACAAATAAGTTTTTTTTGGACGAGGAACATGATAGAAGTAATGATTGTTGGCAGACCCGTTGTCACACACTTATGGTTGGATAACTCTGGACAAGCAAGCTATTTTATCAACGAAAATAAATACATTTTAGAGGATTCCAAGAAGGAGAAAGATATTGGTTTCAGCATGTGTTACACTGAAATATTTTCATATTTATCCATGTGTCATCCTTGTGACTAATACCTAAAGTTTCCTCTGCTAAATTGGATTGAGTTTGAAGTTGTTCCTAGCTCCTTTTCCTCCTCTAGGAGGGCTGGCGCTCTTTCTCCTAAGGAAAGGTGTGCCAACCCCATATTGTAAATATTTCCCTTCATGCAAGGAGAGCCAATGGCACTATTTCCCCTCTTGCAAGTTGTGCCAGCCCTCTTTGGTGCTCTGTATCCTACAACAAAGTGCACCAGGGGTGTTTTGAGGGAAAAAGGCGAAGATTCGAGGTCCTTCTCGAAGGTGGATGAGTTGGAGGATCATCCGCATCATCTAGGTGAGGTGGCATTCGGTTCCCTAACTTATGGGGAAGATCCCTTAAACCCCTCCTCCTAATCCTCAACATACTCTATTCCTTTATCATATTAAATTGAACCCTCTCCCCATTGTGAAGGGAGGAAGGACTATGGTACTCTTACACTGGTGGAATTTCTAGGTGATCCCTATCATACTTTGGGAGGCAATATCTCATCCTTTGGGAGGCTATTATCATACTTTGGAGACTTGGGTTGGATTGTTGGATGGAAGATTGCAACGTTAAGGCTAGGTTGTGATGTTCTTTCTCTATGTAATTCTATGCATCTCCTTGATTAAAGTAATATAAACTCTTTCCATAAATGTTATTGTGTTAATGATGTTTAGAGCTTTCTTTCTTAACTGTTAGCTTAGAGAAATTCATGTATAGATATGCATCTATTGTTTGATTGTTTCCACTTTCTCTACAGGGTTTTGTGGCTCAGGATATGAAGGCTTTGGAGCTTGGATCAACAAAGAGAGAAGATGATTTGCAGACCTCAGGTAGGTGATCTATCTGTTAACTTTCATTTCTATTTGATCTAGGAAAGTAGGATGTATCATGAACTTTATTTGTTCTAGATCCATTTGGACTAGGGAGATATGGCTTGAGTCCACTTGAGTAGATTTATCCACTAACAACATGTCTGCTTCTTTAGTGAGTGCACAACAAAGGCCTCTCTTGCAAGTGAAGTGGTTATGAGAACTTTATTTCGTATTGGGAAAATAATTGTAAGACTATCTAAGAGTCAACACAGATGGGTATGAGTTGAATACTTCTAAGCCTTCTTAAATAATTTTCAGTATACCAATTATATTCTGTTGTAGTGCATTAGATTTTATTTTCATGTACCATGCATATTTTAATTCCATCCCTTCAAACTTACATATGGCATTTAATGAGCTCTACCTTATTGTGCAGAATAAAACAATATTTATCACCCCAAATACAAAGCGTGAGCAATATTCAATTGTATCTTTGGTCAAAGCAACTAACGGGTAGGTAATTCTTATTCTTTGCTCACTTATAACTTCCTTGACAAGACTAAAAGGAGCGGTTATTTCTATTTAGACTCAGATAAAAAGAGATGATTCTAAGATGTGTTATGGAAAGGGGCTAAAAGGATGGAGGAAAATTGGAAATGGAAAATATACTATTATGAAATTATGGCCTTGAAAGTTTGTTGACTTGGAATTTATCTTCAATGATTGAATCTAGAATGGGGAAATTTAAAAAAACAATAGATAATTCTTGTAAATACAAAAGTTTCCGTTCAATATTGGGAGATACTTTCCCAAGGTGCAAGCAAGAGAAGAATAGTACTAATGGAAGAAATATAACATTAGATTTTGGTTGGGTGCAAAATTTATTTTCTAAGACCTTCTTTAATGCACCTCTTTGTCAAATCCTAGATTAGTGAAGCTTGTGGTGACCCTTTCTAAAGGATATTTGAAACCAGAAAAAGTTATGGGATAGAATACTCGGCTTTGAGGTAGAAAGACGTTGCAATAAACCATTTAAACCTTTAAAAGTGGCTAATTGTAATCAGAAACATAATGCATCCATAAACCATTTATAATTACTTCCATAAACCATTTAAACCTTTAAACCATTTATAATTACTTCCATCCATTTATGAAACTAGGAAAGATTGTAAAGGCATGCTTTCTTAGTCATTTGGAAATGGAATAGCAGTGCTCATTTATGTAAATTGTTGCTACTATTGCTAATACTACAAAAAATACTGATGTAATTGAAAATAGTAGCAGAAAATATGATAGAAATAAACCTCAAATAACATAATTGAAATCCAAAAGAAAAAAATATTGGTGGTTACATCTACACACCTAAGTGGATTGTGTTGAAAAAATTGTGCTTATGGAAAAATCCTTAGAAGACACAGATCTTCCACGAAAAGAATTAACAACAATATCAAAACCCCACTAATCACATGCAGCCTCTCTGATATCACTGTAGATTTTCGACTTGTAGAATCACTCTGCAAAACAACATGCCCCTTTTGCTGATTAGTGCTTCTAGAAGATGTGCACTAGTCTCTTGTAGACAATGCCTACTCAGAACCAAACTATGCTGAACACTTCCACACGAGTACTTAACAAGGTTAAACATTTAGTGAATAGTGAACAATATACTCATAATTGTACCAATCACACATGAGAAAATTATCATGCCAGATAAGATAAGATAATTTTATTTATGTCCACAAGTAACCAATAAAGTAGGTTAGTGGGACTAGATAATACAACAGAACACATGGAACACATGAGTGACTCTTGAAATCTAAAAGATAAAGAGATACATGTAAAAATGAAATAAAAGTGAAGATGGTGGTAGACATTCGTGTTATTACAAAAGTGTTTACACCATGTTTGGGGTGCTTTAAGAGATTTGGGTTACGTGGTGTATGTTCATCCCCTGTATGGTCCGAGATGGATTGTAGTGAGTCGAGAGATAAATTTGCATATAATTTTTTGTTTTAGAATTTATATTTTCATATATGTGTTTTATTTTTATTTTTATTATATTGTGTTGGATCTTATTGGTAGCCTACTAGCGCGGCCCATGTTCTTTACTGAGCCTATTATGTTGAACTGCGAACACCTTTGAGGTTGCTAGTATTGAGTTGTGACCTTGTGGGATGCCTTGGACTGAGCCGTGACCTATGCTAGGACAAAACATGATCTATGTGGGTTTTTTGGACATAACCATGACCTATGTGGGTTGTTTGGAAAATGCCTCATCATTGTCACCATATTTATAATTTGTTCTTAGCTTTATGGTGTGAATTTATTTTGAGAGTTCAAACCATGTTAACCTCTAGTTTTGAATAGGTAATTCATTATGCCAATTGAACTCATTTTTTTGGTATGGATAAGGATATCAGAATTGTTAGGTTTGGAATATGGTCATGGGAATATACAACTTTATAAATCTACCTAGGGTGCAAAGAAACCATTTAGTGCAATGGGCTCTAACATCTTCTATTCAATATTCATACCGATAAAAAAGAATTGATCTCTTGGATATGTGTCATAAGGTATCTCACCACTATGCTTATGACATCACTCATGCATGTATTGGTGAGGTTGTTCAGCCTGCTATAGCATGTCGATCCTGTTTAGACTTTATAAATTTTTTCCATTCTCCTTTTTAGCCTCTTTGAGGCTGCTATGTATGGAAGTGTGCTATAGTATGATCGACATGTTAGAGTGTGGGTTAAGGCCTCCTCTGCACATTTAAAAGGAGATTCTATTTTCTTGATGTATGATTGTCCTAAAAGACTATCATTTATTGAGCAATGGGATTGAAAGTTCATCCTGATTTATAGACTATTTTGATTAATACCTTGAGGTCTGTATTTGTCTCACTCTACCCTATAGATCGCATGATAATTCATGGGTCTTTTCAAGGATCATGATTGATGTTGATATTTAAAGCTTCATAGTTGGATTTGACTAAAACTTGGATTTCTTAGATCTTTGATTTTTGTCTTCTTTAACAAAAAAATATTTCCCTACCTTAGGTAGCTTTCATCGAAAGAGAAATGTGCATCGTCATGTAGCTAGGATTTGCATTATTTTTACATCTCATTTCTACATCTCATGTATCCACTTAACTGCATAAGATAAAATCAAAGCTTGCTTAGGATTAAAATCATTTAGTAACTGTGTGTAAGTTAGTGATGTGTTCCGGTGTTGTTAAGTGTGGTTTTTTTCATTTATTGCATGCACTGCATCTCGAGGGCTTGTAGTTCTTCCACATACCAACTAGTATATCGAATGGATTTTCACTTACCTATGGGTATATAGAAAATTACTTCATGTACTCAGTATTATATTGTAAGGCTCCTATTGAGCGGTTGTTCATTAGACATCACCACTACGGAGTTGAGATCCCCCATACCTAGTGTATATTGGGAGACCCTCTTAGGATTCCTGTGACCAACTGAGTTAACCTTTTGGTCGTCTTGGAATTGCAATACATCGAGAATAACACTCGGGGATATTACGGTCCCAATCCTCCTTGTTGTGTTTTATTGTTGGACCCTGCGGTATATAGCGAGTTGTGAAGCCTTGATAATCCCGTGAGAATCCTGATTTTTTATCCACTCCTATTCACACAGTTTTCTTGTTTATTTTAGACTTGAGTAGTGTTTGATATTTTATGTGATACTTTACACACTCTTAGAGAGTTTAGATATGGGAGACTCTCCCAGGACCACCAGTCAAGAGACCCCTTTTCAAGGTATGTCTTTTGTTTTTTCCCTTTGTGGAGTTGTTCGTCATCCCTTCATGGCCACTTTGAGTCTTCCTAGATTGACTATAGGATTGTCTGTGTGGTTATTATCCAACCATATTATACCAAATGCACCTTTTGTGTCAGATCGCGGTACTTCACTGCATGAGCATTGGCCTCATCTTAACCCTTCTCCTTCTTCCTCAAATGTTGAATTGACTTCCCTTTCTTCCTCTTCACCTATTGAAAACTCTGATGTTAGTAAATGGGAGGCTAAGAAGAAGATGAAAAGGAAGGCTAAGAAGAAGAAAACTGAGAAAAAAGTCACAACTCCAACCTATGATCATCATGTTGGGAACCCATAAGCCACTGATCATAGTGCTAAGAGTGTTGATTTCCCCACAAAACACCTTGTAAAACTAATTTCCCTTGTAGAATTTGCAAGGGTGACCATCTTTTGAAATATTGTCATGGTCTGTCCCGGGTTTTGGAAGTGTGGTCTAGGGCTTCCCAACACCTGATGTCATCAATACCTGGTCATCATATTGATGATACCCCATCAACCAGTGACTCTGTGGTTAAGAGTTGGAAAGGAAAGGTCAAATATCCTTGTTTTCTATGTAAGTACATGTAGCTTACTTACCTTTGTCCTCTCATGGATGAGGCTTCTAAGTTGTTGGAAGATATTATGGTTCCTCAACAATGGCTTCCAACCAATTATTGTAAGTTGTCCATTGACCTCCCTTTGGTTGATAAAGTGGTCGATCCATTTCTAACCTCGGTTGATCCCACTCTTCCCTTGAAGAGTGAAGTTAAAGTGGTCGATTCAGTTCTAACCTCGGTCAATCCCACTCTTCCCTTGAAGAGTGAAGTTTAAGTGGTCGATCTAGTTCCATCCTTGGTTGATCTCACTCTCTCTATAGAGAGTGAATAATAGTTAGTTTGTCCCACTCTTCCTTTGGAGAGTGAGTTTAAAGTGGTCGAGTCGATGACATCTCCACCTGATCCCACTCTTTCGTCAGAGAGTGTTAAGATTGAAGTAGTCTCTTCGACACAATCTTCGTCTTGTCCCTCTCTTCCAAATGAGAGTGAATTGAAACCTACTGAAGTTTTCGTAGTTACTATCGATTGTTCTAGGTAAGAGAAAATTGTGTCTCTTTCAATAGAATCCTCTCCAAGTAATGAGGTTATTTCCTTTTATTAGAGTAATCTAACAAAATATCGTCTTGATTCAAGCAATCCTTTCCATATATTTGTGCGAGTTACCACTAAGAGTATACTCGCCACTATTTTTGATGAAGGGGCTTATGTTAATATTCTATCCTCAACTTCTTGGCAAGCCATAGGTTCTCCTTTGCTTGTTCCATACACCGATGAAATAATGGCTTTTAATCAAAGACCTACAACACCTTCAGGGATCCTTCCTCTTTTTCCTATCACTTTAGGAGGGAAAACTGTTTGCATCGATTTTATGGTAGTCCAAGGTCCCTTATATTTTAATTTGCTCCTTGGGTGTGATTATGTTTATGCCATGAAAGTTGTAGTGTCCACACTCTTTCAAGTGATGTATTTTCCCCATGATGGGAAGATTGTGACCATTTATCAGCCTTCCTTTGTTAAACCTGACCATCGTATGACTCCTAGTCATCAGACTTCCTTAAATGTCCCGCATGTTCTTGTGGTTCCTTTCCCTTCACCTGTTGTGTCTCTTACCTCTAAACATCATCACGAAGTTCAGTCATTCGAAAGCCATAGTTTATTCTCCTTGTGGGGGCATGTCTCCTGTAAGGGGGAAACCCACTAACCTTTGGGCATCATGTTGTCTTAGAACTGTCTGTGAGCATAGTTCCCATTATGTGTCAAGCTCTTTAAAAAATGAAATAGTTGTTTGTGAGCATAGTTCCATTTCTGTGTCAAGCTCGTTAAAAAATAAAACTGATGTCCTCAAGCATAGTTATTTTCTGTTTCAAGCTTGTGTAAAAATTAAAGAGGTCCCCAAAAGCATAGTTATTTTCTATTCTAAGCTTGTGTAAAAATGAAATAGGTCGACTTGAGCAGAGTTCCTTTTTCATGTCAAGCTCGTTAAAAAATGAAACGGGTTCTTCCATTGTGTCAAGACTCAATATTTGAACCTTCATTTCATCTGCTTGTGAAGTAGACGAAATGAAGCTTGGGGGGCATGTATCCTACCTCTTTATATTATATTTTGACAATTATCTAGGGGGAAAGTACCAACCACTGGAAATCATGTTGGGAAATCACCCGTCAATGGGAGTCATTTTGAGCATACTTTCTCTTAGTTTAGAGCTCGCTAAACCATGAAATGACACTTTGAGCATAGTTCCTATTTTGTAGCAAGGTCGTTAAAAAATGAAGTAGATACCCTGAGCATTATTTCAACTGATCTTCGAGCTCGTTAAAAATAGTAAGATAGTGTTGAGCTTACTTTTCTTTTTCTGTGCTCTGGTTAAAACATGAAAAGCAGTTTGAGCTTACTTTATCGCTTTTTCGTGCTTTGGATTCAAACATAAAAATTGTTCTGAGTGTCTTTTATACCTTTGACATGTTCATTAAAACTTAGTGAAGAGGTATCGAGTGTACTTTTATTGTTTCAGACTCGTTAGAATTGGATTATAAAAAAAGAACCCTAATAGAGTCCTCTTTAATCTCTTTTTAGACTCTTAAAATGTGAAAAGATCATCGAGTGAACTTGACTTCTTCACTCTCGTAAAAGGACTTGAAGAGTCATCTTCCTTGTGATAGTTTACCCCTTTTTCGGACCAGGGGGCACTACTTGAAAAAAAGGTATACTCCATCCAATCATGTCTAGAAGAATTCTCCTAGGAATCCTTTTATACCTTTTCAGGCCTCAAGGACTAAATTTATGAAAAATTCTATCCTGAAGTCTTCTTAGTCAATTCAGACTCTCTAAACATGAAACGACAAACGAGTTTAATTTCGTTGGGCTCATAAAATCAAACAATGAAGGACCCTTTTTGGGAATGAACCCATCCTTTATCAGGTTCATAAAACATATGAGAATGGACTCATCGCTTGATGAGCTACAACGAGTGTTTGTTACCCTCTTTGAACTCGTAAAAATGAAAAAAGAGGTACTCATCCTTCGTGATGGCGAAATTAAGGAAAGAGTTTGTGTTTCAGTGTAGTTATGACAATACATAGTAGTTATTGAACATGTCACTCATTTGCATATGCATTTTAGTACTTGGGTAATCTATTTGTCTTCGAGTCCTACTAATTCCATGAGTCTTCTTACCTCGCTTGAGTTGTCCAAGAATAATCCCGCCATCAGTTGCATTGGGGGATGGGTATCAGTCTCATCAAAGTCAATACTTCCAAGTCATGCCATGCCCATGTTTAAGAGAAGTTTGGTCATTTGTTCACTGTCTTCATTCAATTTACCTTCTATCATGTTGTTCATCTATGAGTTGGTCTCGTATATCACTCTATTGTCCAGTTTACTCTAAAACATCTATGATCATGTTTTGTGTCAATGATGGGGGATTCATCATGGCTCTCCTTCGATGAGTCTATTCCTTTCGACTTCAGTACATCATCCAGGAATTAGACTTAGAAATCAATACAAGTTTCTTGGCCCTGCATGCCTTAATGGAAGGTTACTTTGCTTTCAACATGAGTTTACATCATTGACTCTTGATTGAAAGATTCTATCGGGTGTTTGACTCCAAGTCCTTTATTCACACTTGGCAGAATGTACTGAGATACCTTGGGGATCATTGACATCAATGGTAATTTCCCTCACACTTGTTAACAATATACATCAATGACTGGTAATCAAGTGGTTTCTACCATGTTCGACATCAAGACATTGTAATCACATGGTTAGATTTGTATTGTTGTGGGTTTGGATTGAAAACCTTGGGTTATCTGATATCTTTCCTAGGTTTCGATGGAATTTGTTTGAGTCATATTACACGGATACACTTTGTATTGGTTGTGGCTGTGTTATCATCTCATCATGGATCTAGGTTTGTGTCTAGTAGCCATGATTGTGTTCAGTCGGTCTCTACTAACATGGATTTGCATAATATTGGTCGGCATCCATGTTTAAGAGTTATGTGGGATTTGAGTTAGTTGTATTGCAACATCTTCCAACCAACATCCTTGCCTTCGATTTCTTCACTTTTCAAAGAATTCACCTATCACATTCCTCTAAATTCATGCTCTGGGGGGCATTTTGTTACACCGAAATCTTATCATATTGATCCAAGTGTCAAACTTGTCCCTAATCCCTAAATTTCCCTCTACTAAATTGGATTGAGTTTGAAGTTGTTCCTAGCTCTTCTTCCTCCTCTAGGAGGGTTGGCGCTCTTTCTCCTAACGGAAAGGTGCACCAACCCCTTGTTGACACTCTTTCCCTTCATGCAAGGAGCACCACTGACACTCTTTTCCCACTTGCAAGGTGCAGCAGCCCTCTCTGGCTCTCTGTCTCCTACAACAAAGTGCGCCAGGGGTGTTTTGAGGGAAAAAGGTGAAGATTCGAGGCCCTTCTTGAAGGTTGATGAGTTGGAGCATCATCCCTATCATCTAGGTGAGGTGGAATTCAGTTCCCTAACATATGGGGAAGATCTTTTAAACCCCTCCTCCTAATCCTCAACCTACTCTATTCCTTTAGCCTTATAAATTGAACCTTCTCCCTATTGTAAAGGGAGGAAGGACTATCGTACTCTTATGTTGGTGGAATTTCTAGGTGATCCCTATCATACTTTGGGAGGCTATTATCGTCCTTTGGAGGATTGGCTTGGATTGTTGGATGGAATATTGCAACGTTAAGGCTAGGTTGTGAGGTTCTTTATCTATGTAATTCTATGTATCTCCGTGATTACAATAATATAAACTCTTTCCATAAATGTTATTGCGTTGATGATGTTTAGAGATTTCTTTCTTAACTGTTAGCTTAGAGAAATTCATGTATAGATACGCATCTATTGTTTCATTGTTTCCACTTGCTCTACAGGGTTTTGTAGCTCAAGATATGAAGGCTCTGGAACTTGGATCAACAAAGAGAGAAGAGGATTTGTAGACCTCAGGTAGGTGATCTATCTGTTAACTTGCATTTCTATTTGATCTAGGAAAGTAGGATGTATTATGTACTTTATTTGTTCTCGATACATTTGGACTAGGGATATCTGGCTTAAGTACGCTTTAGTAGATTTATCCACTGATAGCATGTCTTCTTATTTGGTGAGTGCACAATAGAGGTCGCTCTGGCAAGTGCGGTGGTTATGAGAAATTTATTTCAGATTAGGAAAATAATTGTAAGACTATCTAAGAGTCAAGACATATGGGTATTAGTTGAATACTTCTAAGCCTTCTTAAAGAATTTTCAGTATACCAATTATATTCTCCTATAGTGCATTAGAGTTTTATTTTCCTGTACCATGCATATTTTTAATTCCTTCCTTTCAAACTTACATATAGTATTTAATGAGCTCTAACTTATTGTGAAGAATAAAAGAGTATTTCTCACTGCAAATACAAAGCATGAGCGAGATTCAATTGTATCTTTCGTCAAAGAAGCTAACGGGTAGGTAATTCTTACTCCTTGCTCACTTATAACTTCCTTGACAAGACTAAAATGAGCAGTTATTTCAATGTAGACTCGGATAAAAAGAGATGATTCTAAGATGTGTTATCGAATGGGGCTAAAAGGATGGAGGAAAACTAGAAATGGATAATATACTATTATGAAATTATGGCCTTGAAAGTTTGTTGACTTGGAAATTATCTTCCATGATTGAATCTGGAATGGGGAAATTTTAAACAACAGAAGATAATTATGCTAAATACAAAAGTTTTCGTTCAAAATTGGGAGATACTTTCCCAAGGTGCAAGCAAGAGAAGAATAGTACTAATGGAAGAACTATAACATTAGATTTTGGTTGGGTGCAAAATTGATTTTCTAAGACCTTCTTTAATGCATCTCTTTGTCAGAGCCTAGATAAGTGTAGCTTGTGCTGACCCTTTTTGAAGGATATCTAAAACCAGAAATAGTTATGGGAAAGAATACTCGACTTTGAGGTAGAAAGATGCTACAATAACCCATTTAAATGTTTAAAAGTGGGTAATTTTAATAAAAAACATAATACATTCTATAGTTACTTCCATCCATTTATGAAACTAGGAAATATTGTAAAGGCATGCTTTCTTAGTCATTTGGAAATGGAATAACAGTGCTCATTTATGTAAATGGTTGCTACTACTGCTAATACTACAAAAACTACTGATGTAATTGAAAATAGTACCAGAAAATATGATAGCAATAAAGCTCCAAAAATATAACTGAAATCCAAAAGAGAAAAATATTGGTGGTTACATCAACACACCTAAGTGGATTGTGTTGAAAAAATTGTGCTTATGGAAAACTTCTTAGAAGACACAAGTCTTTCGAGAAAAGGATTAACAACAATCTTAAAGCCCCACTAGTCACACCCAACCTCTCTGATATCACTGCATATTTTTGACTTGAATAATCACTCTACAAAACAACATGCCCCTTTTTAGATTAATGATTATAGAAGATGTTCACTAGTCTCTTGCAGATAATGCCTACTCAGAACCAAATGGTGCTTAACAGTTCCACGCAAGTACTTAAGAAGGTTAAACATTTAGTGAATAGTGAACAATATACTGATAATTGTACCAATCACATGTGAGAAAATTATCATGACAGATAAGATAAGATAATTTTATTAATGTCCACAGGTAACCAAACAAGTAGGTTACTCGGACTAGATAATACAACAAAACACATGCAATGTGGGAGTGACTCTTGAAAGATAAAAGATAAAGAGATACATGTAAAAATGAAATAAAAGTGGGGATGGTGGTAGACATTCGGGTTATTCCAAAATTGTTTACACCATGTTTGGGGTGCTTTAAGAGATTTGGGTTATGTGGTGTATGTTTAGCTCTTGTATGGTCTGAGATGGATTGTAGTGGGTCGAGAGATACATTTTCATATAATTTTTTGTTTTAGAATTTATATTTTCATATGTGTTTTATTTTTATTTTTATTATATTTTGTTAGATCTTGTTGGTAGCCTGCTAGCGCAGTCCATGTTCTTTACTGAGCCTTTTATGTTGAACTGCGGCCACCGTTGAGGTTGCTAGTATTGAGTCGTAACCTTGTGGGATGCCTTGGACTGAGCCGCGACCTATGCTAGGAAAAAAACATGATCTCTGTGCGTTGTTTAGACAGAACCATGACCTATGTGGGCGTTTTGGAAAATGCCTCATCATTGTCACCATATTTATAATTTTTTCTTAGCTTGATGGTGTGAATTGCTTTTTGGGAGTTCAAACCTTGTCAACCTCTAGTTTTGAATAGGTAATTCATTATGCCAAATGAAATATTTTTTTTTGGTATGAACAAGGATGTCAAAACTGTTAGGTTTGGAATATGGTTATGGGAATATACAACTTTCTAAATATACCTAGGGTGCAAAAAAACCATTTAGTGCAATGGGAACTACATATTCTCTTCAATATTCATACCAATAAAAAATAATTAATCTCTTGGATATGTTTCATAAGTTATCTCACCACTATGCTTATGACATCACTCATGCATGTATTGGTGAGGTTGTTCAGCCTTCTGCAACATGCCGAGCATGTTTAGACTTTATAGATGTTTTTCATGCTCATTTTCACCCTCTTTGAGGCTGCTAATATGTATGGAAGTGTGTTCCAGTAAGATGGACGTGTTATAGTGTGGCTTAAGGCTTCCTATGCACATTTCAAAGGAGCTTCTATTTTCTTGATGTATGACTGTCCTAAAAGATTGTCATTTATTACAACAATGGGATTGAAAGTTCTTCCTCATTTCTAGATTGTTTTGATTAATACCTTGAGGTCTGTATTTGTCTCGCTCTGCCCTACAACTACCTATCTATATCTCTCTCAGATATTTCCATTGTTTCGTTAGTCACTTGCCTTCTAAGAGACAAAGTGTGATCGTAATATATATCTGAGTATAGAAATTAAGGAAGGTCTAAACCACATTGTTTTCTTCTTTTTATCCATTTATAATTTTACTGCACATGATTGATTAATTATGTTGTACATCTATGGTACTCTGCATCCAATGGAGAGGTAGAGTAAATTACTACTTTCATTTTTTCAATTTCTTTTTGTTTTGTTTAAATAATGGAATTCCAAGTGGGAATTTTGGACAAAGTTGAACAGTTGTGGGAGATTTTCTAGTTCACTTTCAAGGTATAAATGATAGTGGGATTGGCATAGTATATCTTTAACTTTTATTTTATTTTATTTATATATCAATCTGAACATGCTTTCTTGCCTTGATTGCAGGTTAGTGGATGTTTAAGTCACCTTTGAATAAAATGATCACATAAGTATTCATACTTCTTGTTAGCAAGCAAACTCAAAGTTATTTTTGCTAATATTTAATCTCGTTTCATTTCCATTTATCTAGTGGCTAAGATTACTTAGAGTTAATGCCCATTCTTCTTGATGTGAAATGGAATTAGTTGTATATTTCTTTTTACTAATCTATACACATTTTGGGTGATGAGTTGCTCCATTTTCTCATCTGTTGCTTCTATATAAACTGAAATTATCCTTTCCATAACATCATCCACCACTATCTTCAAGTTACTTATGAATTTTCAGTCAAATTCAGATATCTTGGCATGACTCTAGATGACTCGGTAGATAATTTAACATTGGATGCATGCTTGTCATTCCTATAAATATTTGGGATTTTTTCATTTTGCATCATTCAAGCATACAAAATAATGATTATCAAGTTACTATAGATACATAATGGCTTACCTTGTAATAGTCCTTCAAGTCTTTCAAATGCATTTATTAAGTGCAAAAAGAACTTAAAGGACTAGTACATGGTAAGCCATTATGGATCTATAGTAATTTGATCATCATGATTTTGTATCCTTGAATGATGCAAAATTTGTTTGAATATCATCATTGTCAAGCAATAACAAGTTCTTAAAGGTTCTAGCTCAATGGTAGAGAACCTGCCTAATTATAGGGAGGAGGTTCGTGGTTTGATTCCTCTGTGCCCTATCATAAATTTCTGACTACGAAAATGACTAAATTCGCATATATACGACTATTAGTAGCTAATTTCTCATATCTTATAGCGCGACTAACGTTTAGTCGTATTTAGCTTAGTCATTAATATGTTAGCATCTAGTCGTTTATTTAGTCATATATTTGTTCATTAATTGATGCAATCAATAACTAAATCCGTGACTAAATCCATGACTAAATCAATGACTAAATCATTTACTATCAATGACTAAATCAATGACTAGTAATTCAACCTATTAATGACTAAGTGAAATACGACGAAGTTATTCAGGCTATAAGATACTGGAAATTAGCTACTATTAGTCGTCGACTCAAAAATAGTTGTTTATAGCCATATTTTAGTCATTTTTTTAGTCATTAATTCCTCATTTTGTACTAGTGTTTGTTCAAGTCTTGACAGAGTTTGCTTCTTCCCTGTCATGAGTTTTGAAGCACAACTATCAATAATCCCTGTATCTTCTCCAGGTGTTACATACCCATAGAGTGTAAATAATAGTACATATTCTTCTACATCTTCTCCATTTGTTAGTCTCTTTAGAGTTCTTTCTTCTACTTCCTCATCCTCATCTTCAGCTAGATGAGCATGATGTATTTTTTTGTTTTTCTTCTTTGATGGAAACTCTCTAGCAAGGTATCCTATCTTATGATAGTTATAGCATTGATACTTGGAGTAATCTTTCTGAATCTGAATGTTTTCTCTTTTATTTTGAAACTTATTTGGAGGTTTATGACTATCCTTCTTGATGTTTGATTGTTTTCTTCTTTTAGTATGGATGGCTAGAGCTTGATCATCTTCTCTGAGTAGATGTTATCTATTAGCTATTCTAACTTCTTCTTGGATGCAATCTTCCCATACAATGTCAAACTTCATACTTTCTTTTTTGGCACATAGAGTCTGTATGAATGAATCCCAAGGTCTAGTGAGACCATTGAGAGTAGTCATAACTAGTTCATCTTCATCAAGGGTTTCTCTAATAGAACTTAGTTGTTCCCTGAACTGGGATACCCTTGTGAAGTAATCTTGAATTGATTCTCCTTTTCTCATCTTGCTTCCCTTCAGTTGAGCTCTCAAATTCATCTTTCTGTTGATGTTCTTTCCCTCATACATTCTGGAAAGTGCATCATATATTTTCTTTGGTGTCTTCTTGAAAGACACTTGAGGGATCAAGTGATCTTTGATAGAATCAACAATGATCCTCATTGCCTTGATTAGGTCTTTCTCATGCTTCTCCTTAGATTCATCTTCTTTTGGTGCTACAAATTCATCCTTTATGTACTTATAAATACCATTCTATACAAGAATAAGACCAGTCCTATACTTCCATGCTAGGAAGTTTTCTATGCCTTCCAGTTTGTCCTCAAGCTTAGTGCTTGGGGCCATCCTATCTAGGAGGTCACTAAAAATTGAAATTTATCAAAATGAAAAGATGAACTTACTCAGAGATGCCCTTGACTGAGGTGAGTTGGTTGGTACACTTAGTTTATGGAGATCCCAAATATTCACCCTTCAAAATTTGCTTACGAGGTTGTAGTTTCTGCAGAATTTCTGGTTCTAGTTTTATACAGTTTTTTGGTTCTAGTTTTCTACAGTTTTCTAGTTCAGGGCAAAAATATGGTTTGAATTTACTGGATATTCAATCACCCAAAAAATTTGATCCAGGGCTCAGTAGATGCGCTCTAGGGAGGCCCAACTTTCTATGCAAGCAAATCTTGAAAATTTTAAACTTTGCATAAACCCTAATTTCTTTCGAAGGGAGAGGAGAGAAAGTTTCACCTTGTGAAATATGTTCTATTCAGGCTAGCTCTGATACCATGTTAAGATTACATATGATTAGCTAGATATCATTAGTGTTTAATCCAAATTCACAACACTAGCATATGAAGAATCAATGAAAGAAACACAATCACAAGATAGACATAATATTTATCCTAGGAAACCCTCAGAGGGAAAGAAAACCCCAACAAAAATTCCTATGTATAAGATAAAACCCCAAAACATGTATTCTCCTCCTTGTTGGTATGTCTCTCTCTCTCCCATATGCACTACACAAGTGAGTGAGTCTGTGTTAAAATGAGAAGCATAGTTCCTCTATTTATACTCTTTGTGTCAACTAACTTTTACCCAATCAAGTCGACCCCACTAAACTGTATGGGATGACTTCACCTCGGAAATCACAAAATGGTAATTTATTATAGTCATTGGGATACTATTGACCCGAATTAAAATGGAGGATTTACCTCATGACTCTATGATGACCAATTACAATAATAACATCTACTATTATTGTCGAGAGTTGCATTGGTAGGTGATTCGACTAGTTGTTGTAATCTTCCTGGGATGTTGAGGCTTAATCATGATCAATGTGAATTTATGAGCATGATTGATGAGATTCTTTGTCTATTTGGAAGATACCATCACAAACATTGGTGTAGGTCATCACTCTAGTATGCCATACCATTGGTGTCGTATTTTGACAATCACCTTCTGAGGTTGTGACTTATAAAATCCATCGCAATCCCATAAGTAAGAATTCCCAAACAGGGAATCTGCTACAGAAAGGGATGCCACATCACAGAGTACTTCATCTCCAAAATGCTTAATGAAGTATTTGAGTTTGCACTATTGGGTGATCTTTGTTTCTTGCCCATCCTTCATCCAACCGATATTGTAAGGTTGAGGATGTGGAGTGGTGACAAGACCTAGTTTCTTCACAAGATCATCAGAAACAAAGTTCTTTTGGATACCATTATCCACAATCATATGTAATGGATTGTTTTGAACTCATATCTGTGTATGGAAAAGGATCTCTCGTTCCCCCTAATTGATGATATTCGAGGTTGTAGGAGTGGTCGATGTTCATGTCAAAAGGGTCGATGCTTCTAGGTCAGAATCTACTAAGTTTTTGTTGGACAAGTCAGATGTAGACAATTTTTCCAAAAAATTCTTCCAATCCTTCCATTCAGTCATATCATTCCATGATGAATTGTGGTAATCACACCATTTCCTGGGAGGGAGTTGTTTGATGTGTTCCCTTTTGTCTTTCTAAGAGTTCTTTTTTCCATGATCTTTCTTTAGCGGGGTCGAATGGGAAGGGTGTCTTGAATTGTGGGAGTCGACTGGTGACTTCTTGTCAAATGTTTGACCTATTGGCTTTGTCGCAAAGTGTGCTTTCCCTTTCTGCTTAGATTCAAGCTTACTAGCATAGTGGAATGCATCTAAAAGCGTACTGACAGCCAAAAACTCCATATCTTGTTGAATGTATGGGGAAAATCCGTTGATGTACTTCAGAACAAGAAATTTATCTTCTTCTTGAACATCAAGTCTCACCATGAGTGGATAGAACTCGTTGGTGTAACTCTGCGTAGACTGGTTTTTCCTTTTCCTTAGTTGTTTCCACTTCTTGTACTGGTGTTCAATGTAATTGGGCAGGTAGAACTCCTTCCGGATGTATTCGACAAATTTATCCCATGGTTATATGGGGTCTCCTTCTTTCTCCATATTTGTTGATAGATTCTCCCACTAGCATTCCATAGAGGTCGACATCTTTAGTCATGCAATGGTGATATTTTCAACTTCTGAGAGTTGATTAAAAAATTAATAGGATTTCAGTTGTTGTACCCAATTGTCTATGGATTCTGCATCAATATTTCCTTGTATATTTGGTATGCCCAAGTTCATTTGCACTTTGAATGGACTAATTTTGTCGAATTTGGATCTCGCCAAGGATCCTCTTGAGGTCGAGGAGAATCACATGAGAATATCATTGAACTAGGTGAACATTTTGGTTCACTGTCGAGCCAGTGATTTCTCTGTCTCATTAGTTGCATGTCTATTGTCTATTTCTTCAGCCATCTTCGATCTAGTAGTGTGAGTAGGTGGATACTCTAAAGTCTAAGGTAGTGTCTGCTTGGATTGATGAGTTTGCAAGCATGTTTGAACATGCATAATTCAGGTAACCTCGATAGAAGCGTCTACACACAACTTAAGCGCAGACAAGCTTTGAATATGCTCTAATACCAATGATCTAGGTGCTTAGGCACATGAAGGGGAAAATAGTTCGATTGAATGAATAAAGTATTGTTATGGAGGAAGCATATTAAGAATGAGCAAAGCAGGAAATACACTCCACAAAACAAAATATATACACAGACAAAATGCAAGAATTTGAACCAATCTCTGTTATTTCATTATTATTCTATTATGATCAATACTATGCTTGTATATTACAATAGTATACATTTTTATATAGAGTTATGAGAACGCTTGGGTTGTCTTCCCATTACATTCAGTTACAAGAAGTTGGAACGATTTGGTAGTTCAACTGTTATAGACAACTGGAAGACAGAGAGACAATCTATCATAGTCATGTCGATCGCTAGTGTCGATGATGCATGTCGAGGTAGTGAACCTGTCAAGGTTATGTGGAGGTTTGAACTTCTCGAAGTTGATTTTGAACCTGTTAGCGTTAACAAACAATTCCAACTTCTGGGTGGATCAGTAATCTTGCAGGATCTTCCCATTTGGTAATAAGCTCTGGGAATTCTTCAACATTGTGGGTGTTGGTACAATAATATGTACACCATGGTCTCTTAGGTAAGGAAAATTTTTGGTAAAGGTGTCCAATCTCCTTAAAATTGTAGCATCGAATCGGGCCTATGCGAACTCCTCATTCGGATTCAAACCCTCTTCTGCATCCCCCATTTCCTCTTATTTTCGGTTGTTGGTATGTTACTCGATATATGGAGCCGTCCAATATTTATGTTACTGCATCCAAAGCTCTAGGTTTCTCAGTGAAATGTATAGTGGATCTGTAGAATTCATAATATATTGTATTTGGAACTGATGAATAGCTTTTGTAGAATTCAGAGGAGTCACAATGAAATACCAAATGATTTACAAATATCACAGTAGTCATTTGGAGAAGAGCTTGGAGGATCCATATATGTTGGGTGACTTGTTGAATGGAAAGGTTTTCTTATGGTGACTTACACAATAGTCACACTTTGTCTACCATTAAATAGTACTCCTAGTGGGGTCACCCCTCCACTCATTCTGGGACATTTTGATACATGATTTCCTTCTATCATGCATCCAGTGCACCATACTTGTGGTCTACTTGGTTTTGGTATGGACATTGTAATACCCCCATTTTGACCCTTAGAATGCATTGGATTTATATGTAAATATTGTATATCTATGGTGTATGATTCCTAGCATGCAGCTCAAGTCCAAGGTCCCACCAGTGAATGCTTGAATTTTAAAATGAAAGTAATTTATATTTTGTGAGCCATGTGCTAGTAATCCATGGGAAATTGTAAAAGCATGTAAATATTTATGATGCAATTTAAAGTCCAAGATCTAGCTACGACAAGAAACTAAAATGAGGGGGGTTGTTTGTATCCACTAGGGAGAGGTGAGGGTTTGTGGGGTTTAACCCATTGTTTCCAAGTGTCATATTGAGAACCCATCTTGACATCCCTTGCTGATATTTAATTTAGTTGTAATAAGGTAGCTGAGAAATCATCTCATGCATTAATGGAGAATGAACAAACTCAAAAAATTGTATGGTAGACTATGGGCTTAGTTTTCTTGACCCATAAGTCAATTTCCTTATGGATATTCATTCCCCATCATTCCCGTGGGAGGGTGGAACAACCAGACATCAATTCTCATCCTGTTACATGTTCCCAGCAGTGCAATTAGAAGAAAATTCTAACTAGAAATTAAGTTGTGTTTTAGAGTGTCTAGACTTCCTAAAAATTCACGTGGATGGTGAAATCCAGTGGGGAATCCATAGACATAAACCATGGGGATAATTTGAGAGTGTAGAAGGCCCAAAAGTCTATGGAGAAACCCAGATTGGGAAGTCTATAAATTGAATTCCATGGATGGAAGTACCATGGCTAGAAATAAGAAAAATCTAAGAGTGGATTGAATTTGGAGAGAGGTCGGAGGTTGGAATTGCTTGATAAACCCAATGAAGGAAAGAATATTTGAATATTTAGCATCTTGGACCTTTCTATTCCCAACCTGAAGAGAACTTGAGGGAAGGGGCACTTGAGGGACTGTATAGTAGACAAGGGGACCTTACTTGTGTTGGGTGTGGTAGGTATCGTGCGTGCGAAGGCTATGTGGGATCAATTGATATGCATGAAGCTATGTGGTTGATCTCACTAGATTAACAATATCCTTCCCTATCTCCTTGCATGCTTGATAAACCAAATTATGTGTTGGATTAGCATAAGTGCTTGTGCCTATGGCTGTGAGTGAGCCTGGGTAGCTCCTCCTTAGTGGATACATAGGATAGATCTAGTGTAGTCTCTCAGCTAAAATAATATAGGTTGGAAAGAGACCTACTATTGGGTGGAACATTGTTCTTCCATATCTAGTTGCTTAGAAAGATTCAATTAAAGATAAGTGTCTATTGTTATTTATGTTTAATCAAAATTTCCATGTTATGGATGATTATTTATTTATGTTGAATTGAATAAAATGATCCAATTTGAATTATTTGTTTGGATGCTTGTGCATAGCATGAGAATGAGATATCTTTGTGTATAGTTTTGTTGTTATTCCTGTGATGAATATGATGATATATGCATGTTTTTTTGTAAATAAAAAGGACTGTATTAATAAAAGAAGTAGGTTACATATTGCTCATATAGATTTTCAGTTTTAGCCATAAGTATTTCTACATAGCAAATCATCTTTCCATACTTGGTCTATGTTGGGTAGGATTTCCAAAAAGGTGTCAGACCCTTATTAACTAAATTAACTCCTATCTTAAATTGTAAGCTGTAGAATCCTAGAAATGAAATTAGACAAAAGGAAATAATATATCAGCACCGATTTCAAGATGGATCATGTCCATAGACGACATCGCCTTCACTGAATCCTTCAACACTCTTTCCCGTACCCACATATTTTTGGGCCTTTCTTTAGGGTCCTTCTCCATCTTCTTTCCTTGGCTTCGACTTGTATCACCATCATTACCAATATGGGGGGGAGTATAAAATTTCATACCTAACTTGATGGCAATTAAATAGACCTTTCTCTGCATCAGGTGACAATCCCTATGCTGCTCCTTCCAGGCCTACACTAGTCCACGTTCCCCCTGTCGTTTTCTCACTCCTTCCATGGTCACATGGGCCATAATGTTTTTAATAACCCAATAAACCATCATCGTCTTCTTGTAGGATGAGGCCCTCCCCACAGCGATACCTAGGTCCATCACCCATTATTTGACTTCCTCTCGGATATCCTCCATGGGAATTGTCTGAATCTCTTCCCATAATTCCTTCTCAATTGCATCAATCTCATCATGGACCACCATTGGAATGCGGTCTCGAAAAAAAGTTGCAACAATATTGGCTTGGGATTGAGCATAGGTTACTCTCTCTCCCACTCCCCTCACTTGGCTAATGAAAACCCTTGTCCCCCCTCAATCCCTCATCACTAACGGAAGAGCAGCTTCTACACTTCCTTGCTTTCTTGGCGCCATCTTCACCTTGTGAAAAACATACCTGGAATTACTTGCATACAGAGGAATCTCTCTAAGTTTAAAAGGAACTATCGCGATAAAGATGAGAGTATTTTGGTTTTCAAAGCCTCATCTATCATTCTAAATTATAATAATAAAAACCATAATTACTATATCCAGGTGGATCATTACTCCTCATGTCCCATCCTTTCATTTGTTGGATTCTACTGTACTATTCTTGGTAATCTTCATGATTGAAATCCCAATTTCTTGAGGTGAGGACTAGATCATATCCTCCCCAAATATATCAAGTTGCTGATCAAAATACTCTTATGTGTCTTAGGCAGAAGTGGACAATACTTTTCCTGTCCTTTATCTGTAGTTGTTATGAGTTGTGTGGTACATATACGACGTTCCCATGTTGCCAAATTATGTGGCCAGGCATCACCCGTTTCATCTCTTCTTCCTATATCATCGCCACATAATCAATGCTCGCTAGGTGGTCGCATTGGTCCACCCACTACTCCCTTTCAAATTCGTGTAAAAGTCCTTCTCTGAGTTCATGTCCTCCTCCCACACCCACATTGGCCATATGGTCAACGACATTGTTAGTCTCTCTCCTGGTGTGGCTAAATTGCAAATCTTAGATCATGGCGAGAAGACTACCCAACATTTCCAGCCTGCTCAAAAATCACCAGTTGGTTGCAAATTTTTCAACTTTCTTTCCCGTGGATAATTTCCTAGCCATCTAGATGATGACATGGTAGTCTCCTTTGATTGTCACTGACAACCATT
>LPNX010998317.1:588029-663183 GCA_001517045.1 Pseudotsuga menziesii | reverse complement strand
TGAAGGAGTCAGACCTGGGCCTAAAGAAACTCCATAGGGCAGGGAGTCCTATAAAGGGATAGCTTGTAAAGAGAGATTCAAAAGAAGCTCTATTTGGCGTGAAAAATAGCTATAAGGAAACCCCTGGGCATGAAACAGTGACAGAATGAGTACCAAAGGATGGAAAAGGCATATAAGGATGATACTCATGAAATAGGGATCCTAGCCACGGAAGAACAATGGTAGAGACAAGGGACTAATGGCTTAAAATACCATAGTCCGTGGCAAATGTTGCATACTAAGGTTAATGTGGAGTGATAAGTTGCCAACATGTGTTGGGAAGAGCAAAAACCACCCTATAGAAGCATCAACACTTTGAAATAGTTAGTAAACCTGTTCCAAGGCACAAAAAGGGATGGTATTAATCAATTGACGTTTCAAACTATAGAAAAAACCCACTTTACGAAATAATTTTTCTATAAATAGTTTGAAAAACAAAACATTTCTCACCATTGCACTTTTTGAACCAAAAAGGAAAGTTTTACCCTCTAACTTTGATCGCTCATTGTGGACAATTGGACCAGTGGAATTCAGATCCGTCAGTGTCAGGTAAATCTACACCCTGTGCTCTTTAATTTCATCCAAACAAATTTTAGAATTAATGGTCAATTCAATTTAATTCATCAATATAAAAAATGGCAAAATGTATACGCGGGTTGTTGCACAGGAAAGCCGCGCATATGCGTTTGATGCGCGAGTTGCTGCATAGGGAAGTTGTGAATGACTCGCGAGCTGTCCCAATGGACAATCGCGCATACTGCGCCATAGCTAAAAGCTTTAAAAATAGGTCAAATTTTTAAATTTTTATGATGAATTACTGAATCACACTATGTGTTTTTTGTTAGGAAAATATGGTGCTGGAGTGGAGGGAGAGGGAACATGAGATGATGGACCAAGCGGCTCTCCAAAGCCCGCCTACTATCCAAGCATTGCGGAATAGTGGGCTATTCAAGTTTTTCTGCACATCACCCATGCGGGCCAATGTCCGCATATTAGAGTTCTTGGTCAGTTGTTGGGACCATGACCTGGGGATGTTCAACATCCAAGGTGAGACTTTGGAGCTTACCATAGAGGACATCTATTTCATTACCGGATTATCACATCGAGGAGCACCGGTGAACCTGGAGGGCACTGGCAGGGGTGGTGACCCCTTGAGTGTCCAGAACTATGTTGACGTATTCTGCAGGCCAGGTACTCAAAAGAAGGGCAGTAGCGTTCTCATTGCAGACATACAGGACTTTACGCTGCAGGTATTGGCCAGTACTATTGT
Organism: Pseudotsuga menziesii; assembly: GCA_001517045.1. Classification (NCBI taxonomy): domain Eukaryota; kingdom Viridiplantae; phylum Streptophyta; class Pinopsida; order Pinales; family Pinaceae; genus Pseudotsuga; species Pseudotsuga menziesii. The sequence continues at coordinate 661,874 of LPNX010998317.1, read as the reverse complement.
TAGACTTTCAGGGTCATCAGGACTACATCATGCCACCAGGACTCAGATGAGAGTGGCGGTTGATTGTTTCAGAGGCACACTCTTTGATTGGTGTACAGGGATTTCCCCCATCATGAGGAGGCAATTGTCTAACTGTAGGAGGGGGAGACAGAAGAACTTTGGCTATGCTAGTATATTGGTTGCGTTCTTCTTTGAGAGGGTGCCAGCTATGAGCCCTGCGATACCCTTACAGGTCCGTCATCCATGGCAGCCGAGGCTGAGCCAGTGGGGAGATATCTTCCTCCGTCAAGGAGGAGGAGATGTAGTACAGAGCATGTATGACGATGATTTCTATTCATGGTGGGAAAGGCAGGTGCCGGCGTTGGAGCAGTTTCCATATGCTGGATTAGATTTCCGAGGTGATCTGGACCTAGTCCTCCCTCTAGGAGGAGCATGGGGAGAGATGGGTAAGTTATTTTTTAATTTTTATCATTATCAAAATTTTATGGATTTTCAAATGATAGGATATATACATATGCACAAGTCTAACCCTACTCATGTGTCAAAATGCAGATATTGGACCAGTCCGCCCTGTAGGGCACCCACGTACCTTTGTACATCCTGTTGCAGGGGGAGACCCAGGATTGATCACGGTACTCGAGGTGAAGCTGACTAGGCTTACCGAGCGGGTACCCACTATACGGATAGAGCATCTCCCTGTAGCTATGCGGGAGTCCGTAGTTGGGGTTCCACCAGCCTGGCTACGGCTTTTCAGATGGGTAGCCAGAGCAGTATGTGTATATAGAGATGCAGTGGAGGCTGCCGAAGCCGAGGAGGCTGAGGAAGCCAGGGGGCACAGAGATCACGGGGACCAAGGAGGTCCCAGTGGCCATGGCGGGCAGGCTTAGTTTTAGGCATTTTGATGGATGTTGATCCACTTTTTGTATATTTTGTACATGATGGGATCTACGGATCAGACTTGACCTATCCTATGTATGAACAGATATTTACATATATATATATATATATATATATATATATATATTTGTGTTTGGTTGTCATCTTATTTACAAATGTTTCTTATGTATTTGCTGTATATTTTATGGAATGTGTGTGAGATGCCAGTCCAAGATATAGTTAGCATATGCATCAGTTAATGAATTTTGGTTTCATGGAATGTGATTAAAAGTAATAACTTCAAAATGTCTTTCCAGTAAACGCATTTGGATGAACTGACGTAACAATGTAGGATTACGCACCTGGTAAGCTCGATTGAGCTAGGAAACAACCAACTGAGAATCCAAACGGACTTCAAGCTGGGTGATGCCTCGTGACAAGGCATCCCATAGGAGCTCAATTACAGCCCTATATTCAGCAACATGATTGGAAGCAGGACCTAGACAAGCGCCACCCGCAACAACAAGTTGTCCTGAAGGGGAGTAGATAACCCATGCTGCCGAAGCCAGGTTACAAGTGTGACGGCTGGCACCATCAGCAAAACCTACATACATCTTGGAAGACATCTGCAACAACCAGCAGATAGTATAAAAAATGAAACTAACAACCTAATGTACATAAAAATACATACATAATATACAAGAAAAAGTGCTAAGCCTAGGCATAGTACTTCTTCAAGTAGAGCCCATTTCTAGGCTCAGGTAGCTTATTCCCATCATAATCCACTAATTCATATGCGCCTTTACTCAAAACTTTAGACACAACATAGGGTCCCAACCACATAGCCTTGAATTTTCCTACCCCCAGAGGCTCCTTATCTTGGTCCCAGAGCAAGACAAGTTCCCCCTCAGAGAAAACCCGAGGTTTGACCGTTTTATCATATTGAGATTTAACCCTATTCTTATGAGCCTGATTTGCAGTCAACGCATCTCTACGTTGCTCATCAAGATGTTCTAAATGGAGTAATCATTCTTCAAGCTCAGTTGTGTCAGGTAGCACATGAATAGCTATCTGCAAAGATGGGATTTCGCATTCAATCGACGTAATAGCTTCCACCCCATGAACGAGTTGGAAGGGGAAGAAACCCGTAGCAGTTTTGACATTGGTTCGATAAGCCCAAAGAGCAGGATATAACATGATGTGCCAATTTGAATGAGCTGTATCAATAGTACGTTTAAGTATAGTTTTCAAAGTTTTGTTTACAGCCTCAACCTGACCATTTGCTTGCGGATAATAAGGAGAAGAGTGTTCTTGTCGAAATCCGAGCATGGTGGTCAGCTCTGTCATCATGTGATTTTGGAAATGACTGCCATGGTCAGTGACAATCACTTTGGGAATACCAAACCTAGCAATAATATGATTAAACATGAAGTAAGCTGTCGTTTCCCCATTGTCTTTGAAAGTAGGCATTTCCTCTGCCCATTTTGTGAAATAGTTGACAGCGACAATGATGTATTTGTTCCCTCCAGCCGAGGCTGGGTTTCATGTCATATAATCGATCCCCCACTTCATGAAGGGGTCTACTGAGACAACAGGAAACAAGGGAGCAGGATGCGACCGCATTTTTCTGGTGTAAAGCTGACATGGATGACAGCGTTTCACAGCTTCCACACAATCTTTAAAGATGGTGGGCCAGAAATACCCGTCACGTAATATCTTCTGGGTCGTTGCTAACCTAGATAAATGACCCCCACACGCTCCACTATGGGAATCATTTAGGACAATCTCCGCTTCCTCATGAGTAAGGCAGCGACGCAAGACAGAATCTACCCCTCTTCGATATAATGTATCTCCTATTATGAGGTAGTTTTTAGCATGAAGACGTAACTTGCGTCGGTCTTCCCTAGAGTAAGCGGTAGGATACTTCAAAGTCTGGAGATATATGAGAATATCTCCGTACCAAGGATCAGAGGTTGATATAAGGAAGATGTGCTCATCTAGGAATGAGTCATCTTGAACCACTACATCTTCTTCCGTAGGGAATTCTGCTATAAGCTCTGCAAAAACTAAGGACTTTTTGGATTTAGCGGATTGGAAAACCAAGTCAAACTCTTGGAGAATGACTATCCCCTTATTGAATTTTCCCCCAACAATCCGTTGGGATAAAACATATTGGAAAGGGTTTACATCTGCCACTACAGTAGTGGTCCTCAGTAAGATGTAGTGCCGTAACCTCTGTACAGCATAAACAGCTGCTAAGGCTAACTTCTCGACGTGGGAGTACTTAAGCTCAGGCTCAACCAGAGCGCAGCTAAGATAATAGACAACATGCTCAACGAGCTTGTCATCCTCTTGAACTAGCACTACCCCAATGGTAGACTCCGACGCGGCCAGATATAATAAAAAATCCCTAGAGTAATCTGGTGGGCGTAATAAAGGAGCCGACAACAAGGCTTTCTTTAATGCCTCGAACGCGAGTTGTGCAATTTCATCCCATACAAATGGGGTGTCCTGTTTAAGCAGGCGCATGAAACCTTTTGTGATCTTGGCATAATTAACTATAAAACGTCGAAGGAAGTTAGACTTCCCTTGTAGACTCTGAAGTTGCCTAAGTGAACGAGGAGGAGGCAGATTTACAATGGCCTCGACTTTTAACGGATCCACCTGTATGCCCCTACTAGAGACAATGAATCCAAGCAATCTACCTGATTCGACGCAGAAAACACACTTGTGGGGATTCAAGCAAATTTTATAGTACCTGCATCTCTAAAAAATCAACCGTAAATGATTTGGATGTTGGATCCTCTTGCGAGATTGAGCAGGCAGATCATCCAGGTAGGGCTCGACAATGGCTTTTATATCGTGAAAAGAAAAGTTCATGGCTCGTTGAAAGGTTTCCCCTGCATTTTTCAATCCAAAGGGCATTTTTCTATAAGCGAATGTACCCCAAGGGAAAATAAAAGAAGTTTTATGCTGGTCTTCCGGTTTGATTTGGATTTGATTGTAGCCGGAAAAACCATCCATAAACGAGAATACTTCACTACCCGCACATGCATCTATGATTTGATCTATAAACGGTGTAGGGTAGTTGTCCTTGGGACAGGCTTTGTTAAGGTCTCGAAAGTCCGTACAAATGCGAATAGTCCCTTGCTTTTTATCCACAAGAACTGGGTTGGACACCCACTTAGTCAAAGCAACGGGATATATAAAGCCTGCTTTCAACAGCTTTTCTACCTCTTCCTTCACAGCCGCCGCTTTACACGGGTTCACGGGGCGTAATTTTTGCCGAACCGGCCTAGCATTAGGATAGGTTGGGATCTCATGTTGAACAATAGATGGATCAATGCCTGGCATCTCCTCATATGACCAGGTGAAGATATCGCGGAATTCCTTGAACAGGGAAGTATAAATGGCAATCTCCTCCGGAGAGCAGCTTGCACCTATATAGATATTTTCCACGACATCTGGTTTTACAGAGATGTTGATCGATATAGTAGTGGAAATGTTTGCCATATTCCCCTTGGCAAACACTCCTTCCCTAGGTAAAGGATTGACGGGTGTATCAACATCATCCGACAGTCTCACATGGAACTCTTGGTTTTCTATCTTGCTTAGCTCTGGAAGGAAATAAGATCGGTGATGAAGATCCTCACATATCTTATCACGTGAACACATAGCTTCCAGAATAGCTTCATCTAAAGGAAAAACAGTGTCTAAGCAATCTATGGAATGTAAAGAGTTTTCTGCCCATGCAGGCATATAAACTTCTTCCAGATCATCTGAGACTGTAAGAGGATCTGGAATGAGATCTACAGTGGTTTGGGTAATAGCTTGATACGCCACTTCCACTGCAGACAAGGGCATTTCCAGTTCCTAAGGGGTTGGGAGGACCCAAGGATCAGTCCTATCGACCACCGAATCAATGGACTTCCCTACAGTAGTAGAACCGAGATAAAGGACTGGGGCTGGAATATCGAATGTGCCCATCAATGATGCGTACAATCCAGCCCCCAAGCTCTATGCAGCAGGTTTGGCCTGATCAACCAATGGCACAGTGGAATATTTAGACTCTGAGCAGCCTTTACGAGTAAAATCAAGTTGGTCAACAGTGACCAGCTTGCCCTCATGTGGAAATACCACGACACGAAAGACAACAGATGCAACAGTAGACATTACATAAGTCCAATTCCTACCCAGAAGCAAATTGTAGTCCAATGGAGCATCAATCACTTCGACTTCAACAGAGACTGCTTTGCCAGCCAACTTAATCTTGAAAGCTGGTAGGATACCATGTGGACAGAAAGACCTTCCATCAAAAGCAGTAAGTAAAGTGGTTTATGGGACCAGCTCTGGGGATCCGAGAGCTTTCCAACAATCCAGGGACATAACACAAGTAGAGGCTCCCTCATCAACAACCGCTCGTCCAATGGTCTTACCACCATGGACAACATCTATCGATAAAGCTACATGATAAGGGAGATGAATTTTAACATATGAGAGATTAAATTTCGCTAAGAGACTCGAAGAGTCCATGCTACCTAGAGCTGCTAAGAGGGCATTCCGCTGAGCAGGACAGCTCTGTAGCACCTCCAAAGCTAACATTGCACAAGGAGTCTGGGCCAAGTCTTCAACCACCGAGTAGTTAGAAGCGGCTCGGGCATTTGGGTTATGCAAAGTATTCTTAAAGATACCTTTGGGTATCTTGGGCATTGTTTCCGCAGGTTTCTCTATAGTGAGAGGGTTGGAAGATTCAACTACAGCTTTACCCTTCTCATCGGTCTCTTTCTCATAGTTCTTGTTCCTGGTTTGTAACAAAGTTGAGGATCTAACCATGTTGATATAATTAGGGTCAGGAGTAGTTTGAATGCCCCCTGCTACGGTAGAAGCTGAAGCAAAATTCTACCCTTGGGGAAATGGATCCTTCAGGACAGCCGACGGTTGTGTTTGTAACAACTTCTGAGCTTGTTCCATGAGGAGACAAAGATGAGTAAGATGGTCCCCTTGGAACAACTTACAAGGGAAATTGACTTTCTTCTTTTCCTTTTTGCCCCCATCAGCATTGTTTGCGGGCTTTGGCTTGTTTTGATTTTGGTTTCCCTCTCCCTTTTTACCTTTCTTCTTCTTCCCACCGGGCTGTTGATTGCCCTTCGAAGAGGTTTTTTTAAAAACATTTGCACTTTGGGAGGAGGGGGCAGCCTTTGCTGCCTCTGCTGTAGATTGTTTGACAGACAATTGGTGAAGTTGTTTTGTCAAAGACTCTACAGTGGGAGAGTTTACAGACCCAACCACACCATCGGCATGGGGTCCAGGATTAGGTTTCTCAGCCTCATGAGAAGGCCTTGGTGCCTCAGGGATGATTTCATATAAAATCCCAGACTGTGAATAAATCAAGTCCAACTGCTAGGCCCTGAGTATGGCTTCTTCCTCACTAGTCACTCCGTATGTGGAAACATCCTTAGATATATAAGGCAATAATGATTTAAGGAACCATTCTAATAGAAACTCAGGAGGGATGGTAGCTTTAATGAGGCTCTTTCGCCTCCTCCACTCTTGGATATGATCCGAGATGTGGGTTGCCTTGTTTTTTCTAAAGGTGGACAACAAGTCCGTTCCGAAGTCGTAACGGACTGGAAGCTAAAAGTGTCTAAGGAAAGCGGTAGCCAAGTCCCAGAAGCTGCTAAAAGCAGCAGAAGGCAGCTCAATGTACCATTTTGCTGCAGTGCCCATTAAGGTCCTATGGAACAGCCTCAATCTCACTGAATCTTCATTCAATGAGTTGGAAGAACACCATAAGTGGAAGGTGGTGGCATGTGCCCCAGGATCTTCGCCAGCCTTACCTTCGAACTTAGGGATGTCCGAGGGCAGTTTGGTGGGAACAGGTGGCCACAAGGGGTCATGCCTTACTGGATCGTTCATCAATTTTGATAAGTCTAGCAAATTCAAGGTTGCCAGAAAAGGAAGCTTTGGCCTAGCCGGTGTACTAGAGGTACTAGCTTGGGGATTAGAGGGACTTGCCCCCGATCACCCATAAGTAAAGGTGGGGTTGCCCCTAGACACCGGTTGTGAAGTGGGTAGGTTGCTTTGGAACGGGTTCCATCCGTAAGCCACCGGATTTTGGGTAGGAGGTGCAGTGTAAGTGGTTCGGGCCATCCCCATAGAAGTTGGGGTCTGAAAGACTAGAGCAGGTATCCCTCCACTAAACAAAGAGAAGGAAGAGCTCGTGTATGGGACCGAAATAGGGGTTTGGTAGCTTTTCCCATAAGATGTATTGCTACCAAACTGCACTCCTACATATGAAGGAGGTGGGCCTACGTATGGACTGGATGGGGGTATGTGCCCCCCATTCCAAGGGAATCCTTGGGAAAAGGCCGAAGATCCCACCAAACCACTGTGGGTAGTGTAAGGGAAGGAAGAAGGAATTGTAGGAATACTAGGAATCCCAGTAGCCATATCACCAGATATACTTCCAATGTTTGAGTAAACCGGTGGTTGGACCACCCGACTTGCTGGAGTTAAGGGTGTGGAAGGTAAACTAGATCTAGGGGTACTAACCAGGGGAGGTAGTACCCCTTCAACCGGAAGGGTTGAGGTGAAAACAAATGAACTTTCTCCCTCAGAAGACATAGCTCTACCTATAGGTACACCTAGCACTGGTGAACTAAAAGGCCTAACCTGCACGATCACTGGATCGTTCAAATCAGTCAAGGGGGTATTATAATTTCTTGCAAACTCGTCAACTTGCAATTCTTCTACCTTGACTATATCAAAGTCAAATTGGTTAGCTATTAATTCCGGTTCACCAAGAACCTCACTTACTCCTACTGGTTCAAAAGAACCACTTGTGCTTAATCTCCGCCTTTGGGGTAAAGGTGGAGGTTCCAGTGGTGAGAGAGGAGGAAGGTTTCACAACCTTCTTGACCTTCTAACAAGTTGGTCCTCCAGAATTAAGACTTAAAAAATCACACCCTAAGGCCAACTAAACACAAGCAGATCCACAGAGCATACACTAAAAAAATCCTAAGTCTCAAGCAATCAAAACAGGCTATAAAGATATGCTTTCCCAAAGAAAGCTGATGAATAGTTACTTGGCGTCCTTGAGGAGTTCTTAGGCACAAGCGGAGGAATCACCCAACCGCCCTCGTACACTTTCCACAAGGGTTACCTTCCAAGTCTGTTCAAGGTGAACCATAAATAACCTTCCGGTTTACCTAGGTATGAGCGCTAAAAAGACAAGAGACTAAGGCTGCCTTGACAATACCTACTGTCTGGGGGAACAGTCGCAAGGCGAACTCGTACGCATGGGCAGGGTAGCTGAGCCCAAAAATCTGTCTAGGACAGAATCCCCAGATGTGTAAAAGTCCTGGGTTACGTTTTGACAAGGATTCGGGGGGTTATCCCCTCTATCCAAGCCTCCACGCGGCCTAGTGCTTAACTCCCGTTTGAGAGGAGCTTCCCAGATATAGCGGTAGAACCAAGGATTTACCTAATGAATAGCCCACTACGTCTGAGTTTATAGTTTGTGGGAAGTTTACACTCCCTAGCCCACAAACCTAGCCTAAGCTAGTAGGTGGAAGGCCCTAAAAATAAAAACTTACTAATAAATTTTAATTTTATGCGTTAATTTTAAGGGCTACTCTTTACTCAAAGGAAGTAGAAGTGATGGACTGTATGGTGTTTTGACTCAGCAGAAAATAAATAAAATTAAAAGTGCATTTAAAGCAAACTAACACTATAAAATAAACTTCTTTTCATTTTTTCAGATATATATTGATGAACTATATGCAACAAAAAGAGAAACTAAGCCTATATGTTTTTGTATTTTTCTGAGATAGTATTTCTTAAACTGAAACAAACACTACTCTAATGCAAAAATTACAATGCAAAATATTAACTATGTTTTGTTTTTCACTTTAAAAAATTCTCAAAAAACTACTGTGCATGTATAAATGCAATGCTTGAGTGAACTTGACACTTATTGACTGTATAAAAAACACAAACTGAAACTAACTGGCAAACAGAACCTAAAAACCAGCAAGAAAAGCAGGCTAGGACCTCAACTTGGGTGCAGACAATGATCGAGAGATCAATGCAGACTTTTAAACGGGCAAGTGCAAACCAATAACTGACAGACAACAGACTGGATAGATAGAGTCTAAGACCCTGCTCACTGATCTAGACTCAGGCACTCAAACCAACAACCCAAACAGGCCAGAAAGTTTCAAGATGCATACAGTAAATAAAACAAGTAAAGAGAACCCAAGGGCTTCGAAAAGCACTAAGATGTGATCACCTGATACACTCAGACAACTCTGCAACACTCTTAAAGAAAGTCTTAACAGAAAATAGGACTTATAACAGGCCAAAGAACAAGCCAACTTTGACACAAAAATCACAGTTTTCAGGAGTATATGCGACTGTGTAGTAGTGCAGGTCGCGAATGATGCGCGACTGTACAGTGGAACAACCCGCGTATGAGACTCAGTATTCGCGACTGTCCAGTGGGACAACCCACGAATGGGTATAAAAATAATTCTCAAAAATAGAGAAAGACCCAAGACTTTCAAATGCTACAGTAAGTAAGAAAGCAGGACAAAAAATCACAAACAAAACTTCGAGCAATGACTGGTCAGGACAACAGAAAAAGACCTAAAGTAGACTTGGCTTCCCCAGCAGGACAAAAAATCGATGCCTTGTAGAAGGCCTTCAATATCAATAGATTTGTTATTTTAGAAACTGATGGATCCATGGTATACTTTCAGGATCACCCCTGTGGCATCCTTGCAAACGCCCCCGTATCTCATTGGGTCATGATTTCCCTGTGATTCACCATTGAAATTTAGCTTATAAGATCCTATTGGTGGTGGAGACCAAGAGTTTGGGCTGAATGGATTGCAAACTATATTTTTTTTTGAATCCCATCTAAGTCATTCCTACCGACCCCACATCAGTCTTCTATACGGGCTTCTACCTCCAAGAATGCTTCCACCTCCAAGAATTCCTTGTCACTTTCCCCCCACTGCTTATTTTGAACTGTCTCCTGGATGTTGTGGGCTAGTCGCTTCCATACTTCCTCCTCTATGGATCTCTTGTCCCGAAATATTCAATTATTTCACTCCTTCCATAAAACCCATGGCAACATCTCTAGAAACATTATCCATATCATTCCAAGAATCATGTTTTTGAAAGCTTTCATATTCCACGCTTTGAGGGTCTAATCTGGTTGGCCTCTAGCTTTGTCACTTCTATGAAAAATGGTCCCCCCCTGATCCTAGAGGGAGTAGGAGAAGGGACATTCATCAAGGAGGCTATTCATACTCTCCTCTTCAAGGAGGCATAGGGGGGATTGTTTAGGGCCTTAAAAACCCTTCTTCTTGAGATTATCCCTGGTCAGAATTCTTATTTTTAAAACCATCCAAATTAAAGCAGTTCTTTTTTGCCACAAATTCATGATCCATATCTTCCTCCATATATCCTACCACTCTTCCCCGCCTCTGGTATTGATTTTGTAGGCCTCCTTAATGTTGAATACTCCCTTAGACATGTGTCCCCATCTTAGCTTGTTTGTACCTTTGTGTATTCGGACGCATCTCTCATTGAGCATGTCCCTTAGGTCTTGTGTATCTTCAGTATTTGTTATATGTCCCACCATTCATGTTCCTGACATTTCCTATATTCCCTGTTGGTATTCATTTCAACCCAAAACAACCAAAATTTGGTTTTACCTTCTCTTATTCCTCTTTCCCTTATACCTTGCCACCTGGGGTCGTCCCCAATTTTTGGGAACTGGTTCCATGAGTTATCCCAAAATTTTGCAACCTGGCCATCTCTAATTTCATAAAAAATATGGTCTTGAACCATTTTTATTACGTTGGGAATTCATCCATATGTGCGATCCTAATTTCTCTTCATTAAATCGAACCAGGTCACAAACTGGTTTTTCTATGGCATACTTCACATGCCACAGTTTGTCCTAGGGCTCTGTAGTTTGATTACACCACCTCCTCCATATTTTTGCACCAAGGACTCCACTTACAATATCTGGGTCCCTGATACCCAGACCCCCGTTATCCTTCGGCTGACAAACTTTATCCCAACCAACTAGGGAAATCTTATATTTCTCTTCCTCCCCCCCCATAGAAAATCCTATTGAAGATTGCGAATTTCCTTGATGACCGCCTTCGGTGCAGCCAAAACTAAGAAAAGATAGATTGACATTGCCTGTAGGACTCCCTCGTCTATGACTAGTCTACTCAGGAGGTTTAAAGGTATTAAATTCCACCCCGTGAGCTTCCTCCTCATTCTATCAATCAAATCCTGCGATGAGACCTTCCTGATAGTCCCCTCTGTCAAAGGCGCTCCCAAGTACTTTGATACAAAGGATCCCATCGAGAAACCCAGGATATGAATTATATTCCTCTGAGTAACCTTAGGGGTATTGAAGAAGAAAACCTAATATTTATATGGATTGACTCCAATCCTCGAGGCCTTGGAAAATAATGTCAGACATCTCTTGAAATCCATTGCCTCTTGGATTGAAGGGTGCCCCATTAACATAGTGTCTTCCATGAATTGTTGGTGAGTTTATTTATCCATCCCCCCATGGATATTTAATCCCATGATTCCCCCTCTAGATGTTTGATCTTGGATTGTCCTATTGATCCCTTCTACCATGATAATGAAGAGGAAAGGAGAGAGGGGATCCCGTTGTCAAATGCCTCGGGTCGAGTTCATAGTTCGAGTGGGGGAACCATTCAACAGGATAGAATATAAAGTGGATGTAACCATATTCATGATCCAATCTCTTCCAAAACCAAAGGCTTCCAAAATGCCTCTCATATAATACCAACTCAGCTTGTCATAAGCGTTAGCTATGTCCAATTTCACCAGCATACCTGATGTTTTGGTGATTTTCAGGGAATGAATGGCTTCATGAACTAGGATGATGCCATCCAATATTTGTCTAACTTAAGCAAACATGGTTTCTTTTGGCCAATTAGGATGGGAAGAATCGGTTTTAATATGTTACCTATCACTTTTGTTATTATTTTGTATATGACATTGCATAAGGATATAGTTCTAAACTTACCCGGTGTGTCTATTCCCTTCAAATAAGGTATAAGAGTCAATAAGGTCGCATTGAAGGCCCCTAGGACTCCCTGAGCTTGATGAGATTCTTCCACAATTTCCCACACTTCCTATTTTATTAGATCCCAGAAATAGTGGAAGAATTTTGTCGTGAATCCATCTGGTCCTGGTGATTTCCCAAGCGCCATTTGGTTCATTGCCTCCTCAACCCATTGAATACCTATGGGATTTGTCAGCATCTCATTGTTTTCTCGAGTGACCACCCTCGGGATGAGTCGAGTGATTTTTTCGATATACTATTGCCTGTTAGCTTGGTCCTCAGTCACAAATTTTCTGAAGTGTTGGACCAACTCCAAATGATGTCATTACAGAATACAAAATGGAGCTTCGAAGCTCATGTCGCGTAAAGGTATATCCAGGCCACAAATGACATACAAAAGAGTAACATGTTGATGCTTGATGACAAATAATACAATGAGATCTGAATTGCACAGAACTAAAATGAAGTCTATTCAAGGTCGTAGCTCAAGATCCAACTCTGCGTCCTAATTAACAAAATGATGTGAAAGGTGAAGCTCTATATCTATAGAAGTTGTATTGACAAACTATGTAGGTTGCAACAATGGATAAAGATGCATAGTAGAATATGGCATATCAATAATAGATTGTATAACCCAAATCAAGTTTAGAAGATCAAGAGTTTGTTTTTGTTTCCACTCTCTTACTCAGAATGGACAACTTCTCTATAGTGTTCTAATTGACCTGTGATTGTTGGTACCAATTCATAAACTTAGATTCTTTCATTTGGAACTGCCAAATTCTCATGTCCACTCTCATCCTTCCAAATTTTGTCTATTGTGAATAAAATGTTGAATGAAGGATGTCAATTGAGCTATTGAATATTTGAAAGTAGGAAGACATGATGAGTGAAGAAAAAAATATCAAAAGACGAAAAAATCAGAACAATCTTGACAAGGAATGAAACAGGGCGATGAACTGGTCAATACGTTACTTACTTATAGAATTGGAAGGTTGTTCTTTGTTAATGTTTTAAGAAATAATGGATATGTTTGAACTTTAAATTTTTTATCAATGATATGCTAAGGACCTGTAACAATTAACAATTCAATCACACACAATAATTCATCCACAACACAATATGTACTCTGGGGAAAATCCTCATAGCAGAGAGGATGAAAATCCCCACAATTCTTCAGAGTATAATACATAGATTATAGACAATGAATTTTACAACATAAGTAGATTTCCAGATAAGAGAGAATACAAAGTAATAGAGAAGAGAGATCCATTGTTACAACTATTATGAACTTTCCATATGCCTAGCATATTAATAACAAGCCGTAATGACTTCCATGCAAACCCTAGTAATGGTTGCATGAGAATTATCCACACATGTATTACAGTTTCAAATTTCCTTTTTGGAATAATCAATCCATGCATTGAAGCTCCATCGTGCACAACTAATGTTCCATACCTTGAATCATTGATATTAACTGATAGTTAACCAACATTGGAGTTAAATCAATCTCTAACTGAATACCGATCACTTAGTTAATAGGCTAACATAAGTGTCATAGTGCAATAAACCAACTGTCACATGCAACACACTAAAATGTCATCCTTTTATTAACTTAAGTGTCTTATGTTAGTCTAACTAAAGTGTAAACACTTTAGTTAACTAGTCCATATTTAATTAATCATGTAGTTAACCAATATTAATTGAATCTTGTTGATTGATGAACAATGAGATCGTCTTTACTTAACTGAATGTTGATCATTAATAGTTCAACTGGTGCTTTAACTAAAGCACTGATTGAGGAATTCATATTTTACTGAATCTTTATAACTTGAGTTCACTTCAAATTATCTTTCTCTTATAATCTCTTTATTTCTTATCTCTTTATCTTAGTGCATGGTCCTTGTTTAATCATCTATCATATCAGATTATACTCAGAAGAATTGTCACACATACTGATGATCATATATATTACCATGGACCATATAGTCATATGTTAAAGTAATTCACTCTAGAGGTGACCAGTCTCTAGAGGAGACTTAATAGCTTTATCCATATCAAATGACCATGGTTAGTAATACATCACATAGTATAACCTCATGACTTGATACAACACAAGGTCATTTCCAGCTAAGGAGATCCATATCATAGGGTACCATCTATGAGAATCATTTGACTTGATACAACACAAGTGTTTGGGTGTGTTCTACTATCTTAAATACACCTAATATTTAATTATCGACCGGGGTTGGTAGGCTTAGAGTTGCTACAAAATATATGCAAAGGTAGAGGGGTTCCTAGGGCGTTGTAGAATACTTTAATAAACAAAAGATTGAAAAAAATCTTTCAAAATGAAAAACCGAGTCAAACTCCTAAAAATTTAATTATTAATATGATTAAAGCAAAACATCATGCTAGGATAATATCAGACTATTCATTAATTAACTCTTCTTTAATATAAGAATGGAAAAACTTTCATAAACAACTTCAGAAACTGGGAAAAGTCTAATTTATGAATAAGTAGAAAAATAAATAAATAAAGAAGCAAGTAGAAAACTTAATAAAGAAAACTTAATTAAGAAGACTTCTCTAATTCTCTAACCTATAAGCATTTTCAGTAAACATACAATTCAAGAAATAAATCCTATGCTAGTGTCAATCTACAAAGTATTAGTATATTTTCTAGAAATTAACATGTCTAACCCTAAATTCAATACAATTATCAAATATTATAGCGATGTTAAATGAGGAAATCAAAGACAAACGAAGCAAATTAAATCATAATTTAAAAACATGCTTGATTGAAAAGAAATAAAAAGTGATTTTAATAAGTGCTTTAAAGTAATCTAACCTAAGGTCCCAGAGGCTGATATAACTATTATCTAATTACCAAAACATAACAGAATTTAAAAAGCCAGAGAAATAAAACTAAAAACAGGTTAAAAATAAACTAAGAACACTAAAGGTCAGATGGAAGGCTGGACAACAGTCTGGAAGGAAAGTCCGAATGACAGTCCAAACACACAGTCTGAATGAGAGGTTGTATACAGGAAAAAAAAAAAAAAGACCTAAATGATTTAATTATCAGCTAATTTTGTGCATATGAAAGCAAAATGCATAAAGGACAAGAAGTAAACCAAATTAATGAAAAATAATTAAACAGACTTCTAATGCTAATCTATGCTTTGAAAATGATATCTTCTATTATAAAATAAAACAAATTGAAATATAAATAAACTAATTTACAGTTAAACAAAAAGCAACAAAACTAGTCTCTAACTACAAATTAAACCTAACACTAACTAGATTTTATCTAATTGAAAACATACCATTAAGCATTAAACTAAAAAAAAAGCTAAAAACAAACTACATATGACCGGTCATTTTAATTCTATAGGCAAAGACTACATTAACAACATAATGGAAATTACATTAAATACAATAAACATAGGTTACGAAGAACAGAAAAACAAATATAAATAAATTAAAAATAAAACTACTAATCTGTGATGAAGAGATAACAAAAACTCATACGGAAATAGAAACCATGAATTGTCGAGGGGCCCTCTCAGCAATCATAGGTAATGCCTACTGAATACTTTCACACACAGTCATAAACATCAAGGTGTAAAGCTTCTATTAAAAAGAAAGAACATAGTTACAATCTTCTTCTCTCAAAACAGACTAACTATCTACCTAATGGATTGATCAATCCCCTATCTCTTTGCATGGAGGTGTTTGTATACACACTGTTTTCAAGAGACTGAGCAATTTGACCCTTTAGTGGTCGACTACTCTTCTAAATTTAGTCAATCATAAAAAGGAAATAATTGTTCATAGACCGACTCATGAGCATCTTCCTCCTTCAGCATGATCGTGGCATCTTCAATGTGAACGTGGCATGCAGGCTCCCTCTCTAGGGTGGTTGATGGCAGCGTGTTGGGCAGCAAAGAATACACAGTATTGGGTCTCTAGAATGAGAGCTCCTTATTCAACATGAACAGAGCTCCTCAGCATTTGTGATGTGGTGTGCAACCCCTTCCTTAATGCAACTAATAGTGTGGTATTTGAACAAGGGTACTGTGAGGGATATCTTCCAAAACGCAGGTCGTTCATCGTTTTAAATGCGCAGACTGGTGGTGAGTTTGGAAGAGGCCACGAACAATTCTAGAACAAGAGTACTCCTTATTTAAACACGTGGGAAGTAAGCAGCTTGGTTTTGGGTGAAATCAACGCACCAGCGATCCTTTTAAAATGTTGATCATGTTATCACCTAGGCACATGGTCAACAAAACGGTTTGTGAATTGCTTCAATGTTTAATACTTTGAGATCAGTTATGGACATCACACAAAATGATTAGTGATCTGGACGGGAGCATACGTGATGAGCTGGACACCGCTTGCGTAGATCGGGTTGAATGGTGAGCTGAATGCGTTTTGTTTATAAATTTGTCCAAACATACTACATAACCTGCAAACAAATACACATATTAATTAATATATCGGATATGATTTAAATAATATATATTTGAGTTAATAAAATGAAAAAAAAATGATATTAATAACCAAAGTTGAATAAACATTAAATTTGTTCTTACCTTGTGCTAAATAACGATCTGCATAACATAAAATACACAAAGATAAAAAAATATGCATTTAAATGTGTTATTTTAATGCCAAAAATGATAACAAAATGAGGCTCAACAACAAATCTGCAGTCTCGATACAACACAAGAATCCAATCTTGATACAACACAGGATTCCTGTCAGTACCCCAAATTTTCACAAAAAATAATTTTTTTTGATGTAACATAAATTGTCTATAGTCACAATGTGATAACTGCCAGCAGCTAGTGAAAAAATGAAACAGTTAACAAAAGTAATGATTAACTTTAAACACATATAAATTAATACTATTTTAATTTTGATAAGTGATGTAACTAACCTGCATTCAAAAGTTTCTAGCTGTACTGATGATTCAATTTTGTCAAGTAGGGAGAAGTTATGTTAAACTGGGGCTTAGTTAGCAATTGCTAACTCAGCTGGACTTTTGGATCTTACAGGTTCATCAGGTAAATTTTGAACAAGTAGGAGTTTATTAAAGCGTTAAATCCAGATATACTTCTTTAGCATAAATAAACTGCTAGAGTAAAATTTTGCTTAATGGAGTTCAAGGATACTACGAGGTAAAGTATCTTTTCTTCACTTGTTTTGCAACTATGACAGTATTTTAAATTCATGTCGTAATGATCAATAACTTTGCCATACTAATTGTCTTTTATCAGTATGATTTCTACTTTAGATAAATCTTCTTTCCACCTATAAGCTAAGTTATTTACTAGTTCTACATAGAGCTCATGATTTAGTATAACAACACTTTTACTGAAACAAGAGTTTACTGCTGTTGCTATTTCTAAAATTTACAACACTGCTTATAAGTATGGAAATAAACCTAAGGCCTTTCAATAAAACAAGCTTACTATAGAACCTTTAGCTTTACCTTTAATTAAGCTTTAGTATAAGAAACTTATCAGCTTATTATTGTATGATAGTTTATAAATGATCTCTTGCACAATAGTCGTTAAGTTGTGAATCCGATCTTCTAAGTTTCTTCATGCCATAAGTAATGTGGCAAGATTACATTACCATATCATATATTAACAATAATAATTGGTACTATCTTTAATCCTGGATAGTCATACTATCCTTCTTTTACTAAGTCTAATCTAACCTTGGTTTGATTCATTTAGAGTTTTGGTTACTTATGGAGACCAAAAGATCACCAACTTCCAAGAAGTTTAACTTACACCAAGGCACTAAAGGCTATACATATAGATGTAAAAAGTTATTCCAAGGTGTAAATACTATTTATTTTTATATACACCTTGTTGATTTATAAACTAAATTCTTACCTATTAGTGTTTACATAAACTAATTCTAAACAGAATAGGCATGCATCGTTTTGGTTGGATAAATGGTCAATAGTAGTACTATCGACTCATGTTCACAGGCTATACTATTGATCTCTTCATAAATGTTTTGCTAAGATTACAAGGTCATCATAAAACAAGGATAATGATTCAATATAAGTTTAGTTCTTTACCATAGTTTGACATTATGGGTCATCATTGAAATGATATATTTTTTACTTTGTAAATTACATTACCATTATAGTCATTATTTAAATTATGGACAATAATTTGTTTTCCCAACCACGCAGTGTAAACTATATCATTCCACCCACTGTGGATTGAATATTTTGGTGGGCACGTGGAGCAGCCACCATCGTGCAATGGATGTTTTAAAAGCTTACATCGTAACCCTAACTTCCTCATTCCTCGTCGAGGGTTTGCACTATCTGGTTTTACTGCGGCCATGAGAGCTCACTTGTTTTTTTTCTAGCTCCATCTTGTGTGTAAAGAAGTGTTGCCACTCTAGTGTAAGGGTTGGGAGATACATAGCTCGCATTCAGTTTCTTTCTGCATGCATTGCGTTGTTGTGAGGGTAGTTTTACTCTTTCAGTTGTTTCTAGTGTCGATTCTTTGCGTGGCCATTGCCAAAGCTTTAATCCTGCTCCAATCGTCGGTGTAGTATGCATTGTTAACTCCAGTTCCTCTGTCATAGATGAGCATGGGAGTTTGTTCTTCTAGTTGTTGTTCGTAGTGCCGGTTCAATTCCTCCTCAACTCCAGATTCTTTCACCTTCAGGTAAATGTTTTTCCATGCTAAAATTATAAAAAAATTTAGTTACAGTTACGGTATTATACTACCCAGTTTCTAATCAAGGTTTTTGGTCTTCATTTGCAGGTTATAGTTTGATTTTCCGCTTGGAAGAATCCTCTCCACGTTTGGATTGACTTCAAGACCAAATGGTTAAGCCCCGGTTAAAATGTGGCAACTCCCTGCTTGTAATAGTTAGGGGAAAAGGGATTCAGTTGGAGAAGAAATACGAGTTTGGTTCCTGCATCGTTTAAATGCTTAGCTCAGTTGTTACTTAGTTTTTTTTTGTTATTAAAACCCTTGCCTGTAGTAGGGTAGCTCCAGCATCGATGTCGTGACTTGTATTTTACTTTTCTTGACTTATAAACTAGTTTATAGGCTTATGGCTAAGTAATGTCATACTCTGTTTCTTAATATGTGGAGGTTCTCCTGTCTTCATGGTTTTAATGGTTCTTTGTTTTGAATACCCTGATAAATTATACATTGTCTTATAAAAGATATTACAGTAAATGAAGTTTTAATAAGTTTATTGTTA
Organism: Pseudotsuga menziesii; assembly: GCA_001517045.1. Taxonomy (NCBI): domain Eukaryota; kingdom Viridiplantae; phylum Streptophyta; class Pinopsida; order Pinales; family Pinaceae; genus Pseudotsuga; species Pseudotsuga menziesii. The sequence goes on along the minus strand of LPNX010998317.1, from coordinate 642,622 downwards.
GTTTTGTTTTCAAACCCTCGCCACGATGCTGGGTAAAATCGGCCTTAAGCTGGGTGAAGTAATTTGGTTATGTCTTTTAGCCCTATGACCTGACAAAGGAAAAAATTTGGTTTAAAAGGATTTTAACTTTGAGCTCTGTCTCGTTTATGCAATAGTTTTATAAACCTGTAAATTATGGTTCTGTGTAATTAGAGTCTTTCCTTCTTCGACTGTTAATAATGATAATTATTGTTTAATGTTTCTCTTGTAAATAAATAAAGTTAATGTGAATACTATACCCAGTCTAATGTATACTTATAGTCTTCTATTTTTAATTTGTTTATTCTGTTTTAAAGAATACTTTTATAAAAAGAATAAAAGAAGAACTAGGGTTTTGACCCTCAAGTTAAACTTACACAGATTTAGAGTTTATCTGGAAAATAATTATTCCTTAAATAGGTAAACTCTTAGCTTTATTCTATTTATTGTTTACATTTAAATTTACATTTGTTTACTACTATGTCACTTAGTAAAGATTCAAAGTTATGTAAGGATTATAACATTAACTCTGTAACTTTAATTGTTCCTTATTAATATTGTTTGTAAACATAATCCTATTCTAGTATGTATTAAATAATAGTTTAAGATAAAAGATTTAAGGGTGGTTAATACCTTGTTTGGAAACTGTATCTCCTATCATTTTTATTGCGTTAGTATATTTCTTTACTATAACTCTATTTGTAGTTCTACTGTTTCTTTCCCAACATTTTTACATAGGTATGCTCATTAAAATAGAAAACATAAATAACCAGAACATTGTTCTTTTTAATAATAAATTACATACTGAAATAAATTACTCTGCTATCTACAAAATACAGAACCCTATCTAATTTTTTCAATCTCTTATAATTTTCTTTTAGCTACTTAAAGTATTCTAACTGTGCTGGAGTACGGCCTGGTTTTCCAGGTGTGGAAAAACACAGTTTAGAAATTATTTCCATTCTAACACATTACTTTTCTAAATCAAATTCATTTCTTTAAAAATATAAAAGACTACTAAATTCTAACATTTTACAAACCGAATCTTTAACATTCATATATCAGTCAAACACAGATTTATTTATCTAACACAGTAAACAAAATAATGTAGAACCTGTTTAGGACAGATGAAAACAGTGTTAGGAGGCCGTTCCTCCCTACCAATCTCCTGGAGAGCGCTCAAACAACGCTTCCTCAGGACCCCCAAGCCTGTTCTTGGTCTTCTTGGCTAAGAACTGGTGGAGAATGCAAACAGTAGACTAGTTCAATATCTCAGTAAACACTCTGCTCTTCGTATTATGATCTTTAGCTTAAAGGTTACAACTAGATTAAACAACAGTTATCCCCTCAAACACTTTCCAGATTTCCCTTCCATTGAATTTCTCTGAAGTACATTCATTCAACCTGAATGATCACCTCTCTAGAATGAGCAGCCTCAGCTCTCTTCAATGGGAATTTGTATAAAGATTGCCTAGGTCTTTTGGGTCAGTTTTCATTAATTGAGCCACCTGCTCTGATTCCACTTTCTTGGGGAATCATGACCCCAAATGTAGGGAGGTTTCCACCTGCAACAGTTGGAAGTGGTTTGAGGATGCTGCCACATGTCAATTTTCTCTCCACCCAGTCTCCTCCACCAATTTGCTCAGTAAACACTCTTTTAACAGCTCTCCTAAGCTGTTATCTCCTCCTTTATTTATTTATAAATAAAATATTCAGAATTACATTAAATATCCTTGACTCTGCTGAGTCATCAATTACAACTTAGCGTAAAATTTAACATATTGTCCTTAAATAATATCAAATAATATAAAATTGTTTTTACAAAATTGGGGCATGTGACATACACACCCCCTTAAAGTATAACATCGTCCTTGATGTTATTTATTCTTCATCCTCAGAATTCCCCTGGAACAGAATTGGATATGCATCCCGCATATTACTTTCCAATTCCCAGGTGGCTTCCTCTATACTAAGGTGCTTCCATTGCACCTTCACCTGACCAATGGTGCAGTTTCGAAGTGTGATCTCGCTCCGCCCGAGGATACAGTTCGGTTCCACCAGAAAATATCCTTTTGGTTCCACTTGTACATAATTCCAGTTAACAACATGAGTAGCATCATGAACACATTTCTTTAATACATAAATGTGAAAAACATTATGTACTCTTAAATTTGGTGGTAATGCTAATTGATAAGCTACTTGTCCAATCCTGGACAGTATTTCAAATGGAACATAGTAATGAGGTGCTAGTTTTGCACAACAACCCAATCTCAGAGAGTTATTTTTGGGTCTCACCTTGATGAACACATGTTCACCTACCTCAAACTCCTTTGGAGTTGTTTTAAGTTCTGCTTGACTTTTCTGTCGATCCTGCGCAATTTTCAGATTACTTTGTACCTGCTTAACAATTTCTTCCATTTCCTTTAATAGTTCAGGACCTAATACTAATCTATCCACCGGATGACTCCAAGAGATAGGAGTATTACATTTTCTTCCATACAAGATTTCGAAAGGACTAAATCTGGCCGACGCTTGATAATTATTATTATAAGCAAATTCTACCAGATGCAAATAATCCTCCCATTTACCTGGCTGGTCTTTCACATACATTCTTAGTAAATCTTCCAGTACTTGGTTTACTCTTTCAGTTTTCCCATCTGTTTGAGGATGGAACGAAGTACTAAAATTTAATGTAGTGTTTAATCCTTTAAACAGAGATTTCCAAAAGTTACCGGTAAATTTAGGATCTCTATCTGAGATTATAACTTTCGGTATCCCATGTAGTCGAAAAATTTGCTTTTGAAATATATCAGCTATGTTTGCAGCTTTATACATAGTTTTAACAGGTATAAAGTGGGTTGCTTTACTTAATTTATCGACCACTACCATGATAGAATCATTTAAATTCTGATTTTTGGGCAGTCCAGTAACAAAATCGAGACTAATTATCTCCCATTTCCAGATAGGAATGGGCAATGGCTAAAGTAATCCAGCTAGGTGTTGATGTTCAGTTTTCACCTGCCTACATTCAAAACACCTAGTGATATAATTTGCCAGTTCAATCTTCATGTTTGGCCAAAAATATTATTTCATTAACATAGTTATAGTCTTTTGATAACCTGGATGACCTAAGTATGGAGTTTTATGGATTTCATCTAAAATTAATAACTTAACTTTAGGTACATTAGGTACATACATTTTGTCTTTATACAGTAAAAATCCTTTTTCATTCAAATTGTACCCTTTACTTAAGCTTTATGTTGGATTTTCTTTTGTTTTAGCTTATAAGTTTTGGTAAATTTCATCTTGTTCTACCCCTGCTTTAAGCTGTTCATCTAAATCTGTTGTAAAGTGCTGATAATTGCTATAAATTTCAGCCTTGCATTCCTACTTAATGCATCAACAACTTTATTTTCTTTCCCTTTAATGTGCTGAATTTCAAAATCATACTCACTTAGAAAAGCTAGCCACCTAGCTTGTCTAGCATTTAGATTAGGCTGATCTAACAGATATTTTAGTCCTTTATTATCAGTCATTAGAATAAATTTTCTGCCAATTAGATAATGACGCCACATCTTTAGAGCATGTATAACAGCAGCTAATTCCAAGTCATAAGTTACATAATTCTTTTCATGAATTTTTAATTTCCTAGACTCATAGGCGATCGTCGTTCCCTTCTTGAGTCAGAACACCACCTAAACCATTATTGCAGGCGTCAGTACACACTACAAATTCTTTATTTGGATAAGCTATTCTTAAAATAGGTGCGCTGGTTAATAAAATTTTAAATTTTTAAAGCTTTCCTTGCATTTATGGTTCCAATCAAATTTCTTTCCTTTCTTCTACAAAGAAGTTATCGGATTCACGATTCCCGAAAAACCTTCAATGAACCTCCGGTAATAATCGGTAATTCCCATGAAGGATCGAACATCAGTTACATCCTTAGGAACTAGCCAATCTTCAATCGCCTTTATCTTTTTGGGATCCACCGAAATCCCTTCCTTAGTCACCACATGACCTAAGTACTGGATTTTATCCTTAAAGAAATCGCATTTACTAAACTTTGCAAAGAGTTGATGATCTCGTAGCTCTTGCAAAACAATTTTTAAATGTTCTTCGTGTTCTTCTTCAGTTTTTGAATAGATTAATATGTCGTTGATAAACATGACCACAAACTTATCTAAATACTTATGCATAATGTTGTTCATTAAACACATAAAAAAAGCTAAGGCATTAGTAAGCCCGAATGGCATGACGAAAAACTCGTAATGGCCATATCGAGTTCTAAAAGTTGTTTTAAAGATGTCTTCATCTTTAATCCTAACCTGATGATATCCAGGCCTTAAATCAATTTTGGAAAACACCGTGGCTCCACGTAGTTGATCGAACAGATCATCTATGCAAGGCAACGGGTATCTATTTTTAATAGTCATCTTATTCAACTAAACGTAATCTATGCAAAGTCACATGGTTTCGTCCTTTTTCTTAACGAAAATGACAGGTGCCCCCCAGGGAGACACACTAGGTCGAATATACTTCTTGTCAATAAGTTCTTTTAATTGTGACTTTAGCTCATTAAGTTCAAGTATGTTCATTCGATAAGGAGCCTTTGAGCTGGGCACTGCACCAGGTACCAGCTCAATGGTAAAATCTAGTTCCCTTTTCGGAGGTAGTCTCAGAATTTCTTCCGGAAATACATCAACATACTCTCTTAAAACTGGTATGTCTTCCAATTTTAATTTGTCTATCTTATTTAGATTTTCCTCATCGGTTATTGTTACTGCATAAGCTTTACAACCCTTCCTAACAGCCCTCTTAAGTTGCAGAGAAAAAATCTTCCTTATGGTGGTTCTTCTAGGGATCCCCTTTACATTTATTGTTTTTCCATCATCATTTATACATGTAAATGTTTTATCATAACAGTTTAAAATCACCCTATGTTGTTCTAACCAATCCATACCGATTAGTAAGTCATAAGAACCAAGAGGTAGTACATTTAGCTTTACAACAGTTTCAACTTGATCCATAACTACTGCACATTTCTTCACAAAACAAGTTACCTTCCTTTTTGCACCAGTGGCTAACTGAACCAACCAAGAATTTTCAAACTTTTCAATAGGCAGCTTACATTTTTCTACCAATTTAGGTGAAATATAACTGATACTAGCTCCTGGATCAATTACAATAGCTATAGGGGTTTGGTTTATTGTACCTTCTACTTCCACCATGGAAGTTTGATATTCTGCTTGTCGATTTTCCAAGGTTGCATTGATTCTGGGCTTAGTCCTCGCTAAATCTCCAACAGTCATTTCCTCCTGTATGGTATGAATATTACTGATAGTCTTTTTTCGATTAGGATAGACTGAGGCATAATGTGGGCCATTACACTCCCAACACTTTATAGGTTCTTTGCGTTCAAATTTCTTTGTGTAATTACCATGATTATTAGCAGACTCTTTACCCTTTGGATTGTTCTGATTGCTTGGTGAATTATTCTTACTCCCTTGGAAATTCTTGTTGGAATTTTTTTTGGCCTTATTGTTTTTAGAATTTCGGTTGGGCACAAATTCTTTCTTCTTTTGATCATAATGATTGTTATTCTTTTTGTCCTTCCAATTGGCCATGCTCTCCTTCTTTCAATTATGTTCAAAATAGAAATTGGCTTTCCTCATAGCTTCTTCCAGTTTTTTTGGATTGTCATACTCAATCCTATCCTTGACGTGATAAGGTAAACAATTGAGGAATCGCTATACCTTCAGTTTTTCATCTACAAGGTATGGCATATATCTAAGCAGACTTAAAAACTTGCTGTTCAAATCCTTCATAGTCATTGAACCTAATTTAAGCTCATAAAATTCTTTTGCTCTCTCTTCATAGTACTGCTCAGATATAAATTTATTTTTAAAGTACTTCTTGAAGGTACTCCAATTTACATTCTTCTCTCTTATTCCCTTCACTCTCTTCAAGTCTTGCCACCAAATATCAGCCTTCCCTGAGAGATTGTAGATAGCCATTCTAGCTTTTAATTGGTTAGAATAGTTATAAATCTGGAAGTACTTCTTCATCCCAAATAACCAGGATTTCGCTTCCTCCCCCTTATCAGTTTCTCCATTGAATGTTGGTGGTTTAATCTTTTTAAACTCCCCATAAATTTCACCATAGGGTTTATATTTTCTTTTTTAGTATAATGGTTGTCCTCACTACTATCACTAGTGGAATGATAATTACGTTGGTCACCAAATACCTCTGAAGATGAATTGCTTTCATTTTTAGTTTGTTTAATCTTTTTATATTTATGTTGCTGACTTATATCTTATAAATCAGCTCTTTTACAACTTCCCTTAGTTTGAAATCTTTCTGTTAGGATCTGATTCATCTCCTCCTGAGCTCTCAAAATCCTTTCATTCTCTCGTTTAACAGATTCCATTTAAGATTTTAAGTCTTTTACTGTTTGTAAAAGTTCTGAGGAATTAGTGGTTAGGTATTCTTGTATAGGGTCTCTATGTAAGTTTTCTTATTCAGTAAATGGAGATTCCTCTTCCGCATATTCCTCCAATTTTTCCATACCCGTTCTTAAACTTCAGAAACAATTTCTCTGTTGAATAACATTAAAAGAAAATAACATCAGCAAAAATAATTTAAATTCACTATTTCATAAAAGCAAGTTGGGCTTCATCAAGACCTAGTGTTTGAACCTTGTGCTCTGATACCACATGTCAGTACCCCAAATTTTCACAAAAATTAAAAAAAATTGATGTAACACAAATTGTCTATAGTCGCAATGTGATAACTGCAAGCAACTAGCGGAAAAATGAAACAGTTAACAAAAGTAATGATTAACTTTAAACACATATAAATTAATATTGTTTTAATTTTGATAAGTGATGTAACTAACCTACATTCAGAAGTTTCTACCTGTACTGATGATTCGATTTTGTCAAGTAGGGAGAAGTTATGTTAAACTGGGGCTTACTTAGCAATTGATAACTCAGCTGGACTTTTGGATCTTACAAGTTCATCAGGTAAATTTCGAACAAGTAGGATTTTATTAAAGCGTTAAATCCAGATATACTTCTTTAGCATAAATAAACTTCGAGAGTAAAATTTTGCTTAATAGAGTTCAAGGATACTACGAGGTAAAGTATCTTTTCTTTACTTGTTTTGCAACTATGACAGTATTTTAAATTCGTTGTAATGATCAATAACATTGCCATAGTAATTTTCTTTTATCAGTATGATTTCTACTTTAGATAAATCTTCTTTCCACCTATAAGCTAAGTTATTTACTAGTTCTACATAGAGCTCATGATTTAGTATAACAACACTTTTACTGAAACAGGATTTTACTGTTGTTGCTATTTCTAAAATTTACAACACTGCTTATAAGTATGGAAATAAACCTAAGGCCTTTCAATAAAACAAGCTCACTATAGAACCTTTAGATTTAATTTTAATTTAGATTTAGTAGAAGAAGCTTATCATCTTATTATTGTATGATAGTTTATAAATGATCTCTTGCATAGTAGTCATTAAGTTGTGGTTCTGATCTTCTAAGTTTCTTCATGCCATAAGTAATGTGGCAAGATTACATTACCATATCATATATTAACAGTAATAAGTGGTACTATCTTTAATCCTGGATAGTCTTACTATCCTTCTTTTACTAAGTCTAATCTAACCTTGGTTTGATTCATTTAGAGTTTTGGTTCCTTAAGGAGACCAAAAGATCACCAACTTCCAAGAAGTTTAACTTACACCAAGGAACTAAAGACTATACATATAGATGTAAAAAGTTATTCCAGGGTGTAAATACTATTTATTTTTATATACACCTTGTTGATTTATAAACTAAATTCTTACCTATTAGTGTTTACATAAACTAATTCTAAATAGCACAGGCATGCATCGTTATGGTTGGATAAATGGTCAATAGTAGTACTATCGACTCATGTTCAAAGCCTATACTATTGATCTCTTCATAAACGTTTTGCTAAGAAAGATTACAAGGTCATCATAAAACAAGGATAACGATGCAATATAAGTTTAGTTCTAGTTTAAACATTTGGTTTAAAAGGATTTTAACTTTGAGCTCTGTCTCGTTTATGCAATAGTTTTATAAACCTGTAAATTATGGTTCTGTGTAATTAGAGTCTTTCCTTCTTCGACTGTTAATAATGATCATTACTGTTTAATGTTTCTCTTGTAAATAAATAAAGTTTATGTGAAGACTATACCCAGTCTAATGTATACTTATAGTCTTCTAGTTTTAATTTGTTTATTCTATTTTAAAGAATACTTTTATAAAAAGCATAAAAGAAGAACTAGGGTTTTGACCCTCAGGTTAAACTTACATAGATTTAGAGTTTATCTGGAAAATAATTATTCCTTAAATAGGTAAACTCTTAGCTTTATTCTATTTATTGTTTACATTTAAATTTACATTTGTTTACTGCTCTGTCACTTAGTAAAGATTCAGAGTTATGTAAGGATTATGACATTAACTTTGTAACTTTAATTTTTCTTTATTAATACTGTTTGTAAACATAATCCTATTCTAGTATATATTAAATAATAGTTTAAGATAAAAGATTTAAGTGTGGTTAATACCTTGTTTGGAAACTGTATCTCGTATAATTTTTATTGCGTCAGTATATTTCTTTACTATAACTCTATTTGTAGTTCTACTGTTTCTTTCCCAACATTTTTACATAGGTATGCTCATTAAAAGAAAAAAACATAAATAACCAGAACATTGTTCTTTTTAATAATAAATTACACACTGAAATAAATTACTCTTCTATCTACAAAATATAGATTCCTATCTATTATTTTCAGTCTCTTATAATTTTCTTTTAGCTACTTAAAATATTCTAATTGTGCTGGAGTACGGCCTGGTTTTCCAGGTGTGGAAAAACATAATTTAGAATTATTTCCATTCTAACACATTATTTTTCTAAATCAAATTCATTTCTTTAAAAATCTAAAAGACTACTAAATTCTAACATTTTACAAACTGAATCTTTAACATTCATATATCAGTCAAACTCAAATTTATTTATCTAACACAGTAAACAAAATAATGTAGAACTTGTTTAAGACAGACAACAACAGCGTTAGGATGTCGTTCCTCCCTACCAATCTCCTGGAGAGTGCTCAAACAAAGCTTCCTTAGGACCCTCGAGCCTGTTCCTGGTCTTCTTGGTTGAGAACTAGTGGAGAATGCAAACAATAGACTAGTTCAATATCTTAGTAAAACACTCTGCTCTCAGCAGTATGATCTTCAACTTAAAGGCTGCAACTAGATCAAACAGCATTTATCCCCTCAAACACTTTCCAGATTTCCCTTCCATTGAATTTCTCTGAAGTACATTCATTCAACCTGAATGATCACCTCTCTAGAATGAGCAGCCTCATCTCTCTTCAATGGGAATTTGTATAAATATTGCCTAGGTCTTTTGGGTCAGTTTTCATTAATTGAGCCACATGCTCTGATTCCACTTTATTGGAGAATCATGACCCCAAATGTAGGGAGGTTTCCACCTACGACAGTTGGAAGTGGTTTGAGGATGCTGCCACATGTCAGTTTTTTCTCCACCAAGTATCCTCCACCAATTTGACCAGTAAACACTCTTTTAACAGATCTCCTAAGCTGTTATGTCCTCCTTTATTTAGTTATAAATAAAATATTCAGAATTACATTAAATATCCTTGACTCTGCTGAGTCATCAATTACAACTTAGCATAAAATTTAACATATTGTCCTCAAATAATATCAAATAATATAAAATTGTTTTTGCAAAATTGGGGCATGTGACAATTCCAATCTTGATACAACACAAGATCACAGTACATGCATCCCACTTCAATACATGAGGACATAGATATGACTTGATAAACATAATGTCCTGACTTGATACCACACAAGTATTTAAATTGATACAACACAAGTTTCTGACTCGATACAACACAAGTACCCGACTTGATACCACACATGTCCTTAACTTGATACAACACAAGTTTTTGACTTTATACAACACAAGTCCTTGACTTGATACCACACAAGTCCTTAACTTGACATAACACAAGTTTCTGACTTGATACAACACAAGTCTAGAGAATGAATCCTAATGTTGTACATTTAAAATTCTCCACTCACTTGAGAAGTAAATTGAAGAGACATTGAAGTTAATGAGATTCATGCCCGCATGATTCAAAAATGGTTATGGAGACGTAAAAAATTTATTGCATGAGTTAATAATTTTGGAAAAAAATCAAAAAGAGGAAATCAATATCATTGATCCATGCAAATGAAATGATATTTCCCAAAAGGATAGAGTATGAATGTGAAACGTGAACATTTTCACGTGAGTTACTTGTCACATCACCTTGTTGACATCCAGGTTGAAGGATGAAACTATGTGTGGAGTTTTGGTACAAGATTGTGTGAAATAATTTTAACTAAAACATGAACAAGTTAGTGATTTTAATATGCAAAAAAATAATAGTGTGACAGGAGAGAACAACAGGTTGTAGTGCAAGTAGATGCAGAAAGGTAGTATATACAAAATTGTAGTGAAATAAGAAGCATGACTCCAGGGGGGTTAATCACCAAGGACATCCATTTTCCATTGATTCCAAAGGGGGAGAATAAAGTAAAATCATAGAAAATGAATACTAAAAAATTAAGAATTGAAACTAAAGGAAGGATCTAAGCAAAAGAACAGAAAGGACAGATCTGTGCAAAATAACATAACAAAACACATGAACACAGGGGGAGCATTTTGTGCACGGAAGAAGAGATCATTTTTAGGGGGACCTCAGTGTAAGTTGGCATTGAAATCAATGTCAAAGGGGGATATTGTTGAACCTTTATTTTTTCATTGATGTCAAATTAAAAATAAACAAGTTTGATATAGGTTTGATTTCTAAAGATAAACCGTGAAGTTTAATGAAGAAAGAAGATGATACTAATGTCAAACACAAGAGATATTGGATAACCTAAAGAAATGAATAATAAAAGTATATGTATCCATCAGATAAAGGCTCTCTATGTACAAATCCATTTTGAATAAATATATAGAGAAGAAATGTGGAAGGTTAAGAAGTGTGCAAATCCCATCCACGCATGGGACATATGTGCGCAAATAACACTAAGTCAGTCGACATTAATGTGAAAAACCCCAGAAGGTTGAATAATCAAAGGATGCACATGGACATAATAAAAAACATAGTGGTTAGCTTGAATAATAAGTAAGTAGTGTTAGAACATCATACCACCTAGTACCATAGTCATCATACCACCTAGGACCATAGTCTCATTCATTTTCACTTATGTTACATAGTCCAAACTTGGTTTATGGTGTCTTCTTGAGTTTGTTGGAGGGTTTTGGACCATAAAATGTACCCATCGCCCTCATTTTTGGTCAAAAAGGAGATAATACACCCTCATTAATGATATTTTAGTCCCTTGGGGCACTCCCACTCCTTAAAACATGGATATGGGTTGACTAGGGGTGCCCATGCACTGTAATTAGGTGTTTTTGGCACTTTTGGACCATTTATAAATTCCTAGAGCCACTCCCACTCCTCCATGCATTCCACCATGCCTAATATACCCTAATTTATGACCAATAATTCTTCCCCAACATTCACATAGCCATTCGTGACTGTTTGAGGTGGTTTGGGAGCCTATTGGTCCACCTAAGGGGGTTTTGAGGTCCAATGTAATCCTGTCGCTTGTATGCAACCAATTTTCCTCCAAAGGCTAAATATTTTCTCCTAATGTAATATAATCATTCTCCATACATTTTTACATGTGGGACTGTAATAGAAATCAGTATTATTGAACCATCTCTATGTGTTATTTTTCCTCTTTCACATTTTTTTAGCATATTTTGTCAAAATCTTGTACTGTGAGGATTCCTTTGGATAGTATAGTGTGTTGTGGGTAGAATTTTAAATGGTATCATATCTCAAGGATATTCAAACCGAATTTATAGATTTCATAGGGTTCAAATTAGCAATCTAGCATTTCCTCCAGAAGATTGAGAGTTTGCACTGCAGGTTATTCAATGGTTCTTTGTCACTCAGTGCGCAACATCAAATGGAGCAGTCCCATGTCACCTTGCTCACTCCATTCAAATAATTTGAGTGGAATTAAAATATGTTAATCCAGCTAATATCCAGATCTCTCTACAGAGTTACCATGGGGACAGAAAATGAGCCAAACTCAGCTGTTGAGAAGTCCAAGTCAACAAATTGGATGAAGCATTTGGGATGCTATGTCTTAGTATTTTGAGAGACCTCTTGTTTCATGTTGACAATATCACAACTCCAAATGAATTGTGGCTCAATATCAAGTCTTTGTTTGGGAATATTGATGAACTTAGAGGCCATCAACTTGAAAACAAGTTGACCACCTTAAACCCAACTCATTTTGCGACGATCCAAGACGTTTTCACCAATTTCAAATCCATGGTTCTTCAACCGAATCAATGTGGCATCGAAAAAAAGGAATGGAATCTGATTCTTTCCATACTTTCGAATCTAGGGGTTGAATATTCAGTGTTTGTTTCAACATTTCACTTAGGCAAGATGATAGTTTAAAACTGGAGAATGTCATCTTTGGCAGACTTCATGGAGTCTTTGAATGAAGAACACGACAAGTTGGTTGAAATGGGTACCATAAAATATACCAAGGACCAAGATATTGTAGCTGGATATTCGAAGCATGCAAAGGTAAATAATAATCCCAAATATTCGAAGCAGCAAGAGAAGAAGAAGGGCAAAGAGAAGCTGAAATATTTTGATGGGGGTTTTAATTCTAACAAGGAAAAAGGGAAGAAGTAAGAGAAGGCCAAATGAACTTAATATCACAAGGATTGGAACCTTGATATTGCATGCATGAAGAAAACCATGGACATGATGGTGTAAATCCTTAAGAAGAACATCATTCCCCTTCCAGATGGAGAAAAGAAGAAGGATGGAGGTTCTAATTCTGAAAACAAGGAGAGATGACATCAACTGGTTGTTGGATCTTCTGAATCTTCCTGCTTAATCATAGATTTTGGTTCCTCAAGTCACATGGATTCTAAAGAATAGTCCTTCTTGGCCCTTCATCCATATAGTGGTTCATCCATCCTCATTGATAATGACTCAGAGATACTAGCCAAAGGGATTGGTAGAATCAATCTTGATAATGGGTACTTCAATAATGTGTTGTTTGTGCTAATATTGCAGCAAACCTATTATTTTTATATCAAATGACACACACAGGTTCAACTAAGAGAGTGACATTCACTCAAGATGATGTGGAAATTTTAGAAATTTCTACATGCAAAGTGGCGGCAATGGGGATTGTAGANTTATATCAAATGACACACACAGGTTCAACTAAGAGAGTGACATTCACTCAAGATGATGTGGAAATTTTAGAAATTTCTACATGCAAAGTGGCGGCAATGGGTATTGTAGATCATGAGTCAAGGATGTACAAGTTTTCACACTTTCTTCCTTACTCCTCAGGCAATGTTCTCATGTCACATGACAATGATATCAGAAATTTGTAGAATGAGAGGTTTGGACACCTCAACTATAGATATATTCAATCTTTGAGCAAATAAAATATGGATGAAGGACTTCCAAGAATCAAATTTTCCAAAGGCACATACAAGGGATGCATTATTGGGAAGCATGCAGAGCGTAAGTATAACAAGGGGAAGGAAAGAAGGGATGTACAAGTAATTGAATTGATCCATTTAGATCTGATAGGACCTCTTACCACACCCTCCTATGGAAACCCAAGGTATTTTGTAAAATTCAAGGATTATTTTTCAAGATATTGTTGGGTGTTTTTCCTTAAGCTAAAATTTGAAGCATATGAGATCTTCAAAGCTTTCAAAGCTTATGTTGAGAACTCTAGTGGGAAGAATATAAAGGTATTAAGGACTAATAATGGAAATGAATATGACAATAATAATCTGCATCATATATTTGAAGAGAATGGCATTCAAATGCAATATTCAATGCCTTACACACCACAGCAAAATCGTGTGGCAAAGCGCAAGAATAGAGCATTGAAGGAGATGGCCACATGCATGTTGGAGGCTAGCTATTTGTATCCTAAGTTATGGTATGGAGCCATAAATTGTGTTGAATATTTTTAATAACATATTTCCACATGAATAATTGGAAGAAAAACTTCGATTTGAGGTTTGGAGAGGTCACAAGCCTTATGTGTCTCATCTCAAGTTTTTTGGTTCAAAGGCATGGGCTAGAATTCCTCCAGAGAAAATAAAATAATTCCAACCCCAAATAAAGGAGTGCATAATGGTTGGATATTATGAATATGAAAAGGGATAAAAACTCTTTGATCCTCATCTCAGAAAACTTTCATTGAGAGAAGTGTACAGTTTGAAGAAGAGCCTATGCAAGAGGTTGAACTAGTAGAGGGGGATTGCTCACACCCTCCACTAAATCATGACATAAGTAAAGTTTATATTTCTGATTTTCTGATTCTGATACAAAATATGAATATGATGACATGGATTCAGATCATGACTCTCCCATAAGGCCAAAATGGGATGATAAAACCATACAAGCAGCTGGTGATCTTGCAGGAGATCCACTAGACACTAGGAAGACTAGATCTCAATTTTACAAGTCTTTCTCCACTTGTGATTAGCATATTCCAGAGAGGTGTTTTACGATGGTCAGATCTGATCCAAATTCATATTAATAAGAATCACATGACCTAAACTAGAAAACAACCATGCAATAAGAGTTCAAGTCTTTGCAAGACAATGAAACTTAGGAGTTGGTTCCTCTACCTTACAAGAGAAAAATAGTGCAATGTAAGTGGGTTTATAGGACCAATATGGCTACTGATTATTAATATGTGAATTATAATACCATATTGGTTTCCAAATTATTCTCTCAAGTCCATGGAGTGAACTACACAGAGACATTTGCACCAGTGGCAAAGATGGACCCAAGCAAGCTAGTTTTGGCCATTGATGCATCTAAGTGATGGGAGGTGCACCATATGGACGTGAAGAGTGATTTTATTCATGGGGAACTTCATTAGGAGATTTATATTGATAATATTAAATGTTTGATTCAATATCCTTCACTTTTTTTTTAGGTTGAAGAAGTCTCTCTATGTCCTCAAGCAAGCTCCCAGAGCTTCGTATGCCAAGATGGACAACTTTCTTCTCACAAGGCTTCAAAAGATAAAAATATGATCCTAATTTGTATTTGAAGAATTTAAATGACTCTATTCAGATAATTTTACTTTATTTTTATGGAACTTTGATCATTGGAAGTTTCATTACTGATATAAGTTCAATTAAGTTTTCATTGCACAATGCATTTTCTATGACTGGCCTAAGATTGTTGAAACAATTTCTTAGCTTGGATATTGAGCAATTTCATGCAGGTATGAAGGTCATCCAATCAAAGTATGTTTCATACCTATTATTAAATTTTGAAATGTCTAAATTTAAAGCTGCTAAGTGTCCATTCCTTTCAGGAGTAAAACTAGGTGATTTTGGTTCATCTTGATTGGTGGACAACTCGTTCTATAGACAGCTAGTTGGGATCTTGTTGTATGTCACACACTCTCTAACTGATTTGGATTATGAAATAAGTGTTGTTTCAATATATATGAAATTTATTCATGATATCCTTTGGAAGGATACTAAAAGGATATTGCATTATGAGCAAGGAACAAAACACTTTGGGATACACTATGGAGCTAGTTCTCCACTAGAACTAGTTGGATTTACTGATTATGATTGGCCTGAAGATTCCACTGATAGAAAGGCCACTTTAGGTTATGTATTCATGCTTGAACATGGTCCCATTTTCTGGTCAAGTAAGAAACAACACATTATTTCCTTATCATTGGCTGAGGCCGAGTACAGGGAGCAATAAATGCAGCTACACAATGTGTGTGGTTGCAAGGAATTATTGGAGAACTTGGTTTTGCATTTGATTCACTCACTGTCATATGGTTTGGAAATAAAAATGAAATCAATATATCCATAGATCCATCATAGAGATAGAGGACCAAGAACATTGAGATCCACATGCACTACATCAAAAGCTTGGTGCATGCCTAGGTGATATCATTGCAATATTTCCCATCTGTAGAGCAGACTACTAACATCTTCACCAAGAGCTTCACAGAGAAGAAATTCACCTATATTAGATCACTACTTGGTGTGGGTGACACATGGTGATAACTGATATTCACTTTCATATTTTGGATCCATGTCCATTTTATAGGGGAGGTCTTATTCCCATGTGGTTTTCCGTGGGTTTTCCTTCTTACCTCGATTATATGGACTAATAAAATTTTGTAAGAGATGACTTGAGCCTTAGTTTCCAAAGCCTCAATTTTGATTTGGTTACACTAATTTAGTATTAAGGGGGGTGTTAGAATATATACCACTTAGTACCATAGTAATCATACCACATAGTACCATAATCTCATTCGTTTTCACTTATGTTACATAGTCCAAACTTGGTTTATGGTGTCTCCCTAAGGTTGTTAGGGGGGTTTGGACCATTAAATGAACTGAACGACCTAGTTTTTTTTCAACCAAGAGATAAGTAACCCTCATTAATGACCTTTTGGTCCCTTGGGGCACTCCCACTCCTTAAAACATGGATCTGGGTTGACTAGGGGTGCCCATGAACTGTATTTGGGTATCTTTGGCTCTTTTGGACCATTTATGACTGCCTAGAGCCACTCCCACTCCTCCATGCACTAAAAATGCATAAAATACCATCATTTATGAACAATCATGCTTCCCCAATGTTCACATAGCCATTCGTGACTGTTTGAGGTGGTTTAGGAGCGTATTGGTCCACTAAGGGGATTTTGAGGTCCAATGTAAGCCTTCCACTTGTATGCCACCAATTTGTTTCTAAAGTCTAACAATTTTATCCTAATGTAATATAATCATGTTCCATACATGTTTACATGTGGGAATGTAATATAAATCAATATTATTGGCACCATATCTATGTGTTATTTTGCCTCTTTTACACTATTTTAGCATATTTTTCCAAATTATTGTATTGTGAGGATTCCTTTGGATAGTAGATCTTGTTGTAGATACAATTTTACATGTAGGTTGGGAAATCACCAATTAAAATCAATCCTAACATGTGGACACATATATTTAACTAGAGAGAGTATAAATAAGCAAGAGATCGAAGTATTGAAGTAAGCTTGTGCTTGAAGATTGAAGGAGATGTGATATTTTGATTTGGAAAGCTTATAATTCTTGGGGTATCAATGGCTCATTGATCACAAAAGAATTTTATTTATTAGATATAGATTATGTGAAAACAAAGAATATGAACAACATAAAGTGTGCAAATTAGAAGGATATCCTATATCAAGATGTGTGAGAAATATACAAAGTGAATTGGATGCGGATCGCACAATTATAGAAGTGCCAGAGTGTTGCAAAGTTGCAGACATGTGAAGGTTGTAGATTGCATAAGTTCTAAAGAAAAAATGGTCATATATTGTAGACTATTGTGATGTAGATAATTGAAGGCTAAGATGCATATCAGAGAAGTTGCAACAGTTGTAGATCGAAAAAGTTGCAAATCACATATAAGGTAACTACATATTTATGTTTTCTTTTGATACACAAATGTTCTTATCAGGGAGGCAAGAAGGGGAAAGGAAATGAAGTAGCATATTCCTTCCAGTTCGTTATAGGAAAACTTATCAGGGAGGTTGGAAGGGGCAAGGAAAGGTAGTCATTGCTTGCTTCCAATTGGAGTTGGTAAATTAAATCAAGGGGTCATAGCTTCCTTCCAATTGGAGTTGGTAAAACAATTAGGGAGTCATATATTCCTTCCAGTTGATGGTGATAAACATAATCGAGAGTTTTTTCTTCCATTTTTTAGAGCAATAATCCACCTTAGTACCATGATCATATACCTTAGGCACATTTAATTTTCTTCCATGCAGTCTTCTATGGTCTAGACTTAGGGATATTGATAATTTACTGATAGTTCAGGCGCTCCTGGTTGATCATTCTAATAGTTGAGGTGCTCCAGGTTGATCATTCATATAACCCAGATGCCCTCATTGATGACATTCAACCTTGGTGCACTCTCCCATCCCCATATTTAGGGATTGTGTTTGACTTGAGGCTCTAGTGCATGTTTTTGGTTTTTTTTCCTTCCTTGGGAATTTATTGCCTCCTTGGGCCACTCCCACTCACCCATTCCTAGCATACCTCCATTTATGTTCCATCATAACTTACCCTTTTTCACACTTGCATTCGTGACTATTTGGGATGATTAAGAGGTTGATTCGTCCACCTATGGGGGTTTGAGGGTCAAATCATGAGCTGACACTTGTATGCATCCAGATGGACTCCAAGGCATCACAATTTTTCCATATTGTAATATATATCTGATCCATACATAGTTTCATGTTGGACAGTCATAATGATATATGTTATTGACTTCATGTGTGTATGTTATTTTCACTCTTTTAGCTAATTTGTGCATATTTTGTGAGCAATATCGAATTGTGAGAATATCCTTAGCTCCTATATCCCACTGTTAATCAATTCTCACATGGTATCATAGCTATTTGGATCTTCAAATAAAATCCATAGTGTTTGATTTGTTGTTTGAAGTATTTTCCAGATAGATTCGAGTGTTTGATTTGCAGGTACAATCCATAGTTTGTCACCAAGAGCACAAATAGAAATGGAGCAGGCTCATGTTTTTCTAACCCCATTCAACTACTTCAAATTTAAGGCTAAGATGGTGATCCAGCTGAGGTCAAAAGGCCTATACAAGGTCACCATGGGGACTGAGGTCGAACCAAACTTTGTTGTGGAGGAATCGAAGTTATTCAACGGGATTGATGAAGAATTTGGAATACTTTGTCTTAGCATTTTAAGAGACTTACTCTTCCATGTAGACAGTCTATAAAATCCCAATGAAGTATGGATCAAGCTTGAGGCATTGTTCAGGAAGACTAATACGATGAGAGGTCACCAGCTTGAAAATGAGCTAATCTCATTGAGTCCAGCTCACTTTGAGACAATATGGGACTTCTTAACTAAGTTCAAATCGTTGGTGCTTCAACTCAAGCAATGTGGCATAGATAAAATGGAGTAGCAGCTCATATTGTCCATACTTTCGAAGTTAGGGCTAGAGTACTTAGTGTTTGTATCCACATTCCACTCTAGCAAGTTCACAGCTTGAAACTTGGGCATGCCTACATTGGTTGGGTTCATGGAGTCACTGACTCAAGAGCAAGAAAATCTACTGCAAATGGGCACCATCAAATCCAGTAAAGATCAAGCTCTTGCTACAAAATTTTCAAATCCATCCAAAGGCAAGAAGAAATCCAAGGATTCGAAGCAACAAGACAAGAAGAAGAAAGAAAGACCC
Organism: Pseudotsuga menziesii; assembly: GCA_001517045.1. Classification (NCBI taxonomy): domain Eukaryota; kingdom Viridiplantae; phylum Streptophyta; class Pinopsida; order Pinales; family Pinaceae; genus Pseudotsuga; species Pseudotsuga menziesii. The sequence goes on along the minus strand of LPNX010998317.1, from coordinate 623,164 downwards.
AATTCTTCATATGGGGGTTCAAATCCTTACAAGGAAAAAGACAAGAAGAAGCAAGAAAAGACCCACAATAGAATTTGAGCCAAAATCTGATGGATTCTATGTCTGAACTTCGACAGACACATGTTTTTTATTCGAAAACAATGTTTTTTTTATCTGATATTTGACTCCATTTCCAACCCTGTCGAAAATTCGATAGAGTATCAAGCTAATATGGATAAATCTTTCATCAATGTATTGTCGAATTTCTGGCATCTTTGCGTTAGATTTCGTGTCAAATATCCGACTTCTTGTCGTCGGATGCACTATCTAATTTTTGACTTCTGCTCATCAGAGGTATTATCGGATATCCGACCTCATATCATCGGATCTATTATCGAATCCATGATAGCTTTTCGTCGGATGAATTGTCAAATATCCGACAGCGTATTTAATTATGCCAACGAATCGGTATTGTCGGAGCCATGGAAATATTGTTAGATCAATTTTCGAATCTTGATCGGTGTTTATCAGATCTATTGTCGAATGACCAACAATATATGTGATTATTCCGATGAATCAGGTTCGTCAAATCCATGGAAAAATCATCAGAGTTTATCCATGGTTAGTTGGATATCCGATGGAATGAGGTCGTTGGAGTCAAGGCAAGTTCATTAGAGTTTAGAGCCAAATTATCGGAAATCCAACCACAGCTACCACTATTGTTATGTCGGATAACCTACGAGAATTTGTTTATTAATAAAAAAGAATAACCTAGATGAACAGTAATGGTTGACGGTAAGAGTTAACATTGAATGAATGGGTTACTAACCTTAAATATATGGTTGACGGTAATTCACTTAGACAATATTGATTCCCATGTGAATTTTATAAGTCCCCTTACAAAATTGCTAGGCCTTGATCTCCTGCAACTATACAAACAGGTTTAGAGTGCAGGGACACTTTACAATCATATCAACAAAGGGTTGATAGAATTCATTACAAATCCATGATACTCATATCTTATCACAAGAAAAAGACATAATTATTTTTAATGTCTCTGTTGAGGCTTGGAAAATCACAGGTAACAACAGTTAGGGATTCTCCCCAATAAACATTCCCAACTAGCCCATTATTGTTTGGTATGGGGAATCCGTCCGGTTTACGATCCGGCTACCATAGGTCAAGTAACAAATTAAAAGGTTTTACCAGTTACGGCCCGATCCACCATGTATATTTTTGTTTTTTGTTTTTAAGTATGTTGTGCAACTGCCTATCTAAAAATGCAGATTGATAGAGATAACGAGGAGTGTCACAATTTGATGCGCAGGTTCTTACCTCTTGTCTTAACTCTCTCGCATCTAAATCACACACAACAAGAGACTAAAACTAACTAACTAACCTATCCCTAGGGAGTAAAAGCATCAGTTATCAATGAGTAATGTATTTTTGTGCATGCATTAAGAAAAATTATAGATAGTTGTTACTTATTTTAGAACACGTGAACATTAATAGATATATGAACAACAAGATAGCTTATTGTTTATGAAAACCTTCATTACTCATAGTGGAAATTTCACAGAATAAACTAGAGTGCATTCATAACATGAACATAGATTCAATGAGTTAGAACGATCTTACAGTTAATGGACATAAGCTGAAAATGAAATAGTTCACATTCAACTGATCCATAGCATAGCATTTGAAATATTCCACCAAGCTTTCTCCAGCAGGAAACTTGTAATTCTTTATTGAAATAGGAAATAGTTCTTCTTACAACATACTCTCACAAATCTATATGGGAAAATTCCTTTCTCTATCTAAACTCTCCTTTATTTATACAAAAAAGCAAAACCTTTGGGCTTCCCCTCAATGACCTTTGGGCTGCCCCTCGATGACCTTTGGGCTACCCCAACCTTTCAGTTCTAAATTTTTTGTCTTGTAGTATGTGACCGTAATTTATACAACATGTTATATTTTAAATTAAAATTTAAGATCACTTTATGAAGAGGGACCAGCTTGGTCGCTGATGAGCTTTCTCCAAGCCTGGGCCTCTGCTGCTATCGATCTGCTCAATAATCTGTTGGTCTTTTTGAGATCCTGTTAATCTCAAACTTTCACTTTCTTCTTTTCTTTTCTTTATCTCTGCTTCCTCATTTCTCTTTCTCTCCTCCTCTTCCTTCCTTGCTGCTTCCTCCACAGCTCTCTTTATTTCTTCTTCTTCATTCTTCAGCCAACTCTCTGTCATAAACACAGCATGTTCTTAGACCATTAAGATTTTACCAAAATAAAAAAACTGTATCAATCTATTTACCTCCTCCATATGCATTCTATAAAATAAACTATACACAGTATTAATGCATGCAAAGAAAGAATGACAAGGCAAATAAATCCTGCAAGTTTGTGTCTTGAAATCCTCTAAGTCCACTGTCCAAAACTAAAATCAAAAGCTCGATAGAACAGACTCTTCATCTCAATCCAGGCTGTATCTAGACTAACTTGAAATCCTCCGATGAAATCATGAACCATAACAATGTAACCGCCAATCCTCAAAACATCGAACCCTAAACTGTGCTCTTCATCTCGGAAAAAACCTTGACTCGACCCAAACCCACGAAAAACCTCCGCCATCCCATAAAATAGAGTAAACGCACACAAAATCGGTGGGAAAACCCTATCGGAAGTTGAAAAAACCCCTATCGACGGTCGAAACCACTAATGTATTGACAAGATAGCTCACAAGATAGCCACAATGGCAAATTCATAAACAACTATGATTCTGTGACAAAATACAACCCGTCGGCAATCAGAACCGTTAACCAGCACAACATCGGCAATCAGACACACTATTAATCAGGAGGATAGTCCTATAAGTAGCTACAACAGTGGGTAGCAGATAGACTATGGATCCCGCGATAACATAAAATCATCGGTGATCGACAACTCTAAAGCTATCAGCGTCGAAAACTCTACATACTACGGGTCGAAGCCTCAACTCTAAGCACATCTGCAGTGTTAGAGAAACAAATATAAACGTTGTCACGGTCATGTATTGGAGATCGGAGAGACTACCTACTAAACACATCGGCACCGACGAGCGGAAGTACTAACCCCAATACTCTTTGTAGTTTCGGCGATATAGAGCACTAAACGCCACCGGTATCATGTATCGGAGATCGGAACTACTAACCAATAATGCATCGACAGGTCAAAACACTAAACATCGAAGAGTTAGTCTGATCGACAGCCGCAACGATGGATAAAAAAATGACTATGGGTTCCACAGATCACAAAACCGTCGGTGATCGAGAGCTCTAATAACTATGTATCGGCAACTCAAAACTCAATGATGCCGCCATGTCGACAATGCAAAGGACTAGCCCTCCAATCACAGTTAAAAATCGTTCCGATAGCGATGAAATAAGCAATGTTGGCAAAAAGGTTTAAACAATAAAACGACAAAGAGGTAAAGGCCATGGATCGGTGAAAATAAGAATTGTTCATTGTTTCCCTCCCAAAACATCGGTGGCATAGAGAACTAATGCCTCGACTCAACTTCAACTGACTTCTGACAGCGATCGAAAAATAAATAAATAAAAAACGTTAAGTGTTCGAAAGTCTTATGGCTGGGCAGTGGTAATATTAGTTCATTTAACCTCCAAAATAGTGGAAAAAATAGTCAATCAATCATCCGACTTCCCAAAGGTCAAAAGAAATCAACAAATTTATAGCAGAGGAAAAATAGAGTTCAGGAACCCACACAATCCTAGGCTAGGTAAAATTGAAAGGAGGGTCCAAAATTTTAGAAAAATTCGAGAAAAAGGTTGTAGCTGCAACAGTCTCATACAAAAATCTTTAAGCAAAAGCACTAGTCTTACCAAAAATCACCATGCCAAAATTTGTTGAGGTTTAATGAAGGTCACTTACATTTTGCATAATGTTTTGTAGGTTGGGAAGTTTTAGAATGATCTTGGAGATAGGTCCTAAAGGTCCTTTTCATTAAGAATGATTTAAAAAAATATTATGATAAGGTAGAGTGGCTTTTCATCATCTCCATGTTGAAGGCACTTGGATTTGGTGTTAGGATTATTAATCCTCCCTTGTCCAATTTGGTCATACATCTAAATCAGGAGTCATGTCTAAATCAAGAGTCCTTCAAGTCTATTTTTAGTCACTAGCACCATTGCTTCCACTTGGCCTAATTGGAGCACATGTTCCAGTTTCTAAAGTGTGGGGAACATTAATTGAGGCCTACTGCCACTGATTACACTTGCATGCATCAGTTTGGGAGCCTCCTAAATCAATCCCTACAAATTAGGAGCCATGGGGAGTGCCGATACCAACCAACATTAGTTGAGTTGAGTTGGTGACTAGTCAAGCTCAGTTAGGAGTCAGTTACATTCAGTTCTAGTCCTCTACATTCAGTTAGCACTAGGTTTGCATGGCTGCATGCAGGAGAGGTGCATTTCTCACCTACCACAGTCATTTAGGCTTACTTAACACTAAATTAGACACTTGAGTTGTGATTTAGAACTCCGATGAACTTCGATAATGATTTAAACAAGGTCAGTTAACCATTCAGTCCTCCGATAATGATTTAGACAAAGTCAGTTAACCATTCAGTCAAGTAGAGTCAAACCAATTCAAATTTCCTCACATAGGATTCGAATTGCATGAGGCTATTTAGCCATTGTACTTCATTGTAATTATTATCCAATTACTTTTGATTAATGAAAGAAATCACAGCTGCAAGCCATTTTTTGCATTGTTTCATTCTTCAATTCCTGAGTAAAATTGTGTGATCTATTCTGTGAGTTGTGTGTTGATCCACAGATCTATGTGATCAATTTAATATGGTATCAGAGCCTTGGTGGAAAATTCACTTCTCCTACTCATATATCCTATTGGATCATTTTTTTAGCAAATTTGCTCCTTCCAGTACTGCACCAGAAGCGTAGAATTTACCACTTAATATCCCAAGTAAAGGAATTGTTGATCAACTATGTAGGGTGTGATCAAAATTCCGAAAGTGAATACTGCCAACCTTATTTTGTATGTTTGATTGTGTGATTTACAAGTTTATTAGTCTCCTTCACTGCATTCACTACAAGCAGCTCAATCGCCTTTACTGCATTCGCTACAAGCAGCTAAGTCTCCTTCACTACATTTGCTACACATAACTCATTCTCCTCACTGCATTCACTACAACAGCTCAGTCTTCTTCACTGCATTCAAAATATCTCCTCCAATGGAGCAGCTCACTTCCTTCAACTACCACTAGTGGAAGGAGGACATGGAGAACCAGCTTCGCTCCAAGAATCTCTTCAGACTCACAATGCCGATAGAGGCAGAGCCAATTCTAAATCATGACAAAGAAAAGTACAGGAATAGGCTTGATGAAGCCTATGGATTCTTGTGTCTCTCAATATCTCGAGATCTTCTTTTCCACATCAAAGGATTGAAGACTCCCAAGGAGATTTGGGATAAGCTTGCTTCCTTATTTGACAAGTAGGATGAGATGAGGGTCCATCAGCTAGAGAATGAGCTGATCTCTCTTCATCCATCCAAATTCGAAAAACTGAATGAATTCTTCACAAGATTCAAGAACCTAATATTCCAATTGAAGCTATGCAAGGTTGAGAAGGACAACGATCAACTCATCCTTTCCATTCTCTCAAAACTCAGTGTAGGCTACTCAGTCTTTGTATCAAATTTTCAATCGGTGAAGTTCACTACTCCAAATTGGAGGATGCCCACTCTTGATGCTTTAATTGAATCTCTCACTTATGAGCATGACAAGTTGATCCAAATGGGGATCATTTGATCTTCCAGAGATCAAGCACTGGTTGCAGGAGGACCTAAGGTAGTGAATGATAAAGGGAAGCAAAGGGATGAGTCTCTTGTGAAGAAAGAGCAATCAAATGAGCCTTCAGGTTCGAAGAGAAGTAAGAAGAATGGAAAAGGAAAGACCCTTTGTTCCTACTATGGAAGGGGCTTTCATCCATAAATATCCTGTATGAGAAGACAAATTGATGAAATGATTCTTCTTCTGAAGAAACATAACATTACTGTACCTGCTAGCGCAAGGAAGGCTGACCACACAGAAGATAGTGAAGAATACTTCGAAATATGTCATGCAATATTACCTCCTTCAGAGAGATTCAATAGACTTCCAAGGGCTCAGTCTTGCTACATGGAAAGGGCTCAGTCTCACTACATTCAGAAGAATAGATTTGATCATACACCTCTTCATCCAGTAAGAGACAAAGGTTACATTCCTCCTTCCTTCCATCATCATTTTGGGATAAGATGGAGAAGTCTACATTCCAGGCCCCATGATACCTGTGCAAATAACATCATGCATGCTACTTCACTACATCACAGATATTGCAGCAACACATTTTCAATTTTTTCAAACTTGAATCCTAATTCTATCTGCTTAGTTAGAGGGGGGGCTTTTTTCCCATGTGCTTTTTTCCCTAGCTCCTTGTATTGAGCAGTTACTTTACTTTACTTGATGTAATGGGTGACCTATGGTATTAGTTACCAGGGCCCACATATTTTCCAAGTTAGCATTTAGGGGGGTATTAGGATTATTAATCCTCCCTTGTCCAATTTGGTCATATGTCTAAATCGGGAGTCATTTCTAAATTGGGAGTCCTTTAAGTCTATTTTTAGTCACTAGCGCCATTGGGTCCACTTGGCCTAATTAGGGCACATGTTCCAGTTGATAAAGTGTGGGGAACACTAATTGAGGCCTATTGCCACTAATTTCACTTGCATGCATCAGTTTGGGAGCCTCCTAAATCAATCCCTACAATTTAGGAGCCACTAGGAGTGTCGATACCAACCAAGGTCAGTTGAGTTGAGTTGGTGACTACTTGTTATAGCGGATTTCACCACACTAGGTGAATCACACATTGTATGGCCTTCCCCTGTCTCGCTGCAGACTCATTAGCCCCTATGGACCACTTTTTGTCTCTTGATGTATCCTTGACCATCCCTAAAAACATAAGAAAAGTGATATACGCGGCTTTTTCCCTGATAACTGCGTACATACGTGGATATTCCCCCTATAGTCACGTACGTCGGGATGTGTACATAATCCAAATCCTTTTGGAGCGTTCCTTGACTTGGATCTGACTCATATGACTCCTGGCCTTCCATATGCCTTGAGATCGCACGGATTCGACCTTTCAGTATCCCTTTGAAAAGCTATATAAGGAACCCCGTGATACATTGAAAGCATGGGAGATAAGAGAGAATTGAGAGTAACGAAACTATAGTCCATTGTTGCCAGAACTTATGCTTGAGTCTGCATCCCTTTGTCCCTTGGAGCACTGTTGTGTTCTTCCCAAGCTTGCCTTTTGTTAGTAAGCTTGCTATCGAAGTGATGGAGGATTGAGGTGGTGGAGGCCCAAGTGGGGGATTCAGTTTCTCCGGTTCGCAGACGTGCCATAGAGGTTGTCACTTGTAAACTCTGATTCATATTAATAGAAATATCTTTTCCTGTCCAGTAATGTGTATTTGAATGAATATTGTATCCATTGGGATATGTCAAATGCTTATACATTATTGATTATATATGCTAGAATAGATCTAACACCATGAAATATAGTATGCTTGTATTGTTTACTTGTTGTTGAGGACGTGCTATAACAATTCAAGCTAAAGATGGGAAAGCTCAACGGGGATCTACTTCAACCGTCTGGAATAAGGTACGAGGTTCGATCCTTTAGTGTTAGATGTTTTTATTTCTATTGCATATTGGGGAAGATTGATTTCTGGAGTCTAGCTATCTGTTGTGGTACCCCAAGCCATAGGAATTTCTCTCTGTAACAGAATTGGTGACTCCGCTGGGGATGTTCCTTGTTTTTCTTTGGGGTTGGGGGCACAATGGGCTTAATATTATTGATTTGCTCTTGGTTTCTCTCTGTTTCTGTGTCGCATGTTATAGTATGTTTGTCCATTGACACTCCCCTTTATTGGTTTGGCCTTGACCTGCTTTTTACCACTGCCTTCTCTATATACGTGGGTTTTTGGCCAACAGTCACGTGTATACGTGGGTTTTTGGCCAAAAGTCGTGTACATACACAACTGTTCTTTGTGACAGTCATGTACATCCTCCCTTTTGGTGAGTCTGGTGTTGTGGGAAGTTGCTGGGTGGGTTGTGAGTGTGGTTGGGTCTTCCTTGGGTCTGAAGTTGTCTGTTGGATGATTCTTTTGTGACCAAAGACCGTTCGTGCCTATCATAGGTATAACGTCTACACTGGCATATAGGTTAGGTTCACTACCGTTTTCATTTTGCATGACCTTATGACCATGTCACTATATCCTTAGGTACGAACCCACTCTATTATGTCACGGAACCTTCTTGCTGCTATAGAAGTGGCATGATATGAGTGTTAGAGCCTCACCTTACATGGGTACCCTAGTTAGCGACTTATTTGCAGTTGGTTCCCATGCCGATGTTTCCCCCTTTAGGGTGTGGGAGTCCATTGTATAGTATTTCCATGACATTTAGCAAGAGCCTCATACTCCTCTTGATCTTATGCTGGCCGTGATCCCCCGGACTCCCTTATATCAAGTTGTGGATGCATTATCATGAGCTTTACCTGTCTTATTGAGCTTTATGCCGGCTCCCCTGACATTGCGTTTCAGCCATATATCCCGAGCTTGTCTCATGTCTAACCATGCAGAGCCTTTCTTTATATCCTTTGCAGCTTGATTCCCTTTTTACCGGGAGGGGATTTTCCCCCGAGTGTCGATATCCTACACATGTATCCTTTCATTGAGCATAGGTATGTTCCACTTCCTGGAACTAGTTTGTTTTCCCTGATGACACTCATCTCCTCCTAGTTTGTAACTATAAAGCTAGTTTATTCTTTTTTCAAGCTTTTCAAATAACTGAAAAAGACCAAAAAAATCAAAAAACCAAAAAGCCGGACAAGAAAAGATATTATCTTTGGCAGCTGTCGAGTCGTGTCGCCTTCGAATAGAGCACTGCATATCACATCCATTGATTGGGTTATAGTCTGACTTAGGATTTGTACTCGTTATCTGAGTTTATCTCCACCAACTGGTTAAGCTTCCAGTCCCTATGGAGCCTCTATTGATGCCTCCTGCGTCATAGAGATGTCCCAGTTTGTATATCGAGTCTATGCTGCCTTCATTTAGTCACCATATGCCGTTATGCTCTTGTTCAAAGGAAGTTGAAACCTGAGTCGGCCATTCCTCAATTATCTTGACTTTGCATGTCGGCCATTCCTGGTACAGCTACTGGTTCGTGCACCTTATGATCAAGTCCTTCCACATTATACAGCCTTGCTGAGTACCTCGTGTTGGATGATGGGGGATGACCTAATGCCCTCCTTCCAGCGGATTTCATCCCATCGACTTCAGATCATTTATTATGGGATTGGAGTCTAGAGTCATTTTTGAGTGCCTTGAGACTTGCAGTCATCAGTGGTAGGTTCTCTCGCCATCGACAGTTTTGGGAATACATCAATGTCCTCTGATCGATGGATTCTCTCAAGTGTTCAACCTCAACACATTTATTCACACTTGTTATTTTGCACTCTAGTACCTTGATTCCCATTTTCATTATCGGTGGGTGATCTCGCGTCTGTTAACGGTATACATCAATGACCGGTAATCAGACGATGGACTACTATGTTCGACCTCGACACCTCTATTCGCATAGTAGGACATGTGCTTGTAGCGGTGTGTGTAGAAGACCTTCCAGATTGGTGGAATCCATTATATGCTACCTCCTTGATCGTGCCAGTGTTCATGAGATTTCAGCTCTCATGACTTGTTCCGGCCAATGGAATCCATTATATGTCAAACATTTCCAGCCACTATGGAGATCTTGATCTGTTATATATCTTCAGCCTTTGTGGAGATCATGGTCCTTTGTATATCTTCATCATGGAGATTCTGATCTATGTATATTGTACGTGGCGATGACCACATATGTGTTATCATGTTTCATGCCTATTCATGGCCATTGTACTCTTATGTATCCAGGACTGCTATATGTATTTGCAGTTATATGCAGAGTTGTATTATGGTATTATGTTGATTGGGTGGCTGGTCTTCCATTTGGGTACCTTCAACACTTCACTTCTGGGATGGACTTATAATGTATTTCAGCCATCATATAACCCCTCTGATCTCATACATTAGGGGGCATCTGTTATAGCGAATTTCACCACACTAGGTGAATCACACATTGTATGGCCTTCCCCTGTCCCGTTGCAGACTCATTAGCCCCTATGGACCACTTTTTGTCTTTTGATGTATCCTTGACCATCCCTAAAAACATAAGAAAAGTGATATACGCATATTTTTCCCCGATAACCGTGTACATACACGGATATTCCCCCTATAGTCGCGTACGTCAGGATGTGTACATAATCCAAATCTTTTTGGAGCGTTCCTTGACTTGGATCCGACTCATATGACTCCTGGCCTTCCATATGCCTTGAGATCGCATGGATTCGACCTTTCAGTATCCCTTTGAAAAGCTATATAAGGAACCCCTTGATACATTGAAAGCATGGGAGATAAGAGAGAATTGAGAGTAATGAAACTATAGTCCATTGTTGCCAGAACTTATGCTTGAGTCTGCATCCCTTTGTCCCTTGGAGCACTATTGTGTTCTTCCCAAGCTTGCCTTTTGTTAGTAAGCTTGCTATCGAAGTGATGGAGGATTGAGGTGGTCGAGGCCCAAGTGGGGGATTCAGTTTCTCCGGTTCGTAGACGTTCCTTCAGAGGTTGTCACTTGTAATCTCTTATTCATATTAATAGAAATATCTTTTCCTATCTAGTAATGTGTATTTGAATGAATATTGTATCCATTGGAATATGTCAAATGCTTATACATTATTGATTATATATGCTAGAATAGATCTAACACCATGAAATATAGTATGCTTGTATTGTTTACTTGTTGTTGAGGACGTGCTATAACAATTCAAGCTGAAGATTGGAAAGATCAACGAGGATCTACTTCAACCATCTGGAATAAGGTACGAGGTTCGATCCTTTAGTGTTAGATGTTTTTATTTCTATTGCATATTGGGGAAGATTGATTTCTGGAGTCTAGCTGTCTGTTGTGGTACCCCAAGCCATATGAATTTCTCTCCGTAACACTAGTCAAGCTTAGTTAGGAGTCTGTTACATTCAGTGTTAGTCCTCTACATTTAGTTAGCGCTAGGTTTGCATGGATGCATGCAGGAGAGGCGTATTTCTCACCTACCATAGTCAGTTAGGATTAGTTAACACTAAATTAGACACTTGAGTTGTGATTTAGAACTCCGATGAACTCCGATAATGATTTAGACAAGGTCAGTTAACCATTCAATCCTCCAATAATGATTTAGACAAGGTCAGTTAACCATTCATTCAAGTAGAGTCAAACCAATTGGAATTTCCTCACATAGGATTCGAATTGCATGAGGTTGTTTATCCATTGTACTTCATTATAATTATTATCCAATTACTTTTGATTAATGAAAGCATTCATAGCTGCAAGACATTTTTTGCATTGTTTCATTCTTCAATTCCTGAGTAAAATTGTGTGATCTATTCTGTGAGTTGTGTGTTGATCCACAAATTTATGTGCTCAATTTAATACTTGACCCTCTATTTATCAAATCAGTCAAAATGTTATTTTCTAAAGCAGGACCATGCCTTTTATTTGACCAAGTTATTATATGAGGAAATATTCCTCTTATACTCTATTTGTCACGGCTTCCCTTTAGTTCCCTCCCTACATGTGATAGTCATTGAACCTTTGGCTACCTTATACCCAAAAGAATGTCTTTGGGAGTTATTTGAGCCATTATGCTTCTTATCACAAATGAAGGTTGGGTTGTAAATGGACACTTTCCATATGATTATTTCCTTACTATCATTTAAGATAAGCAACCCCTAGACAATATGATGCACTACTTGGAAGTTTTTAAAAATACCTTGGATGAAGTTTTCATTTGGTCAAAGATTCAATGCCACCCCTATAGTTAGTGCAAAACCTCATATTGACTAGTAGGTTAGGTATGGACATACCTAATCATGGAAACATGTTCAAATTACTTAGAATCCCTTACAACTTTTAAGTCTCCCCAAAGGAGTCATCAAAATCAATGGTGTTAAGAGCTTAAAAATTTGACAATTGGGTTATGAAACCCTATCTGTTGTTGTAAAATTTTAAATATATATTAGTGTGCTTGCGGTCATGTATCACTGTTTGCGTTGGGCCCCTTTGTCCCATGATTTTTCTAAATTATAAAAAAAAAACTCAATATTTTTTTTGGGATGGCTTCAATGGGGATAAAGGATTCCATAGGGTCAAATGGATACTTTGTTTCACACTTATGGAAAAATGAGATAGGAGTATTCTAGCCATATGAACATAGACCTAAGCATTATGTGTCAAGTGAGTCATTATAGTAGTCAAAGGAAATGAATCCTATAAATACTTGTTGTGTGATTGCAAAACCTTAAGAGATCCACATGGCAAAAGATCTTGAGAGACCTCATTCTCCAAACTATACTGACCACCCTGTCTTTTATCCATATAAACAAAAAATTTGTTTTCAAAGTCATCTAGAAGTCCTATGAAGCCATTAATCACAATATAGTGTAGAAAAGCAACTCACTTAGGTTTGGGATCTCCTCCAAAGACCATTTCCTCTTGCGGTTCATGATTATTCTACAAGAAGGGAAACCATTGGTTGAATACCCTTGGATTTTATCCAAGAGGCTATCCAAAAAAGGCAAAGAAATCTATGATGCCCTTTCCCTATATTGAAAGAGTTAGAAGACACTAAAACAATATTCAAGCTTGGAAAACTAGATAACATTATAGTTGAAAAGGTTTAAGAATTGGTCCTCGGTAACCTCTTTCTTGAGCTTGTATTCCTAGGGCCCCAATCCTAGAGGAGAGACTAGAGATGGAACAATAGGAAGGGATTTATGAATTACAAGCCTTCAAATGCGTATAAGTGGCTAACAAAGAAACAAAATTCTGAAACATCTAGAGAATGAAGTTGAAGGAGAAGACATGGATAAGCCTCTTAAAATCAATATGGAAGTGACACCTTGAGCTCAAGAGGGATCATTTTGTCTCTTCCTTGCCACATGGAATTCCAGTCATAAGGAAATTCTTGCAGTAATTTGGAGTCATCCATCCTAAATTCCTCTTGTGTGGCAAGAATAAAACACCAAATACCATATTATGGTTTTGTAAATACACTTAGTCAACTTGGGAGTCGGAATATAGGTTGTGTCATTCCTTTCTCCTAACCCATATTACTTGGAATGCTACTATGATAAGAGATTCTCTCCTTTTTTTCTTTGATTTTGATATTCCTTGACACTGGATTATAATTGAGATCTTATATCAAAGTAGGAAGTGAATGTTTTTTCACCATCACACAACACAATAGAGGATTTACAAGGCATGAAGGTTCTCTAATATGTTCTCGCCTACTTTTTCATATCTAGGTTAAGATGCTTAAAGTGGACATGGAAGTAGATCACATGCATGCATTGTTGGACAAATAGACTAGAACGCCATGTAAATAAACCATGAAATATATGCTTAATTATTTTAGTACCAAACCAGTGAAATTTTAATTTAGAAAAAGGATCTCAATAAATAATCCACACCATAAATATGCACCAAATATGCCAAGTTCAGACAGAGTTTCACCTCATTGATAGATACCACCACGAACAACATATGATAAATGAATTGAAGGAAAGATCCTTTGCATTAGTATGTAAGTAGCATGTCCATTACCATCGTTTTTCTTCAGCTTCGGTAATTTTTTATTGGAATCATTCCCATATATGTAATTTCATGAACAACAAATACCATACATTATTTCCATGTATACATTTGAAAAAGTACTTTGGGTTTCCAATCTTGCAGAAAGAGTATTTTTTGCACTAATAAAATAATGAAGAAATACTAAATAACTAAGTTCGTAATTAAAAATTATATGATCAACTTACTCCCTCCTTCAAGCTGTGGCTATAGCATAAATTATTATGGCCTTCTCATGGCATCTTCTATAACATTTGCATTATTGTCCAAGCTCCACAATCCAGAAAAGCATTTCCTAAGATTTGAAATGTCACCCTTATTATCAATGAACCTATAAAAATGTCAATACAATTAATATCTTCAGCATATGTATGCTGGAATATGTTGTCATCAATTTTAAAGGCTCATGGAATGATAAAATTTCATAGCATAAGTTGAATTAAGAAGGAATGGCATAAGATTGGTATCTCATTGAATCCATTGAAACCCTCATTGTCAATGTGTCATGAAAAGAATTCAGGTGTGATTTGTTGATGTATGAAATTCTAAACATGGTTATTCCAACCTTGAAGGATCAGATTTATGAACAAAATTGTAGTGGATTCACAAAGACAAACAGATCTACCAAAGATCAGAGCAAATGGATGCACAAGTATTGATATAAGAGACAAACGGTTGTAGGTGAAAATGGTGTTTTTGTCCCAAATGACAAATATATTTTGGATGAAATTTTGTATGCTTGTTCCATTCACTATAGTACATGTCCATAGAAAAAGTCAGATTAAATGGATGCACATATATCTAGATAAAGGAAAATTGGTTGTAGGTTACAGTGGTCAATTTCTCCATATCTATGCAACAGAATGAAGTGAAATTTATGGAGATTGTTCATCTCGGTACAATTCTTATTCCCTACAAATTTCATGTGATTTGGATGAATGGTTTTCAAGATATGTCCATTTCAAGTTTTTTACAAATACACTACTTAAAAATTAGTCAATCTATTGTTCAAGGAACTGTGAATTGGTTCAATTAAACAAAAAAGTGATATTTTTGATGTATTAACACTCTCTACATTAACGATACCAACAATTGGTATCAACCCCTTCAAACAAACAATCTAATCAACTCGAAGGAAGATCTTAAAAAGCACACGTGGATCAAAGTTATGAACAAATTATTCCCTGCTTAAGAGGAAATTTAACGTCAATTTCTATTAAAAATGAGTAAACACTTTCTCAAAAGTGGACTGATATACCCACCTTACTTGCAAAGGTAAGCTTCCTCTTATGTCAATGAGGTATGTGAGATAAGCTTCTACCTAGAAGTCCTTGCCTTGGTGTCTATGGTATGTCTTGTAAGAATGGAGGCTAGAAGTCTATAGAATGGTCTCTTATTGATGCACAACTTGTACTTCCTCTAAATGTGATGGATCATATATATTAAGGCTGTTAACATTTTCACTTTTTTTATAGATGCTTCTAGTCAATACGTGCAAATGGAACCTTTCCAAAAATAGAAATGTATTCCAATGAAACAAGTATGTCACTCATGAAATCAAGTACTACTAAGAATCTTTTATAATGTGTGTTATTTTTTGGAATCTCTGTTTTCCACAGGAAACTTATGTGCTATTGTATTTTCCCATAATTGTGTCCAACTCCAATGATTCAAACCTACACAGTGTATCATTCCTTTTGCATATTGTAGTAGCAATTTTTTTTCATAGGAATTATGTGGGAAAAATGTGGTGGCATTTAAAAGAGAGAAAGTTTTGGCATGAATGACTTCCTTCATCTACTAATCTTAGAAAGATATAAGATTATGAATATGTCCCTCTTTGATTCCATATTAATCTAAAGTTGGATCAACTATGAAAAATCTAATGTTCTTACTACTTTCCTTAAGTTGTAGGTTTATTGGATTTAACCTCCTCCTTTCGATTGTATCATATGATAAAGTTGTAATTGCTACTTGTTTTGTTCCTTGACTCCCCCCAGATCCCTACTTCTTCATTTTAGTTTGTTTTAAGTTTTTTCTCGTTGATGGTTTTATTTCCTTTGAGGGATCTATAGAATGTGTCCTGGACCAAGTTTTAATACTTTTATCTTCTATTCCCAAATTTATGGCATAGATGAATGGATAATGGTGGACCATGAGTATATTTCTAGGACTATGAGTGTTTGATAAAGTGAACCAAGCATGATTATAACAAATAGTGAATGGGCCAAGATCTCTATCCCTAGTGACCAAGAGAGAGGTTTTGTTGTGAGAAGATCTCTATCACTTGTGAAAGGTCTTGATTGACATCAGGTCTATGGAGATTCCATGTTGGTGATTACGTGGATGAAGAAAAATCAACAAATCCATAAAGTGACCTTACAGCCTCTGGATATATAGATTAAGGAAAATTCACATCTCTTTGATATGATCACTTTTGACCATATATAGAGATTTGGGGAAAACCTAGGTTTGTATCTACAATCTAATAAGATTTGAAAAATGTATCTATTATTTTGAAAACGATTCTATTACAAAGAAAACCATTCAAAACCGAAAAAAAGGATCCTAACATTTTCAGGAAACAAAACAACGGTTGTCCATGTTTTTGGACTTCTAAGCATATTTTATAATTTCTAAGCATATCTGATATATTCTATTATCAATTAAAGCAAGTTAAAATTATAGTGAACAAAGAATGGTATAAATTGAGCAAGTATGGAATAGAAATCAAATTGATTGAAGCAAAATATGTATGAGAATTAGGAATATGTTTCCTATACTATTTATAATTTTTTTTGTTACAACTTACCTTGATTTGTGGAGCTTCGCACTGTCTTCTTCTGCTTTACCTTTCAAAACATCATTCAACATACTACAAATATTTTCATGTTGCAATAATTTCATGTTAGGACCCATCAAATAAATATTTTCCTGTTTATGAAAATAACAAAACCAATCTAAATAAATACAATACTATTACAATGTAAATTACAATACTATTCAACTATTCAAGTAAAGTATTGGTAATAAGAGATCACCTAAGGAAACATGGAGAACCACAAAACTATGTATATAAGGCCATCGATCACATCAAAATGCCATTTTTTTCTCTAAACTATGAAAATGTTTCCCAACGCTATCTGTAACAAGTTCCAATGGATAAGTCAAATAGCAATAGTAAAATTTAAACACTACAATTATAGAAATAATTGTTTTTAATATATACTTCCTTACCATTCATTGAGATCCTCTCTATTTCGAGAATAATTTAATATTCTCTACTAAACAGGACCAACCACGTGCAGGTGGAAGCTCTTATGGCCCCTCCCTCCCCCTCAGATCACTCTCAATTCCACAAACCCAATGCATCTACTTGAAAATAACAATTTACTGCAAATTAATTCACTCAATAGCTGAAAAACGATTTCATTAAACCATTCATTAAATCATTCAATAAACCATTCAATCATTCAATAGCTGAAAAAACCATTCATTTAGTCAATAGCCGATAAAAACATTCAGTAAACCATTCATTAAAGCATTAATTTAACCATTCATTCATTAAATAGAAGAAAAAAACATGTACAACAATGTGTTATAAATAAGAATTACTCAAAATTTCTTCAATCACTTCCTTTTTAATTTTCTTCTCTTTACATATTTAGCAAGAAGTGCATCTTCTGGAATCTACTCATCGGTCTCCCTAGCAAATTTGCTCGCCAGGTTGAACTTGTGGCGAGGGGCTCAGAATTGCTGCAATAATGTCAAAATGTTTCATTAATTTATTTTTGTTTTTATAATTACAAGTAATTCATTGAAAAAAACATTACAAAGGTGTTTTTTTACCTGGCATGGGAACATCAACATGTTCATCATTATCTTGTACAGGCTCAACCTAATCAGTGTTACCTGCATCTACATGCTATGCAATTGAATTGTGGAGAATTAGAATTAATGTTCATCATCCGCAATTATCTATACAAAACAGTAGCATATTAATAAATTCATTACTAGGAATCGAAGCATGATCTTCGAATGGTTGGTGTACATCCTCAACATTAACGGGATCATTACTTTCCTACTCAAAACAGAATAAATAGTTTATGTTATTCTTTTATAATGAATAAATATCATGAGAATTAATAAAATTTTCATTAAACTATATAGTTTTTATATACCTTTGCACCAGATGGATCAGCAGAAGATCATGTAGTATGCCTAGACAATCTTCTTCGGCGTTCAACAATGGATTCAAAGCCATGTTGGAATCCAAGCTTCAAGTCTTCTTGAGTGGGAAATTCTTTGAATCAGTTGGCCTACATATTTTCATGATGTCATTAATTTTACATTTTTTTCCAGAATAAAACGAAAATAGTTTTATATATATTATTTAGATGCAGTATCGGGTTTTTGATACTTACAATTCGTGCCGCCAAATTTGAATAACCATCAGGCTTTTTATTGTGTTGAACTATTTTTTCCAATCTTTCCTTGGTGGCCTTTGATCTTTCCGGCAGCCTAATCAAGTGTTGAATTACGTTAGTCGATGTTCCAAATTCGATATAAAAATTAATAATAATAAGGCTTACTATTACATTGTGGAATGTATTGCATACCTCCCTGTTCCTGGTGGTATCTTTCCTGCTTTTCTCAGACCCTTATCTTTTCCATCTTCCACTAGGGATTTCCACTCCCTTAATGGAATCATCGGAGGGCACACATACCTAGGGGTCTTTTGTAGGTGAACCCTATATTGGTCTCGGAAAATCTTCAAATGTTGTCTAGCCTTCTTTAGGACCTTCATTGTATTCAAGGTATCTTTTTTGAACAGACCAACCAACAGATTAGTCAGCTCATCCTTTAAAGATTTTTCTTTTCTGTCCCTTCCTTGTGCGGATGGTGGGCCCGAAGATCTCTAAAGCCAAATCATTTATATTTTTATAAAATACATCATTTCTTGCAAAACAATCATGCCATCATTAGTCAACATTAAAAAAAATATCGGCATATGAGAAAAAAATTATAGGAATTAAATTGAACAATCTATAGTTACCTGGAATATTCTCTATCTTTATTGGAACGAGTTCATCGTTCACCAAAAATGTTGTCACTATTGAACCAGTGCCAGTGACACGAGAAGATCCAGGAAATGTCGCTTCAGCATCAGCATTAGTATCGAGGCCTACATCCACGCCTTCTTCTGCGGGATCTGTTATGGGTCGGTCAGCATCAATTGCACCCTCTGTTGGCCTTAGTTGTGTCGCAGAGCGTGTTGCCAACTATTTAGTGGACAAAAAGGGTGTAGTATGTTGATGTATTTGTAACTTCAGAATGTATTCACTTGTATATATTGTATTTCATTGGTCCCTGATTCTCCTATCAGGAGAATCACTTGTATTTATTTGTACCTCGATGTTCTCATCAGGAGAATAACTAAAAGTTATGAGGAAGTCCCCTCCATTGTAATTCGGGTCATTAGTACCCTAGTTGTGGTTACTCGAGTCTACATAACTGAGTTAGGATTAATCAAGCCTATATAAATGAGTCAAATATTAAGTGAACGAAAGAGTATAAATAGAGAGTGAGCCTCTCTATTTATCATATAGTTACTCACACTCAGTTGTAGCGCATAACTGAGAGAGAGAGAGAGAAGAAGGTGGGACAAGAGAGAGAGAGAGACAACTATTGTCGGGAGATCATCTTCATATCTTTGGGTTTTACTTTTTGTGCTCATTCTATCTCTGAGGAATTTGCGGGGTTTTATCCTTTATGGTTTGCCCGAGGAAAATCTTTGTGTTCATTGTCTATTGTGATTGATTGTTGTGCTTGTTATTCTCTCAGATGAGATCCTAAGATCATATAGCTCAAATGATAAAAATCTAACATGGTATTAGAGCTAACCTAAGAAGAAGACACTGTGGAGCTGCAGAAGCTAGGGCTTCTTACTTTTTGGGTCTCTCTCAACAATCCATAAACAAAAGGAGAATAGGATAACTCTCCATTGAAGGGCACATCTTTTTGTCGAAGCAAAATTTGATTCCAGGCATTTTCAGTTTTTGGTGCAGGAAATTAGGGATTTTTACAGAAGAGGAATTTTTGAGTGAGCCCAGCATAGGATTTCTCTCCTCATCAAAATCGAATTTTAGAGACAAAGGTCGAATTTTTTGGTTGAGTGAAACTCCAGGAAAGTCAAACCCTAGTTTGACCCCAGGCTTGAAAAACCCTAAAATACTAAAACTGGTAGTTTTGGTACAGCCACTATATCTTTGGCTTGAAGAAGTCTTGGGGGAAAAAATTTTTGCAGGCCAAAGATAAAATCTAGACGTACCCTGTGTAAAAATTTCAGCCTTGGATTTTCTATAGTGTAGGATATAGGATTCCTCCAAATCAGGGTTCCAACCTCTTCCAGGATTTATCCCTAAACATGACACTTAGGGAGAATTGTTATATCTCGGGCTACGAAGGTAAAAATGAAATTTAGCAAGATGTTCCAAATAGGGAATGGACTATACCTTCTATGGTAAACATTTCATACCCTAAAGGTGAAAAAGTGACGCATGGCAATTCACACAAGTTCTCTATTATGAGCAGTCCTAAATTAAGTCACCGTGGGAAAAATATCATAAGTCCCAATTGGTGAAACCAATTCTGATAAAACCTATGGTATTGGAAATAGGATAGATGAGGCTACCTTGGTACAAAATTTTAGGCACAGTACAAACTTTTAGGCACAGAGGAGCAGTAATTTTGGAGATATCGCAGAAACAGTATCAGGAATTTATGTAGAAGAAATTGGAAAACTAGGGCTTCCTATTTCGAGAGTTTGTCTCCATTGTTTTCAGAAAAGGAGTACATTGGATAGCTCACCTTGAAGAGGTCTATCTTTCTATCCAATCAGAAGTTTTGAAAATTAAGGTTTCTCTGACAAACCCTAGATCAGCCAAATCTGGAACCAGGACGGACACCTCAAATCGGTAAGATCTAATCTTTTGCTATTTACATTTGAGGTTCTCATTTCAAATGACCTATCACACCAGCTTGATGACAATATTGGTGAAGCTAAAAAATTCCAATCATGGAAGTATAATTTTTCATTGGTTCTTGAAGAAAATGAATCGGACACCTACATAAGTGGAGAGGTTCCAGTTCCAGAGGGAGATGAGGCTAAAGCCTTACACAAGAAGAACTTGGTCAAGGCCAAGAAGATCATTGCTAATTCAATCAAGGATCACCTTATACCACAAGTGTCTTCACTAAAGACACCTAAAGAGATGTTTTATTCCTTGACCAAGCTATTTGAAGGGAAGAACATAAATCGGAAGATGACTTTGAGAAACCAGTTGAAGAATGTAAAGATCCAGAATGCAGAGACCATACAGTCAAACTTTACAAGGGTCTCTCAAATCAAAGAACAACTTGAAGTAGTGGATGAAGAAGTAGAGAATACAAAAATTGTGATAACCACCTTGAATGGCCTCCCAGGATCATGGGATTCATTCATTCGAGGAATGTGTGCTAGAAGGAAGTGATTACTTTCTGCAAGAATCTGGGAAGAGTGCACATAAGAAGAAGCTCGACTCATATTAAGAGAAGAGAAAATGGGAGCAACTGAATATCAAGCTCTCACAATCCAAATAAGATCCCTCAAGCGATGAGGAATACGAAGGACTCAACTCTTGAAGAACCTCTTATCCATCTTATCATTTGGATAAGAAATGATGTTGTTATGAATGAAGAAGATGATGAAGTTGGCGGATCAAGAAGGAGTCTACCCACGAAACAAATAAATATAAGTATTCAATTGTCATTTCATGATATTATTTATGCATTTGTTTATATTCAGTTGATGTACAATGCATGATAGAATGTTTCCATTAATGACAGTATACTACTAATATGCATGTGATGGGTAAGTAGCTCATGGTGCTATACAACTCTCCATTGCTACTTATCTAGAATGAAACCTCTTTGCCGACATATTGGATTAGTGCACAATCTCAATGATGTCTTGGTAGAGATGGAAGGAATCTAGAAAGTTTCCATGAGACTTGTTCCGAAGAAAAAATGACGATAGTTCAAGGAAGAATCCAAGATGAAGAATAATATGATGATACTTTAAAAGAAAGAAAGAGGCCTCAGAGACACTCTAGTTATGTGACACTGTTGAGAGACATTATTGATGCAGAAGCCTTATAGCTATGAAGAAGTAGCCAAGAAGAAAGGGAAGGAGAATACTAGTTCAAGAAGAATGATGTCTAGGATGCAGTATCAAGACCTGAAGGGAAGTTCGTAATGTCTTCCATATGGATATACATGATCCATCATGCATTAGATGGAAACATCATGGGATACAAGGCAAGATTCGTAGCACGAAGCTTCTCACAGAAAGAAGGAATAGACTACGAAGAGACATTTGCAACCACTAGAAGTTAAGACACATGACATGAAGAATCACGTGTGCAAATGAAATAAGGCCTTGTACAAGCTCAGAAGACACCCATGGGATAACACATAAATTAAGAGCTTGAAGATCACCTAGAGTGATGAATATATTAACCTTTGCTACAAGGTTGAAGATGAAATCCTATAGAGGATGACAAGCTCAAAGATAGGTGCAAGAAGAACTTTTTCAAGATAGAGGATCTTGATATCCAGTGACCCTAAATGGATACATAGAATATTAGTAGTAGAGGAAGCTACTTGTCACTCCAGTACAAAATGTTTCAATGCATAGAATACGAATGGCAGAGGGAGAATGATGCTCTGCTTCAGAGGGAGTGACTGCAGAAGATCCTAAGGTTTGACATGATACGACGGGATGGAAAACCTACTAATGGCCCTAGGATTTACTGAGAGTAAAGAGGATTCCAAACTTTACTTCAAAGTTAAAGGCAGAAGACCAGTGATGCTTCTATTATATGTCGATGACTTGTTCCTAACAGAAAAGAGGAACTCATTAAAGTTGCAAGAAGGAGACTTGCTGACAAGTTCGATATGAAGGACTTGGATATGATGCACTACTTTTGGAGGTGTGGCAGAATGCAGAAGGAATATCCCTGGGACAAGGGAAGTATGCAATAGAGATCCTGAAGAGGTTCGGGATGATGGACTGTAAGGCCATGACCACACCTATGGCATCGAACCTAAAGCTATTGAGTGATGCTTCATCAGAGTCAATTGATGGTACGATGTATCGTCAAATGATTGATTCATTGACGTACCTGACGAATACAAGACCAGATATTTGCTTTGTTTTGAACACATCAAGACATGTTCACCTAATGGTTGCAAAGAATGCCGTGAGGTACTTGAAGGGTATAGTTGAGTATGGGCTCAAGTATGATATGAATCAAAAAATTAACTTGGAGGGTTATGAAGATTCGGATTGGGAAGACAGTTCCATTGATAGGAAGAGCACTTCAAGGTGTTGCTTCAGTATGGGATCAGGTGTGATCTCTTCGTTTAGCAGGAAGCAATCTTGCGTGTCACTGAGTATAGCTGGGGAAAAATATGTTGCCACTTGTTCGGTTATTTGGGAGGTAGTATGTTTCTTTTGAAAACTACTATTTGATTTGATTGATTTGACTTGCATTTTTTTTATGATGTAGAGAGGAGCAGTGAAGCTCCAGTATGTGATCCAAATTGAGATCTCTCAAAAGAGGGTGTTCTAGCATAGCCGGTGAGATAGGTTGTCTGAGCATAAAATATTGGCGAAGCTCGTAGGTGGATCAGATGTAAACGGTCCTGTAGGTTTTCCTCAGATGTAATTAGTCCTGGAAAATCTCACAGGTTATCCTTGGATGTAATCAGCGCTAACGTGATTCTATGCTAGAAATGGCCAAAGTGAAGTTTGAGTACTTCAAGGAGAAGCTTGGTGTTCTCCAAATCGAGGTTCCTTCCAAGAGGAAGTGATAATTCCATGAACCTTTCTGACTAGGTCAGATGTAAGTGTGGAGCCCTTCTGACATGGTGGTAGGTGAGTCCTCCCATGGTCAGATGTAAGTGCAAAGCCTTTCTGACATGGTGGCAGGTTGGGCCTCCCATGGTCAGATGTAAGTGCAGAGCCTTTTCGGCATGGTGGTAGGCTAGCCCTCCCATGGTAAGATGTAAGTGCAGAGCCTTTTTGACATTGTGGCAAGCTGGGCCTCCCATGGTCAGATGTGAGTGCTAAGCCTTTTTGACATGGTGGCAGGCTGGGACTCCCATGATCGGATGTAAGTGCTGAGCCTTTCTGACATGATGAGGTCATATGTGAGTGATGGGCCTTTCTAACATGATGTGGTCAGATGTGAGTGTTGGACGAGCCTTTGTGACATTATGAGGTCAAATGTGAATGTTGGACCTTTCTGACATGATGTGGTCAGATGTGAGTGCTGGCCAAGCCCTTTTGACATGATGAGGTCAGATGTGAGTGTTGGGCCTTTCTGACATGATGTGGTCAGATGTGAGTGTTGGATGAGCCTTTCTGACATGATGAGGTTAGATGTGAGTGTTGGGATTTTCTGACATGACGAGATCAGATGTGAGTGTTGGGCATGCCATTCTGACATGGTGGTAGGTTGGGCCTCCCATGGTCATATATGAGTGTTGGGTGAGCCTTTCTGACATGGTGGTAGGCTGGGCCTCCCATGGTTGGATGTAAGCGCTGAAGAAGAAGAAGACCTACATGGAGGCTAGGCCTACAACCAACATGAAAAAGGTTTGGCTCTGTAGAACTTCCTGTGATGAGTAGAATTGAGAGATAGCACCATTTGTTTGAGATAGCGGAAGCAGTGATGATGATGATATAGTGATGATCCAGTGTTAATGATGATCCAACTTTGATGATGATCCAGTGATGATCTAGCTTTGATGATGATCCAATGATGATCCATCTTTGATGATGATCCAATGATGATCCAGCTTTGATAATGATCCAGAGAATAAGACTTGTACTGATGAATTGTGTCAAGAGAATACCTTCCTAGTTAAGAGGGATTGTTGATGTATTTGTAACTTCAGAATGTATTCACTTGTATATAGTGTATTTCATTGGTCCTCGATGCTCCTATCGGTATAATCACTTGTATTTCTTTGTACCTCGATTTTCCCATCAGGAGAATTACTAAAATTCATGAGGAAGTCCCCTCCATTGTAACTCGAGTCATTAGTACCCTAGTTGTGGTTACTCGAGCCTACATAATTGAGTTAGGATTACTCGAGCCTACATATTTGAGTCAAATATTAAGTGAACGAAAGAGTATAAATAAAGAGTGAGCCTCTCTATTTATCATACAGTCACTCACACTTAGTTGTAGCAAATAACTGAGAGAGAGAAGAAGCTGGGACAAGAGAGAGAGAAAGAGAGAGAGAACTGTTGTCGGGAGATCATCTTTGTATCTTTTGGTTTTACTTTCAGTGCTCATTCTATCTCTGAGGAAGTTGCGGAGTTTTCTCCTTTATGGTTTCCCCGAGGAAAATCTTTGTGTTCATTGTCTATTGTGATTGATTGTTGTGCTTGTTATTCTCTCAGATAAGATCCTAAGATCATATAGCTTAAATGATAAAAACCTAACATAGTATGTGGTGTACATGGAGTGATTTGGTCACTGGGACCAACACCTCCTTCACCACTAGTGTGAGGTTGCAGAATTTCCTATAAATACAAACCATTGTATTATAAGTTCATTATCATATAAAATTATAAATTATAAAGTTCTAAATGAATCTATATTATGATTCCACAACTTACTTTCAAGGACTGACATCTTGTGATCAACAAATGAACCTTTGCTTTGATCTCGTCTCTCATTGGATCTGTCAATGTCAGACGAACCATTTCCTCATGTTGTTCTTTCAAGGTATTACGTAGGACCTTCAACGGGTCTACACAAGTACCAATTTCAGAATCATGAACAACTGGTAGACATCAAAATCTAAAGTCGTCTGCTTAGTTTTTGTTTCATAGACTGAATCATTTGTCTGCTACAGAAATATATAAAAACATTGCTTAGTTGTTAAAGCAATAGTCCGCGAAAAAAATATATTAACAAAAAATGTATATCATGATAGATTCCTAGAATTACATATATGTTTACCTGATGCTTAGATGATGATGTGGTCTAATCAACAACTGGGGACTTTCCCCGATCATCCACCTGCAAAAAAAGTATACAACATTATCATAATGAACGCAATCGTAAAAACAAAAAAATACATAACAAAATAAACATTATGCTACATGTTTTATATGTGTACAATTTTGAAGTATTTAGAATGTAGAATTACATTTAGGTTTACGTGTTTCCCCAAGGCTCCAGTAATCTGATCAACAGCTGGGGACTTTCTTCGATCATCAACCTGCAAAAAAAGTAGACAGCGTTATCGTAATGAACGCAAACATAAAAATGAAAAAAATACATAACAAAATAAACATTATGCTACACATTATACATGTGTACAATTTTAAAGTATTTAAAATGTATATTTACATTCATGTTTACCTGTTGCCCCGGTGTTGCAGTCGTCTGATCAATTGTCAGGTGGCTTCTCTAATCAACACTCTGCATGAAAAATAGATAAGATTATATAGACAAACCAAGTATACTATTGAAGATACATAATAACATATATGTTTGTCCATCCTAAATTTTTACAATGGCAATATCGATGCATACCTGCCGCCTTGAGGCAGGTCTACTAACATATACTGTGAGGGAGGTTCCCCTGAAAGAACCCTGAACCAAAAACATACTAAAAATTACCTAACAAAACCAAAATAGTCACTAAAACAATTTTAAAGCATAACATTTTGATGTATACATGTTTCCTCGCAAATTATTTGCTCCTCTCACCTTCTGTTAGGGTGATGCGCCCCCATCACCTCCTTGCGAATTC
This sequence comes from Pseudotsuga menziesii, assembly GCA_001517045.1. NCBI lineage: Eukaryota > Viridiplantae > Streptophyta > Pinopsida > Pinales > Pinaceae > Pseudotsuga > Pseudotsuga menziesii. Next base: position 596,472 of record LPNX010998317.1, on the reverse strand, counting down.
AACATAGGAAATTTAATAAAAAATTATAATTATTTGCTAACGAAAAATCCTAAATATGTTAAAATAATTAATAAAAGGTTGGGTGAAATGTTGGATGTACCACATCCATACTAACCGTGTTTGTATCTACTCGATTCAAATTGTAATTAATAAGCAGTTCTTCCCCAACAACTATTGATTTAATGGCACATACAAAGACATGGTTTCCTTCACGCGCCTTGAATATGTAGTTGGGTTGCTTAAGTGTAGACCCTAGCTGTGTATTGTTTATAAACCCCATAATATTCCCAGTTATGTTTGGCCTTCCTTCAATATACAACTTTGCTCCTTAATTTTGATCTTTGTCTTTCAAATGTAAATAATTTGTTGACAACCCATATCTACGCACACTTCATGTATATTGGACTAGGCGCATCCAATCATTGTAGTTGTAAGAGGTTCCAACATACTCCATCAATTTTGTACATCTGTTGTATCCAACATTTATGCCATCCATGCAAAACAATCCCAATCCATGTAATGACGACGGTGCAATTCTATATATCCTCTCATCCACACAAAAATCAGTGTTGACTTGAGGAAGATCCCTAAGTAACCACTGTTTCACTAGGTGTTTGTACCTTAAGGGCACCTCGATGTCTCCTATTGTCTCATTATCATAGGAACATGAGCCCCCTCCTCTAAGAAAAAATTCCATGCATTTATTGAATTTTCTTCTGATCTTATGACATCTAGTTGATCTAGCCCTTGTAGACCTACTGGATTCTCACTTTCCTCTAGCCTTCCCAAAATCCCCTTGTTGGAGGAAGACAAGTCTGACAAATACCTGTTTGGTTCTACCTGCACCATGGTCGAAAAAAAAATTGGAAAATAATAGCAAAATACCAACAAAAAACTTGGAAAGACTTATAAGCATGACATAATAGTGATATCATTATCCTGAATAATATCAATAATTGCCTAGTATAAAATTTCATCACATTATCCTTTAACACGATATAGATATCAAGTCATTCCATAGCAAATGCCTCAACCAATTTATCTCAAAATACAAACTATATTTTTTACAATATTCTTAGGTGTATCTTTTTTAATTTATTTTGTTTCCTCACCCAAAAATATTAAAGACCCAATTTACGGATCTCAATATATCTAATAAAGTCATTTGCAAATATTTTGTAACTTTTTTTTAAAATAAAAAGAGGTGTTCCTTGATATTCAATAGTGAATCAAAGGTAACTTTTACATAGTTCTTACAATAAGTCAGTCCAGACATGAGTGGAGATCATAAGTATCAAAAAATTTCCCAAGGGGAGGGATGAAACCCACAATCCCAAGGTGACTGAAGTAGCAATACCACACAAAGAACATAAGGAGCCCAAATAGTTTATCCAAGGAGGCATCGAGGGTGGAGAAAAAAAACCCCTGAGAAGATGAAAACAAACTCTATATCCCCAGGTAAAACAAGAAAGATGTTAATGTATCCTATAGTAGAAAGAACCAAAAAACACTATGCCATAGAAATAAAAAAGCTTTTAAATTAACTGTATCATGCCTTCCTCAATGATTTCTCCTTCTAAAAGTTACGAGAAGGAGAGGAGGCCAACCTTCATATCCAATGCTTCCTTGGATAAATGGTTTGCACTCATATTGTGCTCCCTGTAGACATGGTTAAAGTCATATAACAAACGAATTGAAGATGTCGGTAGTATAGCATATATGTTGGATATCCGATGAAATGCATTACTTTCTCCAACCTCTATAGATGAGTTCACATTCAGAGAGCTCCTACCACTACACCGACCTGATCACACAACTTCTAGGTCACTTCTCCACTCTACATTGGCCCGATTATCCATTTTCCTGGCCACTCCTCTCTCCTTACTCTACACCCGTAGGCTTACATATAACTTAGATAAACTTATAACTCGTAACAACAAACTCCTAAACTAAATGTTATAAAATTGTAACAAATGTTTAATAATAGAGTCAACCCTTGTATCCAATGAATCGAATAACTCAATCCTTATCTATTCATTTTGTCATTAACTAATTTCTTGATATTTACACAAGTGTCTACGAACGGCATATATTTGTGCATGGTTTTAGGCTTCCTAAAATGTATTTACAAACTTAGGAAAAATACACTAATTTACTTTAAGAGAATCCACACCCTTGGGAAATATGAAGACCCTAATGTATGGATAACAATTTGAAGATTTTGATGAGAGTGAGATGATCCTGCATCAGCATGAAACAGTAAAGCATCCAGGTGGAAGGCCAGTTTAAGTAAAGAAGAGATGTATTGTTATGAGATGATCTAAAGTTGCATCTCAAACAAACTCCAATAGATGATAGAAAGAGGCTTATGCAAATCAATACTGCTATGTGTGATTAAATAGACCCAAAAATCACCAACTTATCAACTATGTTTTTGACATAAATATTTGGATCAAAAGGACCACAACAACTAACAAATCAAAGTTTATTGTAATTTTGGAATGAAGAGGCTTATCATTGAACTACAAAAACTTGTCAAAGAGATTGATCTTTGCTAGGCAATCTTGACATGAAAATATAAACATTGGTTCTCAAGCATTGAAATAAATGCATACCCCTTGTTGATTTGGTGTTGGGAAGTGGGTCTCATGTTGAATCTAGGGCTTGTGAATTTGACACCCATGTGTGTATACTTTATTTTGTACAACTAAGACATAATTTGGAGCAATCATCATCATCATAGGTGTTCTCCTTGATGTATGATTATAACTCATCAATGTAAATTGCAAATAATCATCATAAGCAAACATGTTGCAATCTTCATCACAAGATCATGAGCATGTACAATATCATCAGACATTTAACATGCATGGAAAGTCTTCCCACAAGCCTCTTCCATCCAAGATTGCATAGGGATTGTATAAAGTTTAAACATAATCAACATGAGGGTGCCAACTTGCAAAATTATCAACAATATCTTCAAGAGAGAGATGTAGGCTCCTCCATCATCACAATATTCTCAGCTTGACACGAAGAAAAATGTTTAAACAAGGAAATGGAACTTTGCCTCAAGTTACATTGCTGGCCATATTTGAGGCTTTTTCTACAAGTTATGGAAATGGAATTTTGTCTCAAGTTATTCTCATCTTGAGGATTTTTATACACTTGCCACAGTCCATCTTTGATGACCAATGTATGCTACAAACAGACTAATCTTCTTCATACACAGTCTTGAAATTGATGGTGGTTTAATAGTCTGGTTTTAAGGTCTTATATAGACACACACAACCCCAAGTGTGAGTCTTTAACATGCACTATCAAGTGACACAAGCAGTGGGTTAAGAAACAATGATGTGAAAGCAAGTAAGATGATGAATGCATGACGGAAATGAAGGAGCAACAATAGGGAAATATACACCAGCATACATCCACAGTTTTTGCAGCAATATATTTCTGTCCAGGACATCCAAACTACAACATATGCTTTTGAATATCTTTAATGAATTATCTAGCTTTGATTTTGGGTTAATTTTTGAGGCAACTCTTGAAGGATATGAAGGTTACAGTGAATAGCATCAAGGGGCGAGAAGTGAGCTACATCCTCGAATGTTCTTTTTATCTTCTAAACTTCAGTGTTTAAGGATAGATACATGATGAGATCAAATTAATGTGTACTCCAAATGCAATTTAAGTTTCAATACTGCACTATAGGTGACCATTAAAGACAATGGCAGCAGAATGAGGAAATCTCTCCAGAAAGCCATAAGGCAGCTGATTCGACTAACAAAAGGACGATGTTAGGAAAATGTTAACATAGAGTTGTAACAATGATAGGATTTGAGTAAAAAACAATTAAAACCATTCATTTTCTTCATTATTCACAATATCACCCCTCTGTCAAAATATGGGTAGCAGATTAATGCCAGGTACATATTGAAGGAGCAATTCGTAACTGACCAAAAATTATGCAAGAGTTAAAATGGATACAACTGAGCGTGGTTATTGTTGTAGATATTTTGTTGGTAGTGGGAAATCATGTTAGTCTCCATATAACTTATAAGGACACACACTTCCTCTCGTGTGCCATTAATAGTCAAAGTAATTTGCCAATTTGATGAAGGGATTGTACAGAAAACAGAAGCCATGCAGGTTCCATTTCCTATTTATGTGCATACCAATGCAACAAAGAGACATATCAAATACTTTGTCGATAAAACCTAGCAACAAATTTCGATTGGAAATATGTTTTTTCTCAAAATACTAGAGCTACAAAGGACTGAAACCATTAGGAAGTCCTTCTTAATGGTTTGCATTACTGATCATACTGGAATCAATCCTAACTAGGCTATATGGAGATTTAGGTAATAGAGAGCAAGTTAAGAACCATAAATTATATCTCATTTATTTTGTTATTATTACATGACCTTGAAAAAATATCCATAGCATCCACTAGAATTTAAAGCTTATAGACCCTATCAACCAAGAAAATGAGAATACTCTAAATGGAGTTAATTCTAAAATCAACTATCCAAAGTCATCCTCCATTAGAACCATCTCTGTGACTTTGTTGATATTAGGGAAACCCGCTGAGTGTTGGATCTTTATATAAGCACTAAAATTAAGAGAATTTGTTGAGGTGACAGTGGCTCCACTTCTAAGAGTTTCTCTCAGCTTGCTATGTGTGATTAAATAGACCAAAAAATCACCAACTCATATACTATGTTTTCGACATAAAGATTTGGATAAAAAGGACCGCAACAGCTAACAGGATCAGCTTGTTCTACTGTGTAGTAGGATGAGCTTGTTCTAATTGCATATCGACAAGTATCCTCCTTAGAGAAACCAACTCACAAGTTGGAATTAATGCTCTACTTTAGTGGAGGTAAATGTTAATGCATGTTATTTTTTTCACAACCATAAAACTACACATGTACCGAGGCTAAAAACATTATATGTGTGGGATTCATGTAATCAACTAAACCAACCCAATCTAATTGTGTATGCCCTATTAGCTAAAATTCCTCCCCTCTGCCACATATTATGCCAAATCCAAAGTATTCTTTACTAAAATCAAAACCCTCTAGGTTTCTCTTAAGCAGATTTTGGTTTGTATGGATATCATGTCATAATTTCTTGGTTATTGGTGCAGTAGAAAATTTTACTTTGTTTTATTACAAAAAAATCCAAGTCAAGACTTCAAGCTTCAAATCATGAATGCTCTGTGCCACACTAAATGCTGCCACCAGTGCAAACTGAGTGAGGCTTTGTGATGCATTCACTACATTAAGAAAATCAGATGTCACTTTGTTATGGACAACCAACCAATGATTCACTTTGTTGTGTTAATCAATACTGTTAGAGTTACCCAATTTTTTTTCTCTACTGTAGATTACTTGATCTGTGTTATTATGGAACACTGAACAACAATTGACATTACTGTGAAATAAATCAACTCTTTACGTAGAAGTAAGAATCTAGATAAAGGAGACCATCACAGGAAATAAATAATTAAACAATCACAAAATATTGCTTTCAGAAAATCTAGAATTTTATTTTCTGAAAAATTACAAACACAATACATATTATACAACAATTCCATGTTTCATGTACAACTTAGGTCTCACTTGTACAAACTAAGGTTTTATGTTGCATGTACAACTTAGGTTTTATGTCAATCTAGTATGTATCTTCATGTCATAAGTTTTGCCTTGCAGATGAATATGGAACCCTAGAAGGTAGTGTTGATTTGGAAATATGAGTTTACAATGTTTCATCCCATCTATAAGGCAATATTGGACAGTAAGTTATGGTATAACATTAACATATTAATTTTCAACCCTAAGGCAACAATAACTTGAATAGATTTGGGAGATTTCAAGTACATTTCAAGTGAGGGGAGGAGGATGATAAGTACTTGGTTGTTCTAGGTGTCTTTTTGCTAGTGGGACAAGTGCTTCTGGTTCTCTCATTTTCTCTCTTTTGATCACATAATCATGCAATATGCTAATGCATACTAGGCCATATTCACTAATTTATCTCCCTCCTTTCAAAATCCTGAATGATTTTTCCAAATTGATGTAAGGGATAAAATCAATTTGAATAATTCTTGTCAGCAAGACCTAGGTGGAAATAGAGGGTTGTAGTATATTGTTAATATCAATATAAATGTTGATTTCCCCTTTAATAGGCACAACTATTAATCGAGGTAAGGGGTTTTGAAACATCGTCTTATAGGTCTCCTCTATATGTAGTCTTAGATTATACACCTATGGGAAGGGAAGACCATGACTGATCATTGTGCTCATATCTATGCCGATTGAAAAATTTATTTCCTCATCCTTAACGCGGGTAGTCTCCTAGGTGTTCCAGTCACCTCTCAATGGCTCCCACAATGAAAGCAAAGTGTTTTAATAATTGGGCCTACTACCCACAGTTTTTTTATAGGTGTGTAGGGTGGTTTCTGTAGTTGTGCTACCTTTAGTAGTATATATGGTATAAATGCTCACTTTAGATGGTTTGTTGGGAGTTGTGTGTATTGGATAAGGTTCAGGGTTATTTTTAGCATTATTGACAGTAGGGGCACATGGTTCAATGATCTTGTTGGGATGTGCAGATTCGTGAAGAATTAAAGGCGCATTTCACAAAAAAATGTCGTCCAACCAAAATTTGTAGCACATAATGTCAAACTAGTAAATTTTCAGGTGAAGTAAGTGTGGGTACTGACCAATTTTGGAGGCATTGCGTCCTTTGTGAATTCTCAACCTCCTCGACGACCTCCTTGAATTCATATGTGACACCTTTTCCTCCTCGGCCTCCTTTTCCAACTACTTGACCCTCTCTGTGACCTCCTTGGTGACCTCTGTGACCTCTGCATCCTCTGTGGTGACCTCTGCGACCACAAGCTCTTATGCAAACTTTGTGACCTTTGTAATCTCTAATGAGAGGGAATGAGTGTTGTCCTGTCACCTGTGCTTTTGGAATGGTATGTGAACCAGTAATAAAACCCATCATGGTTATCCCCAAATCAAAACCCCAATTTATCATACATTTCCTATCATATGGAAAAACCCCAATTTATCATATGGCTACTTTAATCTGGACCTACCACCAAAAGTGTAATGAAACTTCACTAATGTGATGATAGATCCTTTCTAATAGTGGTATTCTTCTACTTGTTGCACAAGGAAAACAAATTTGTTGGATACCCTCTAGGTGTTGGTCGCTTATTAGTCACAATGATCTACACTCCTTTTTTATTGTTGTATTCGATTATATTCCATAAGTATTGCACACATCCACATATAGTATGAAAAAAATGTTACAAACACCCCAAGGAAATTGGCATAGGACATTTATAATGGGAAAAATATGTGGAAAAGCATGCAATCCATATTATCAATGACAATACCAAAACTTGTAGGGGGGAAATAAAATTCATATTAAAAAACCTTTGGAACACATGGTTACCTTATTCTATAATATTTTTCATGTATATTATATGGCTACAATCTATGGTGGAAGATTGAAGAACCATCATTGACGTTAGGATAAGCCATGGATTTAGTTGAAGCATCATTTTGTTTGCAGAAAAATATACAATACTCTAAGCATACTTTATTCACAATTTGTTCCATTACACAGCAACTTGTTATTGGTGAGAAAGAAGCTTTATTCAGACCTTGTTCTGTTACACAACAACTAGTTATTGAGGAGAAATAAGTTGTACAAAATTTGGTTGGGAAAGAGAATGATCAATCTTTAAATGTAAAGAAAATACTAGTTACTGGGGAGAAAGAAGATGTAAAAAAATTTGTTGGGAAAGAGAATGATCAACCTTTAAATGTAAAGAAAATATATAGAACAAATTTACAAACATAATTTTGAGATTCACTTTACAAACATAATTTTATGTAGTTGACAAACAAAAATGTGAAGGTTTTTAATGAAGCTGTGCAAAAATTGGTTGGGAAAGAGAATGATCAACTTTTAAATGTAAAGAAAATATCAAAAACAATTTACAAACATAATTTTGGGATCCACATTATAACTAGTTGAGAAACAAAAATGGGAAGGTTTTTAATCCTTTCAAGGTTGTTTTTTTGTTTATTTCATAGTGACACTGCTATCTTTGGAAACATATGTATGAAAACCAAATAATTTATCAAAAAGTTATAATGTGATTTGATAGTTTGTGGACAAATATGGAACTAGTTATAAACTCCCATACATGTATCCTCAATCATTTTAAGGGAGCTATATGACATATGTTGAGGTCTTAATTATCATACATAATTTCAGTGAAAATATTTTCAAATCATCTTTGACATGAGAAAACTATGAAGTCATAATTTATCGTTTCTACTAGTCTTTAAAGTTTATATTTCATTGTGCTATTAGCGTAATCATTAAAAATTAAAATTTAATTTATAGTTTTTACCACTCT
>LPNX010998317.1:513029-583029 GCA_001517045.1 Pseudotsuga menziesii | reverse complement strand
CATGACATAGTAGAGCCAAGTGAACTTTGGCATAGAAGGCTTGCACATGTGCATTACAGAGCACTACCAATTGCAAGCAAAGTTATTGAAGGTCTTCCAAAATTCCAAGCAAAACATGATGGGGTTTGCAAAGGATGTGCGAAAGGAAAGAATACAAAGAAGACATTTCCTAGCAGCGAAAGCAAAGCCAAAGGAATCCTAGAAATCATCCACTCCGATGTATGCGGTCCTATGTCATCAAGCTCACTAAGCGGGTATGCATATTATGTTTCTTTTATTGATGATTTCTCTAGGAAGAAATGGGTTTACTTCATGAAGAACAAAGACGAAATATTCAACAAATTCAAGGAATTCAAAGCCTTGATCAAGAACCACACTGAAAAAAAGATCAATATTTTTCGATCAGATAATGGTGGAGAATTCACTTCAAATGAATTCAAAGATCTATGCAAAGAATCAGGGATTAAGAGGGAGTTGTCCACTCCTTATAATCCACAATAGAATGGGATTGCGGAATGGAAGAACAGAACCATCATGGAAGTTGCAAGAGCTATGCTTCATGATCAATATCTTCCTATACATCTTTGGGCTGAAGCTTCCAGAACAGCGGTGTATGTATAGAACCGTACTCCACATAGAGTACTCGAGAACAAGACTCCTGAAGAAGTCTTCTCTGGTAAGAAACTAGAAGTCAACCATCTCAAAATATTCGGCTGTCCTGTATACATACACATTCCAAAAGAGAAGAGAACAAAATTAGATCCTTCAGGAAAGAAGGGTATATTTGTGGGATACTCTGAAAGCTCAAAGGCTTACAGAATATATTTCCTAGGATACAAGAAGATTGACATCAATAGGGATGTGACATTTGATGAAGACACAGCTTACAACAAATCCAGAACAAGACCTGCTAAAGAAACAGAAGAAGCAGAAGCACCCAGAATTCATGATACAACCATGAATGAAGAAACTCAAGAAGAAGATTGAGATTTTGAAGAACCACAAAGACCTGTAGATCCACCTCTGGAGAAGAATCCTCATAAGAGGAAACCTTCTTGGGTACGTGAAATTATCCAAGGTGGAGAAAGATATGGGGCTCTAGAAGAGAATCACAGAGAAAGAAAGAGGACCAGATCTTGCTCCGGGTATGTAGCTTTACTATGTGATTTCATTGATAAAGAACCTTCCAGTTATGAAGAAGTGGCAGAACGGAAAGAATGGAAGGATGCTATGATCGAAGAGTATCAATCGATCATGAAGAATGATGTTTGGGATATTGTTCCAAGACCAGAAGGGAAGTCAGTTGTAACTTCCAAATGGATCTACAAGATCAAACATGCTGCAGACAGTAGCATTGAAAAATATAAAGCAAGATTTGTGGCTCAACTAGGTTTCTCTCAGAAAGAAGGAATAGATTATGAAGAAACCTTTGCTCCTGAAGCAAGATACACTTCCATTAGATCAGTACTTGCTCTGGCTGCAGTGATGAAATGGAATATACACCAGATGGATGACAAGACTGCTTTCTTGAATGGTGTAGTGGAAGAGGAAGTGTATGTAGAGCAGCCACTCGGCTTTGAGACTCATGACAGGGAGTCTCATGTGTGCATATTGAAGAAAGCCCTGTACGATTTGAAATAGGCACCCAGGACCTAGTACAGCAGAATTGACAGCTTTCTATCCAATTTGGGATTTACCAAGAGTAAAGCAGATTCCAACCTCTACTACAAGGTTGAAGATGGCAACCCAATGATGCTTCTACTATATGTAGATAATCTATTTGTGACAGGAATGGATGGGTTGATTGTTGATACGAAGAGAAAGCTTGCTGCCGAGTTCAAAATGAAGGAATTGGGGATGATGCATTATTTTCTAGGTATGGAGGTGTGGCAGAGCACAGATGGAATCTTCCTTGGACAAGGGAAGTATGCGGTAGAGATCCTGAAGAGGTTTGGGATGATGGACTGCAAGGCTATGGCCACACCTATGGCATCGAACCTGAAGCTATTGAATGATGCTTCATCAGAGTCGGTTGATGCTATGTTGTATCATCAGATGATTGGGTCCTTGATGTACCTGAAGAACACGAGACCAGATATTTGCTTTGCTGTGAACACCTTGAGCTAGTTCCTGACAGATCCGAGACATGTTCACTTGATTGCTGCAAAGCATATTCTGAGGTACCTGAAGGGTACAGTTGATTATGGGCTCAAGTATGATGTGAAACAGAAGATTAACCTGGATGGTTATGTTGATTCAGATTGGGCAGGCAGTGCCATCGATAGGAAGAGCACTTCAGGGTGTTGCTTCAGTATGGGATCAGGTGTGATCTCTTGGTTTAGTAGGAAGCAATCCTGTGTGGCACTGAGTACAGCTGAAGCAGAGTATGTCACAGCTTATTCAGCTAGTTGTGAGGCAATATGGCTGAGGAAGCTATTGTCTGATTTATTTGATCTCTAGTTGGATGTTACTTGTATACATTGTGATAACCAGATTTGCGTAAAGTTGTCAGAGAATCCAGTGTTCTATGACAAGTCAAAGCATATCAAGATCAAGTATCACTATATCAGGGATATGGTGCAGAGGGGAGCAGTGAAGCTCCAGTATGTTGTGACAGAGGAACAGATAGCTGATGTATTAATGAAGCCATTGGCTAGGCTGAAGTTTGAGTACTTCACATAGAAGCTTGGTGTTCTCCAGATCGAGGTTTCCTCCAAGGGAAAGTGACGAGACCCATAGCCATTATGACATGGTGAGAGGATTGCTTCCTTCCATGGTCAGATGTAAGGACTCAGCCGTTCTGTCATGGTGAGAGGATTGGTTCCTTCCATGTCAGATATGAGTGCTGGCCATTCTGTCGAGTAGGACAAATGTAACGGCAATTGCCATTCTGGGAATGGAGGTTCCTGGTCAGTTACCAGGAAAACTCAATCCAGGACTGAGAAGCCATTATGATGTGATAGAGGGATGTGTTCCCACTTGATCAGATGTAAAGGCTGAGCCATTCTGTCATGGCTAAAGGATTAAGTTCCTTCCATGTCAGATGTGGGTGTTGGCCATTCCGACGAGCAGGTCAGATGTAAGGGAAACTACCATTCTCCTAGGAGAATGGAGGCACTTGGTCAGTTACCAGGTAGCTCAGTCTAGGACTAGGGGCCATTCTGATATGACTATAGGATTGGTTCCTACAGGATCATATATGAGTGCAGAGCCCTTCCATCATTGTTGTAGGATGTGTTCCTGCATGGATGGATGTAAGTGCAGAGCCTTTCCACAGATGATAGTAGGTGTATCCTATCATGTTGATGGATGTGAGTGTTGAGCCTTTCCACAGATGATAGTAGGTGTGTCCTATCATGCTGGTGGATATGATTGCTACGCCTTTCCATAGATGATAGTAGGTGTGTCCTATCATGCTAGTGGATGTGAGTGTTGCGCCTTTTCACAGATGGTAGTAGGTGTGTCCTACCATGATGATGATTGTAAGTGGTGCGCCTTTTCACAGATGGTAGTAGGTGTGTCCTACCATGCTAGTGATTGTAAGTGCTATGCCTTTTCACAGATGGTAGTAGGTGTGTCCTACCATGCTGGTGATTGTAAGTGCTGAGCCTTTCCACATATGGTACTAGGTGTGTCCTACCATACTGGTGGATGTGAGTGTTGTGTCTTTCCACAGATGGTAGTAGGTGTGTCCTACCATGCTAGTGGTTGTAAGTGCTGAGCCTTTTCATAGATGATAGTATTTGTGTCATATCATGCTGGTGAATGTGAGTGCTGGGCCTTTCTGATGTGATTGTAGGATTGGTTCCTGCATGATCAGATGTGAGTGTTGGGTGTGCCTTTTTGATGAGTAGGTCAGATGTAAGTGCTGGGCAGGCCATTCTGACGAGCAGGCTAGATATAAGTGCTGAAGAATACCTACATGGAGGCTAGGCCTACAACCAACATGAAAAAGGGATTGCTTTGTAGAAATTCCTGTGATGAGAAGAATCATGAGATAGCACCCGTGATGATCTAGTGATGATGATCCAGATCAAGTGATGATCCAGATCCAGTGATGATCTAGATCCAGTGATGATCCAAATCCAGTGATGATGTCCAGTGATGATCTAGATCCAGTGATGATCCAAATCCAGTGATGATCCAAATCGAGTGATGATCCAGATTCGAAGATGAAGATGACTTGAAGACGAAGATGACTTGAAGACTAAGAAGACTTGAAGATGCAGATGAAGAGATGATCCAAAGAAGAAGACCAGTGCTAAAAATTATGTCGAAAGAATACCTTCCTTGTTAAGAGGGAGTGTTGATGTATTTGTAACTTTGGAATGTATTCATCTATGTATCTTATGTATTGTAACCCAATGTTTATTCTAAGATGTATCTATAATGTAATTGAGTCATGTTTTCATGCCCCAATGTTCCGATTGGGAGGATCAATAATGTAAACAAGTCATGTCAAGTCATTATGGGTAACCCTCTGATTGTCTAAGGGTTAAAGTCCCCGCAGTTCCGAGGCACTAGGGTTATTAGACTCTCCTAGTAGAGGTCAGCCCTAGTAGGGTTTTAGTCATGCTGGGATTAGTATAAATAGAGAGCTGGACTCTCTATTTAGCACACATTACAAACACACTCAAGTGTAGCACATAGTTGAGGAAGGAGAAGACATTGGGGCTAGATAAGAAGAAGGTTACTACTGTCGGGAGATCACTTACTGTTTTGGGCTTTTACTATTTTGGTGTTGATTCTATCTCTGAGGAAGTTGCGGGGTTTTCTCCATTTATGGTTTCCCCAAGGAAAAACACTGTGTTCATTGTCTCTTGTGTTTGATTGTTGTACTTGTTATTCTCTTAGTTAAAGATCCTAATAATGCTAACTTAGTGTCGAAAAACTAACAGATGATGATGATGACAATGATGATGATGATGATCATGATGGTGGTGATAATGAAGATGATGATATTTATGGTGATGATGATGATGATGATGTTGATGATGATGACGATGATGATGATGATGATGATGTCGACGATGATGATCATGATGACGATGAAGATGATGATGAAGTCGACGATGATGACGCTGATGAAGATGATGATGATGAAGATGAAGATGAAGATGATGTCGACAATGATGATGATGAGAGATGATTATCATGATGACAATGATGATGATGATGATGAATATGATGCTGATGACGATGATGGAGATGATGATGATGATGATGATGATGATGATGATGAAGATGACAATGATGATGATGAAGATGATGATGATGATGATGATGATGATGATGATGTTGATGATGATTACGACAATGAAGACGATGACATTGATGGTGATGATGACGACGATGATGATGATGATGATGAAGATGTCGACGATCATGATGATGATGATGAAGACAATGATGATGAACATGATGATGATGATGATGATGATGATGAAGAAAATGATGGTGATAATGATGTTGATGATGTTGATGATGATGAATATTATTTTAGCCTCGTCTATTCTCCTAACTGTAAATATATGATCTCATTAATGTTAGTAACTCTTTTTTTAAATAAGATAAAATAATAGGTCTAATTAAATATTTACCTTTCAATAGATTTCATCATCTTCTTCATCCAAGTCATCATCTGTATCATCAGATCTAGAGTCAACATTGTAAGGATTAGTCATATCATCATCATCATCATCATCTATGTTAGTTATGTTCATCATGTCATCATCGATATAATCTTCATGGGAATTGTCTGCTACATCATCTGATTCAACTAATTCTTGAACTTCTTCTGTTGGATCATCATGATCATCTAACTCATCATGTTGATCATGCTCTTCATCATCGTCTTCTTCTTCCAGAGTACCCTCTTTATTACCTTCATCTAGGCTATACTTTACCGGCCTTCCCCTTGAATTTTGTCTTAGAACAAATGACCAGCTCGCTTTACCTGGAATCTTCAAGTAAAATACCTGTTCACATTGTCTTGGAAGAACATAGGGCTCCATTCCTAGCTCAATTAACCTTGTATCAATTTTATGAGAGTTCTGGATGTCTGTCACTTCTAGATGAAACATTGGTCACCTCAAAGACTGCAGATATCCCACAATCTGGTGTTTTCTTTGTTTCATCCAATTTTTTGATGCGATATCTACAACCATTGCAAACCATATCCTTATGGTGTTTTACCTACAACAAGCAATACACAAAAAGATTACCTAACGATTAAATATTTATGATTAACTGAATGTTTATGCAGCCATACATGGAAAAGAACAACATGTACATCAAAATGTAATTTGAAAAATAACAGATTTAGAGTGATTGATTAATATGCTTTCCTACTTATATTTTAAACCATATGCTAAATTGATTTCCCTTTCTGTAAGATTTGTATCTCCATTGCGATGTGCTGCTTTTACCAATGAAGCCACACCTTCCCATGATATTCCATGACCCTATTGTTCGCATCGGTCAATCCATACCTTCATCCAGTCAAGATTGTTTGTGATGTATAAATGAATTACATCCCACTCTCGACCAACTGCATCATGACAATAAACATTAAAATTCAAGACATGTGTAAATTTTATGAACAAAGTATATGCTCTTTATTGATGCAATAAATTGAATATGAAATTAGAATATGTATGATATAATTAGAATCCACTAGATAATAATTACCTTTCACCTTCCTCGATCTACCTTTCCCCTTCAGGTACTCCCCTTCAAAATAGTTATTGGATTTTGGATCCCAAATGCAATTTAAATTGATCTTTGATGCTAACTTAGGAAGATATTCACTAACATACAACATATTTTGGTATACCATATATCCTTCCATCATAGAACCCTCAACGCTTGCTCATTGTCTCACCAAACCCTTCATAAATTTCAAGTGCCTCTCAACCATCCACATGGACCTTGAGTGCACAGGTCCACACAATTCAATCTCC
Source organism: Pseudotsuga menziesii (assembly GCA_001517045.1). Taxonomy (NCBI): domain Eukaryota; kingdom Viridiplantae; phylum Streptophyta; class Pinopsida; order Pinales; family Pinaceae; genus Pseudotsuga; species Pseudotsuga menziesii. The sequence goes on along the minus strand of LPNX010998317.1, from coordinate 576,067 downwards.
CCAACTTCGTGTATGAGGTAGTGTTCTTGTGCATTGAAAAATGTTGAAGGTAGATGCTTCTGCATTTCACACATGAGACAAGGAATTTCTCTCCTCCAATAATTTATATCTTCTTTATGGATTTATTTAGATGTCAACCATCTACAAGTGACGCAAACAAAAAACGATAATTAACAAAAAAAATAAAAATTACATAACATGAATTAGTGCACAAAAACGAATATAAATTATACGAAGAATTAAAGAAACACTAAGAACAAGCAACTAATCGCTAATTACCTCATGTATTTCCCAAGATTATATATAACTTGTTTGACATTGTCGTCAAAGTTGTCCAGGAGAGAGAGAGGTAGAACATACTGTATCAATATACGAACCACATCATTTTTTAAACTAAGAGTATACAAACAAGAAAACAAATTTATGCAATAAAATGAAGAAAAAAAATTATATGGACATAACAATAATAATTACCTTGATGGAGACATGCCAATCATGCGTTTTGACCCCCGCAAAATCACCTTTTTTTGTTATGATCTTATTCAAGTTCGCACAAAATCCAGTGGGAAATTTAATTTTCCGCATTACTTCTTTAACAACATTACTTTGATGCTCCGTAAACATCCATGGAATTGAATTTATTTTAATTTGGTCTCTGTTGCTATGAAATTGAATGGCGTCTTTCATTGCATGGTTTCCTTCTTGAATGTATTTGCAAACTTTCACAATTTTATCTTTCTTGCTCCTTAGCTCTAGTAGTCACCATAATGTTTCAGTCACATTATTTCCAATATGCATTGTATCAAATAGATGAGCAATTTGCAAGTGCTCATAGTAGGGAAACCTGATGAATTGTATAGGATAACTTTTCATTCCTCATGGAAGCCCATTAATGCCTTCATGATCATGAAGAGAATCATGAATATTAGGTTATAAATAAATTACAGAAATCAATTGTGGCCACTACAGTAAACAACTCACAATAAAAAATAAAATACATAATAATTCATATACGATGATCCATACATACCAGCTTGACGATTTCTATTGTATTGCATCTTCCAAAGGTGAGGTGTCATTCTCTGTGGTTTTAATGCAGTCTCTTGCTTCCCATTGAAAGGATTTTTATTTATTGTTCTATACATGTGATTCTTAGAGAGAAAATGCCTATACTCATCAAACACCTCCTTTCTTAATATTTTTGAGCAACGAGATTTGATCTTAGGACCACAAATTGGACATGCAAATTTACCCTTTGTCTGAAGACCTACAATATATAGATATAGAATATCAATGTCAGTTATAATTATATATAAACTATATTAACTAATTCATATAATTAAATGCAATTAAAGTGGAACTTAAAAATACAAACCACAAAATTGGGTTAACCCTAGGGCATCGTGTATTGTCCATACAACCATTGCATGGAATTAAAATTTCCTTTGTCGTGTTGGTCTAGATACATCATACATAGTGATTCCATTCCATAACTTAAGTATCTCATCTATAAGAGGTTCGATATATACATTCATATCTTTGACTTGGTACTTACCTGATTGATTTGAAGTACATATAAAATATATAATTATGAGAACCATTAAGATATATAAATCATGCACAAGAGTAAAATAATATATATATATTACATTAGGAAACATAATACGACAAATGAGATGCCACAACTACATTAGAAATAAAAAAGTTGTAGACACAAAATACCTAGAATCATCATTGACAACATTATGTGTTCCCTCTTTATTGACAACCATGGAAGAATGTTATTGTTGATAACAAAAATAGGCCACACCATGTAAATTGATTTCATCTGTGCAAATGGATCAACACCTTCTGCTGCCAAATAAATCCTAAGATTACGGGGTTTTTCTTTAAAGTGAGACCACTTTTCCTCCATATCTCTAAACGCAGAACCATCTGTAGGAATTAGAATAACATCATCTTGAATTTTGTTCCTGGCATGGTAATCCATAAATTGCACTATGTTATTGCACTTGAACAGTCATTGTAAACATGGAATGATGGGAATATAATTAAGAACCTTGTGAAGCGCCTCTTTTGTTACTCGATCTGTCTGATATCTACTTATATGACATTCCATACATTATGTTGCAAATTCATGTTGATTATAATATATAACATGGTCATTGGGGTATGCATGAATTTCTTCATAATGCAGTCCAATATCTTTCATGATGGAAGATAAATCTTGATATGTGTGAGTTAAACTATTTGATGGTGGTAACAAAAATTCAGCTATCAAGCTACATCAAATAAAAATAAAAATAGAGTTAATATAATATATAAATAATATTAACAAAACACACTTCATCCGTATTAATTTGAATTATGAATTAACAATACAATTATTAGAGGAATAAATATAAACTTTATCACAATCGTATATATGTGATGGATTATTTTACATACCTTAGCATCCGTGTAATTGATATGTCTGAAAGACCATTCATAACCTTCAAGTTCATTATCAGCAATATAGCATAGAGAATATTTTCTTTGGAGCCTTCATACAGGGGTTTGTATGCCTTATCGAGAAGAGGTATATCATGAACATCGTCAAAGTCATCAATATTTTCATTATCATTGTCATCGTCGTCATCCATTCTAATATTAAATGAATCATGGATCAATGTATTTGTACCATTATCTTCAACTACATTATCAGTATGATCATCTTCTTCAATATGATCAATCATTTGTTCTTCGTTAAACATAAACACTCTATGATCCTCCAGTACTTGTTCTGAAGGCACTTCCTCTGGAAGATATGTCGTAGGATGTCTTTCCTTCATAAATACATGAATACATCAATAGTTAATAGTTAATATAGGAAATATTAAAATAATACATACATTTAGTGGAGCAAAAAAATATAAAAAAAAATAGAATGATAAACCTACAAATGGATGATATTCATTCCCCCCCTCTATGTGTCCATGTTCCCTACAATGTTTTGTGGTTGTTTCCATCAATATTATTCTCCTATTAAATCCCTTTCATTGACTACATGGACAATAACATTTCCCATCACCCCTTCGTTTTGCCGCATCCCATAGTCTAGCAAGCAATTGTCGATTTTCTTCATTTGGATCAAGAATATTGCTATTTTACATTTTGTCACAAACTTCATGAATAAATACTATCGACAATCTTAAAAAATCAAGTTCCACGCATCACAATTTTCTCAAACAATGGTTTGTCGAAGAATAAAAAAATTACCGCAAATTGTCTGTCGAAGAAAAAAAAATCCCCAAACTGGTCATCGAAGAATAAAACAATTCCTCAAATCGTCCATCGAGGAATAAATAATTTCCACAAACCGTTCGTTGAGGAATAAATAATTTTCGCAAACCATCTGTCGCTTCTATAGAAAACATTTCGGAATGTTTAAAAATGTTTATATTTATAATTTCATAGTCGTCGGATATCCGACGAACTGAACCTAGTTACATTTGTAAGTATGCCTTTTTCCTATTTGAAAAAAGTAGCATCAGCTCATTGACAATTCGGCAATCACCCATCTCCTAGTCATCGCAAAATCGACAAACATCCCTTACATATTCATTGCAAAGTCGATGACTTACCATCGCTTAACTGACAATAAACTTCGTTGAAAAACCTACGAGGAGGCAAGTAAAAAATTCGACGACTCTGCAAGATGACAAAAAATAATCAAAACGTACAGTACTTTTCATCATTGCAATCCAACAAAAACGTACTTTACGTCGAATGTCGTCGAATTCTGTCATCAAATTTTGGGCTCAAATCCTGTTGTGACCAAATGCATCTACTGTCACAAGTGGTGGAATCCAGAGAGTGCATGTATGAAGAATACCATAGAAATGATGGCGCAACTGCTTGATAAGAACAAAATCACACTGCCTGAGGATGCAAGGAAGAAAGATGATGGTTCAGGCTCAGACAACAAAGAAAGGTGCCATGCATTGGTTGCTGGTTCTTCAGACTCTTCTTCCTTCATCATAGATTCAGGAGCTTCCAAGCATATGGCCTATGTATAAGACTTCTTCTTGGCCATGTATTCTGATAGTGGTCCAACTATTTGAATGGGTGATGATTCGGAGATCCAAGCCAAAGGTATTTGCAGGATCGATCTTGATGATGGGTACTTCAATAATTTTTTGTGTGTACCTGATTTGGAAGTGAACCTACTCTCGGTGTACCAAATGAATCACACTCGTGAATCCAAGAGATTAACATTTACTCCATACACAGTGGAGATAGCAGAAATCTCTACAAACAATCTGGTGGCATTGGGTTTTTTTTATCATCATGCAAGAATGTACAAATTCTCCCATTTCCTTCCCTACTCCAGAGGGAATGCACTCCTAACTCATGCCAATGATACAAGCAAGTTGTGGCATGAGAGATATGGCCATATAAACTACAGGTACCTCTAGGAATTGAGAAAATAAGGAATGGTAGATGGGCTTCTTTCTATCAAGATCACAACTGGAACATGCATAGGATGTGTAATGGGAAATCATCCAGGACGTAGCTATGAGAAAGGGAAAGCAAGGAGAGTTGTCCAATTACTTGATTCAGTTCATTCAGACCTCATTGGGCCTCTTCCCACACCCTCTTATGGAGGATCAAGGTAATTTGCTCAAGGGTAATGCTCACATCCTCCACTCCAAGATGATGTAAGTGATGAAAATCTTTATGATTTTTCTGATTCTGATATTTCTGAAGATGACAATGACATGCATTCACATAATGCACTACAACAAATCCTGGAATTAGCGTCCCTTTTTAGTGTAATTTTTTTTTACATTGAGTGGTCAAACTAGACGCTAAATGGGATGCGTCATGGACAAAACTTAAAGCGTCTTAAAAACATCTTATTTTTCTTCCTAGATAGTGTCCTTTATTATGTCCAAAATAGCGTCTATTTTTTTGCTTCCAGAATAGCGTCTAACTTTGCTTCCTAAACAACGTCGATGTTTGCTTCCTAAATAACGTCCTATTTTTCTTCCTAGCGAGTGTCCTCTTTTGCTTCTTAAATGACATCCCCATTAGCGACATATTTTCATCCTTAATAGCACCATTTTAGCATCCAAATTAGCATCCATTTTTGCTACCACTTTAGCATCCCATTTTGCACCATGTTTTACTTCCAAATATGTGACAATTTTCGCTTCCAAATTTGCACCAATTTTAGCTTCCTTTTTTGCATCGTGTTTTGCTACCAAATATTTCTTCTATTGTTGCACCATATTTTGCTTCATATGTAGTGCCATGTTTTGCATCCAAAGTAACGTCTTATTTCACTACCATATCAACGCCATGGTTGTCTTCCTCATTAGCACTCTGTGTTGAATCATTTTTAATGTCTAGTTTCGGGTCTTATTTGGCTACCATATCAACACCATGTTTGGCTTCATCATTAGTGCCACGCGTTGCATCCTTTTTAATGCCTAGTTTCGCATCTCTCATTTTTTGGTCATTGATTTAGTCCTTTTTAGTAGTTTTATATACGAATTTTCGTCATTTTGTTTACTCACTTATCTCCCATAGTTTCGTCACTTACTAATTTAGTTGTTTGTAACCGATATTATAATATCATTAAGGCATGGAGGAATCAAACCACCAACCTCCTGCTTATAAGGCAGGCGCTCTTCCATTGAGCTAGCACCCTTTAAGAATTTGGGAACCTAACTTACAGAGTCCTTTATAATTGTAAAAAGAATGAATACACAACTTTGAGTATCTAATGGTCTGAAAATGATGATAGATTGTATAAGTTTAGAATATATGATCAAGCAAGTTATGAAATCCATAATCATTTTCTAGGAATTTTGAAAAAAATTCAAGAAATTGGCTTAATGGGATTGCAAAAATCACTATTCCCTAGCAACCGTAGTTGTACCACTATATGAGACCTATTAACAACAATTATCTTAGTGTGGATTCCAAGGTGATTTTTAAGGGAGGTTATAAACCCCCCTGCCATTATCTACTTTTGGATGAAATTGGAAACATTTAAATGGTTCATTTTGCACTATTCTTGTGGGAAGAAAATTTTCTTTAATTAAATTCATACTAAATCACTAGCATACAAAGTGTGAAAGCACTCTGTACAAAGCACTCTAAGATAAGGCAATCATCTGTAACATTAGTGGAGGAACTAAAGTCTCCATACATATAAGACTTGATAAAACTATGCTACTCTTTATGCTTCAAACGTATGTGACTATGTTTGAGTTGAAGTTCTCTAATTTTGCATCAAAATTAGTGGCAGCCTAGTCAACTGGTTCAAAATTGGCGAAAATAAAATTCAAGAAAAACTGGTTAGTGTAAAAAAATCTCATAAAATTCGTAATTAAGTTCGAAAAGAAGAAATATGTTTTTTTTTATAATTTCATATTCCAAATAAAAAAACAAATACAATTGTTTAAATTTTAAATCTATTAAAAACATGTCAAATTCACAAAATATTTGACCTAATTTTTTCTAATTAACTCTTTTTCTCCTTAAAATTACAATTAATATTTGAAATTTGCCAACATTTTGAAATTCAATTTGCGCAATCAACTTTCCTTCACATTCAACAAATTTCAATTGTTTTGGAAGAAATTCATCAAATGCAGTTACATAAGTGGCAACCATGAGACAAAGAATTTTAGCATTGCAATCATGGTCATGCAAAGCATCCAAGCTACAACAAAACCATAGTCCAATGGCCATTTTCAGCATAACATTTGTATTAACCAACCAAATATGTGCCTACCTCATCCAAGAGTTAACTTAGTCCTTCCTCTCTTTCTTGAACAAGGTACAATTTCCATTGCTTAGAGAGTGCTCGCTTTGACTGTATGATAAATCAGACCCATGTCATTCACTGTTTCAAGAAAAGTTGCCCTTCTTACACCATCCTGAATATTTCTAAGTATGTTCTTGTGTTACCGGATCCACCACCAGTGTGTAGGATCCGTAGATCCACGGATCCTATACGTATCCGAGGCGGATCCACCATTGAAATGGATCCTCTACAGAAGGAATCGTATCTTGGTCCCATGAAACGGATCCTGTGAAAAATAAAAGAAAAAATCCTGAAATTTTCAAATGGATCGTGCAACTTCCAGTGATTTTATAACCCATTGATCCCCCACAAAAATTATTGTTTAATGAAAAAATTAAAAAACCCTAAACACCTAATGGCTAGCGTAAACCCCATTCCTGCTCAAGATCTAGTCTATCCTTACGTCAAGATATGCTCTTGAACTCTGATATATCAATATCAAGGTCTGCTTTCAACTCTTTTATTTGATATATCTGTATGGTCAAGGTTTGTTGTCAAGGGATGATCTATATTTATGTACTATGTTGTTTCTCACTTCACCTACACTATTCTGTAGTCGTGCCATAGCGTTCAAGAAAACCACTTTATTCCCTGCTGATAGGAACATGTGGATGTAGCTCACAAAAACACTATTATGACCTACTTCAAGTTCATGCTGAAATGGTTTTTAAAATTATAAGTATCACAACTGATCAAATTATCATTTATGGTACATGAACTCTCCTTTTTGGCAATAACTTATAGTTCTACTCTTGTGTTTCCTAAGTAGTTTTGTTTCTTCATTCTATTTTTTGCATTTATTTTAAAAATATTTTTATATTTGTTTGTACTTGTCATTTCCCCATCGTATTCGGATCCTGGGTTTTAAAAAATCTAGTGAATCTGTATCCAGATCTAAATCCATATCCTAGTAACTTAGGTATGTTCTCTAGCTAACACTACAACAATAAGCTTGAAACATTTACTTTAAACATATGTAGTCCAACTATACAAACTTGTCAATAAAAGGGAAAAATACCAATCTTAGTCTGTAATACATGGCCAGCTAGGATCATCTTACTGCCCACAACAAGTTCTTAATAATAAACTTCTAAATCCATAACTGATCTGATCTCCAACTAAATCAGTGCTATAACATTAGAGGAGGCATCATAAACAACCAATATCACTACATGATAAATTCCCTCAAAAAATTATACCTAGTTCCATGATCTTATTATGAGCTTGAAACAATTTATTTTGGATATATATCTAATCTGTAAAATTCTATTGATACAAGGGCCCTCATGCTGACATCAAGGATGCCTATATTTGATGTTTGACTCATTTCCATTATCTTAGTACATGCTCCAACAAGTTCATATTATGAACAAATTGAATTCACTACCAAATTGAGACATAAACTGATGCAGTGTTGTTACAATGAAGGAACCTTCATCACTAACCAATATGTCACTACAGGTCCCAGGCATGATTGCTCAAAACAGGGTGCTTAATTCCACATTCTTAGCCACAATACGCACCATAATACAAGAACCTCTTAACATTGGTTGCAGCAAAGTTCAAATATTGTTGATTGGTGCATACATTTATTTTTTTAATCCAAAGCTTGTGCCTTTAGTGTGATGGGAGATTCTAATGATCTGTTTCTTAATAAGATTCATAATCCATATTGGTAGGTATAGAATGCCATAAAATTCAATTCCAAATCAAAGTCTGGATACAATAACATTATCTCAACTAATCAATCCATGAAGCTCTATGGATACTTTGTTTGGGTAAATTCAAGTAGGAAATAAACGATTAGGCCTTGCCAGTGCAATAGGAAGATAGGTAGTTAAGAGGTTGGTTGTTCTTGATAATTTCTTCATGCATGGTCATCAATTTTCACCTTTGTTACAAATGAGATCTATCATCCAAAGGGAGAGATCCTGCTTTGGCCTCTAAATCAATGCAAATCATCATGCAGAATAGGTGGCAGAGTTCCACCTAGATCCTAATATTGTAGAGTGGTTCAGAAAAATAAAATAAAAATAAAAATAAAATAAATAAATAAATAAATTATAGATATTAGAATGTGAGTTTAATCCTGTATCCCTTCAAAATATTCTATATTTTGTTGTGTTTATTCAATCCAAGACAATCAATCCTAGAGAGGATAGGTAAATCCCATGGCCAACAAGACCATTTGAACGTGCTTGAGCCCCAGGCTTATCAGTAGGTACCACCACCAATAGCACAAAAGCCAAATTCTTTCACTATTTAAAGGCTAAGGCTCCTTTATCTCTCTCTACACCATAACCTCTACTAACATTCAGTTCAACTCAATCCTTTCAATTCAGTTCCATCCATGAGATACAGACTTATGCTCAATGAAAGAGTTCAGTTCAGTGTGGTTATATAATTACGTATATAATACAATCAGTGAATTAGGGCTGCTTGAGTTACTTGCTTTGAGGAGAGTTACTGACTGGATTGTAGCAAAAACTCGCTGGGAGAATCAACCCCTGCTGGCAGAAGAGAAATGACACAGGATAAAGACACAATGGTTGGCCAAAGAAGAAACGGGCTTATGGAGAGGAGTTTACAACTGATCCATCTTAAGAGAATAGTGTTCAACTAAACCATATCACATATCAATAATTCCCAGGATCATGTCCCAATATGAGACTCACATACCTTTCGATGATTGATGGATTCTTGTCAGATTTACCAATCATTCCCAGGATCACGTCCCAATATGAGACTCACATACCTTTCAATGATTGATGGATTCTTGTCAGATTTATTTTTCTGGGATGTTTTTTTGTGCTCAGTCAATCCAAGACAATCAATTCCAAGGATGATAGGTAAATCCCATGGCCAACAAGAGACCATTGGGTAGTAGAGAATGGAAGGGGATACTATGTATCTTGGTGAAGACATCAGTTTGGTCTTTTGATGTAGTATCTATATCTATATGTAAGAGGTTTCAAGTTTTAATTAAAAATACATTGACAAATAAGTTAATGTAGGGAGCAAAACCCAATGTATAGGATTCTCATAAGTCACTATGAATGCAGATATGTATAGGATTTTCTCACTATGAATGCAAAAATTCTGCATTCATTCATAAATGATCCACATGCATGATATTCATCCTTCACTCTAATCCTTGTCACAATTTTTATCATTAATTTTCCAGAAGTAAAAAAACCATAGTAACCAAAAATAAAATGAACTACTTGATTACACTGGAAAATAACAGAGATCAAACTTACCTCACCAGCAAGGCTATATTTTGAACAGTCAATAGCATGAGGCTATGCTCTGCCAATACTTTCCTTCATCCTTAACAGTGTCTCTAACATTCCTTCAAAAGTATACCTGACAATTACTGCTTCTATATCCCCGCCTATAAGTGTCCCTCCAATGATCTTTTGCTTGAATTTTCTTAGAATTCAATTGGTCTATCATAGTTTGGAGTTTTGTTCAACTACTATCTTTGACATTTACAACTTAATGGATGCCGTCGGGATGGCTACGAGAGGCCTGACAGAAAAAATAACTAAGTGGAAGACTTAATAATAGGATTAATAATCAGAATAATTGGAGACAGAAGTTCAATCATCGAAGCTTAAATCCATCACCGCCCCCTGAAACCAAGATAGAGGAAAGAGCACAAGGAAATATAGGACTAGCACACTCAGAAGTAAAATGTTATGAATGCGGATAATTTGGGAACAAGTAATTCCTGATTGATACTGGAAGTACACACAGTTTTAGATCCCCTGTAGTGGTAGCCATTGTAAGCTCCGCACTGAGAATCTCCAACATCCATGGAAGGTACAAAATAGCTAATGGTGCTAAAAAATGGATAAAAGGAGTAGTTTATGGATGTATGGTGGACTTAGGGGAATGGAGCAGCGAGATTGTTTCTCGTCTAAATTGTTGTATACAAACTTGACTCCTATTGAATTTCTACATTTAGTATATCTCTAGCATACTCGTGGAATGTTGTCCTTGACCTCTGTTAAAGATGAAACATAGAAATTCATCTGGGTTTTGGAACCACGTACCATAAATATTGTTGATCAACTCTGTATAATTGGAGATTAGTGATTGAACTGAAAGATGGGATTGCTTGTTCACGGGATAAAAAATTCAACTAAGTTCCCGATCCACTTGGGATGAAGTTCTGGCTTGGAATTGTTGGAGGATCCGCTAGAGATCTATTTCCAACTTGTTGAAAATGTCAACCTGAATCCAAAAATGCATTTAAAAAAACCCATGAAAACCTGAAATTAATTTCCCTATCTTTTGCCTATAAATTAGTTCATTTTCCTGATCCTGAAGCATTCAAATATTTTCTATATTTTTGGTTCATAAATTGCATACTAGTATAAAACACTTAAGAGTAGAGAACCATTAACCTACTTTATGTTTCTAGTTCATGTATTTTATATATATTTTGGTTCCTAGGAAAACTGTCATGTTTTTTTGAAATTACAACTGATATATATATATATATATATATATATAGTGAAAGTTGGAGTGGTGAACTGTGATCTGAACTACTCCCTCGGATTGGTGAAGGACTGGAAATAAACAAAATAGAATTCTCAGTTTTTCAATTGAAACAGAATGTGGCAGAGTTGTAGAATGCGCTTGTTCTCGCTTAGCTTGAGCAGCTGCTATAAGATGCTTCATAGATGTAGATGGGGTAGTAATGTCAGAATCATTTGACATCATTTGAGACATAGTTCTGAATTTTACTTCTTTTGCAGCATCATACCTATAACATAAGCCAAAATGCTAAGAACAACAAAGGAAGAACAATATGAACATTAATAAGTAGGCATCTAAATATAACAACAAAAAGGAAGAAAATTGTAATTTAAATAGCAACTAAATTTTTTTGTTTATAAATTTGGTAGAAAATTCTACATGCCAACCTTAAGTAGAGATCAAAGAAGAAAAGAACTAGATGTCTATACCTCATCAAAGAAACATTTAAACTCTAGAATTCTTACATAAAGAAGGTTATTCTGAACTAGATGTCTATACCTCATCAAAGAAACATTTAAACTCTAGACTTCTTACTTAAAGAAGGTTATTCTTAGTAGGGGAATGGATTGTTTTTGCATTCTGTGATGTATTAATTTATAAGAATTTATTAGAGGTTGCAGGAAGGGCTAGCAGCCGGGAAAAGGGTTACAATTCCAATTTGCCTAAGCTAGCTAAGAAAAATGGATTTAATTAGGAAGATTGATTTTTTTTGCCAAGAAGTTTGTCTTTCTAATCTTGTGCTCCATTGAAGTTTTTTTTAATATAAATATTTATATATTTCAGTAAAAAAATGGTAGAAAAATGATTTTTAGGCATAGTCTGATGTGCATGTGTGGTGGTTCCATTATGTGGCAGTTGTCACCCCCTCACTACTGGACTAAATGCAGTAGACTCATACTGCTATACCAGCCTTTGTTAGAAGGTTTGGGGCCTGGACAATGACACGGGCTTGGATAAGGTTGAGGCCAGTCTCAGAACTTGTGGTAGCAAATTATTTGCACCTGTCTATTTTGTATGAGCTATCTTGATTGCTAACCTAGAATAGATTGGATACAAGGAAAAATCAATGCACATGGCTGCATATAAATCTTTATATATTTCAGTAAAAAAATGGTAGAAAATTGAGTTTCAGGCATAGTCTGGTGTGCATGTGTGGTGATTCCATTACGTGGTAGTTGTCATCCCCTCACTACTGGACTAAATGCAGTAGACTCATACTGCTATACTAGCCTTTGTTAGAAGGTTTGGGGCCTGGACAATGACACAGGCTTGGATAAGGTTGAGGCCAGTCTCAGAACTTATGGCAGCAGATTATTTGCACCTGGCTATTTTGTATGAACTATCTTGATTGTTAACCTGGAAGAGATTGGATACAAGGAAAAATCAATGCACATGGCTGCATATGATTGGATACATTTTTTTCAAAACATAGAGATCCATGACCAAACATTGAGCAAGCTAAAAAGTAACATAGAGCTTATGGTGAAAAGTGAAAAAAAATCATTGCAGAAAGTGGTTGTCATATCCCATTCAATGGGGGTCTTTTACTTTTTACACTTTATGAAGTGGGTGGAGAAACCAGCTCCTATGGGTGATGAAGGTTCAAGTGGTCCAGATTGGTGTGCTAAACATCTGAATAGTGGAAGTCCATTCCTTGTTGTCCCAAAATATTTCTCGGTACTTTTTCCAGCTGAAGCTAAGGATCTTGTTGTTTCTAGATCAGTTGCTCCTAGTGTTGTAGACAATGAGCTTTTTGGGCGACATACTCTACAGCATTTGATGTGCATGACTCACACCTAGGATTCAACCATGTCATTGTTACCAAAATGTGGTGAGACAATTTGGGGGTAATCTAGACTGGGAAGAAGAAGAAAGATATTAATGCCATCCTAAGGACAAACATCATAAGGTACACAATGAAAATAATTCTAGTACATGAACCCTAAACCTCTCAAAGGAAACCTGGAAGAGAAATGGAAAGGATGATTTCATTTGGAAAGGATGGAACAGAACTGCCTTCAACCAAGATAGTCATGAGAGATTACAAGGTCAGTTCTGAAAACAATGGCCCCAAGTCAAATGTATCCTGTGGAGATGTCTGGACTGAGTACCATGAAATGACCTGGGAGAGTATTGAGGCTATTGCTAACCATAAAGTACGCCACAAAAGCTGTCCTAGACCTGCTACACTTTGTTTCTCCAAACTAATGCATCGAGTAGATGCTCATTTTTCTTATGGCATTGCAGACAATTTGGTGATCCAAAATATAAGCATTGCAAGTATCGGTCTAATCCTCTTGAGACAAAACTGCCAAACACACCAAATACTAAAATATACTCTATGTATGGTGTTGGAATTCCTACAAAAAGATCATATGTTTATAAATCGTCCCTTCAAGCATGTCAACCTATATAAGGGAATACCTCCATGCCCCACCTGCAAACATATTAGAAGGATGTGGTACCCAAAGTTGTGCTCGTGTTGGCATAATTGGGGAATTTTAGATCAAGCATAATGAGGATTCTTATATCAACTGAGGTTATTGCAAAGGTTTTACCAAGTATCTCTTACATCTCACTCGACAAGTAGAGAAAGAGGGTGCATATATCACTTTGTGGTAATCTTGAGTTGTCCTATACACCATGTAGGACCAAAAGGTGGATGTCCCACACCAGAAGGCATTCAACCAACCAAAATTGGGGCCCTGCCCAGGTTCGAAACTCAATTACCACGTCCTGCGTACTTGTGGGCGGTAGCATCAGGCTGAGGTTTATCATGGGAGTCTCTTCTAACTTGTTTAATCTATTATTAAACAACAGCTAGTTGCTAGGATGTGAGTTGTTGCATTGAGTTTTCATGCTAAATTAAGGGTGGCAAGCTAGCAGCTGGCACAAAAAAATTATGCCATGAGTAGACTTTAGTAGAATAGCACAAGTTTTGTAGTTGAAGTATGGTCCATGAAATAGTGATGTATTGGTTTGTGGATAGTATACCAAAGAATACTACACCAAACAACAGTCAGCCAAGGTGCCTCTAGCAAAGTAAATAATCATCACTATCAAATGCTATTGATTCAAAGTAGGGAGTGCAATCTGCGGGACAGATCTGCAGTCTTAACCAAACATAGTTGGAGGTTGAATGAATGATGTGCATCCACAGTAAAATGGTGCAACCCTAAGACTTAGTGGCCAGATCATAGCAGAAGTGTGTCTTCACTCTTATTCCCTTTGTTGGACCTGTTGTCTTCTCCTGCAGCATGAACCTACTCAGAAATCATCCAAATAACAAGTATAGGGTGTGCCCTGATCACTAAATTTCAAGTTTATTACCAGCGGTTGGAATTTAACAGCAGTGAGACCCATTGTTCCAAAATAGGACTTACACTCTACTTCTCTTTCAAACATCATACGCATACATTCACCAAAGGGTGCATTGACCTAGGTCAATAGAAGCACATAAACCAATGTTCAAGGCTCATTTTTAAGCTTTGGAATCTTAAAGATCACCTATTGTAATTCCATATTGACAGTTAATAAGGCTATTTCATTGGTCCTCGGTTGTCTTCTTCCTTTCATGTGTGCTTAATCTTTGGACAATACATGCTTGGTTTCTTTCTCGTGCAGGTTGTTAGATACTACAGAGGTCATAAGCTCTGGCTCTAAAACCAATAAAATTACTTAGGGAATTATTAACAATAGACATACAAATAAATTCACCCAATATATAAAAACAAATAGTTCTTGAAACCGATCTAATCACTACAAAGAACATTGTAAAAGCAAAAAAAGAAGTAACCTTCTCTCTCCCCTAAAAATTCCAGACCTTGGCAATATGATTGTACAGAGGTCATAGACTCTAATTCTAACACCAATAACATCACATAAGGCAGTGTTAACAAATAAAATCACCCAATGTAGAAAAACAATATTCAATTCTTGAAATCAATATAGTCACGGAAAATAACAATGTAAGAGCATAAATCAAGTAACCCATAGTTTTTTGACACACATAGATGCCTTCCAAATCTTGGTAATCTTATTGTACAGAGGCCATATAATCTCTGATTCTAAAACAACTTTTAAGGAAGTTTTAACAAAAGCATACAAATAAAATCACTGAATACAAAAAGTCCTTCCAGGACACCGATAACCAAATGGGCATCCAAAAGAAAGAAATGTGCTCACTCATAAACTTGCATGTCCTACAATAAAAATCCATGGACATTCAATCTAATAATGCTCCGAATGTCAATAACAGCAAAAATAGTCTCAATTAAAAACGAATTGCAAGCATACCCATGAGACAAAATTCTGAAAAGGAAGCTAAAATTCCAACCAAAAACCTTATTGGGTTGAAGAAGACGAGTACCAGTATGTAGAGTTGAGAGCAATGTAGAGGTTTAACCGAAACTAGCAAGACTTGAACTTGGGACTTCTAAATAAAGAAGTGCGATGAGGAGGAAAGAATGCAAGCAAGATTTCCGTTTAGCATTGAAATGAGGGAGGGAGGGAGTTGTGACTTTCCCTACCCTGAGAAGTCTGCTTTGCTGTTTTTTCACCTTTGGGTTTTTTCCTCTTTTTGTGGTTTTTGCCAATTTTTGTAATTTTGAATTTGGTGAAGCATTAAAGAATCCAATTTGACCCTGTGTTTAATCCGGAGGAATATCCTTTCAAGCTCGAAAATGTTGAATTTGATAATTGGTAATGTGGGTTTGCATATCTTTATCCCATACATTTGGATGTATTTGGTGTGTTCGCTTTCTAGCACCCAATGGATAGGATTTGAATTTTTTTCAAATAAATTATGAAATTTAATAACTTTATGTAAAAAATAATAATTATTGGAAAATAATGAAAGGATTCGACATGAACCCACTAAGAGACACACAAAATCCATGGAGACGGTGTCAATTTGATGATTTAATTGACATTATCAAGGTCATATTAATAACACTAGAAAGTAGATCAAATGAGGAAGGCTTGGAAGTAAAAAAATTCAAGACCTAGCACAATTGGTTGTTAGGCATTTTGTACAAGAAAAACAAAACAAGTAGATGTTAAATATAGTTAAAATTATTAGATTAATTTTAAAGTTCTTAAATATAACAAATGTTTTTTATTTTATGTTACTTTAATGGCTCTATTTATATAGAGAAATATCCACTTTTTTGATAGTTTTTGTTATATTTACTAACGTGGTGATTTTGATGGGAGGCTCTGAATTCAATGAATTTCCACGGGCTTGGCGAATATGGAGATGCTAAAAAAAAGTTCCAAAATAAAAAGAATTTTTTATATAGGGCCAATTTTTAAAAAGATAACTCCACTATGATCCAAGATCTTTATATAGTCGAATAATGTTTTTGGAAACCCCATTACTACCTGCTATTGCAAACTCATCATTATAATTAATGTGGAACTAATATTATTGTGAAAATAAGATAATAATGTGTAATGAAATTCTAAAATATGGATATACTAACATTAAGTAGATAACCTTGAGATGGGGTGATATGGAAGAGAGATGGGATTACTTGATGACCAAAGTAAACAAGTGTTGTGATGAGGTCTTTATTAAGCATAGAACCTTATAACATAGTGGAGGCGATAGGAAAGAGGGTGGCATGTAAAGGTACAAGTTTAGTAGTTTACCGTAAGACCTTCGTACCTCACATGCATTATTACTAAGACATGCACCTACAAGCTCTGGCTATTTTCTATGCAAGTTCCCTTCATGAAGGCAATTTCAATGATGACAAGTTGGTTGATGCTATTGTGGTTCATGGGTGTTAATTACTATTGGAATAGAAAGATGTGACGACAACTAACCGACTGGAATCATCATTTTGAATGAGGAGCATTTGGGCTTTCACCAACCTAAGATGCAAACTATCCAGGGTTCATAGCACAATTTCCTTGACTCGTAGTGTCTCCTCTCTCTTTTCCTTCATTGGGTTTTCTTCTTTGAGTGGGGTGGAAGTATCCTCCACGGTGATTTTATCCACCAAGGGAATGCTCTATTGGCATTGTAATTCAATTTGATTAGTTCTTTATTCATTTCCTCTCTACATTTATGTTGGTTTCTTTTCCTCTAAAAAGGCAAAAGCTCTTCGTCAATTATCTCCCCATTAATTTAGTTCATCATCCCTGGAAAGGTAGCTTTTATCGAGCTTCAACTCCCATGGCAAGACGAGGCCAAGGGAAACACATGTGGAGATGTAGGGGTTTTAATTCACATCCTTAGTCAAGTTGGAAGCAATGGAAGCAGGGGCCACCTACCTTCAATAAATTCCAACCAATGCTCAACAATAATTTTCTCATGTTGAAGACTAGGTTAAGACTAAGAAGGATTATATCAAGGTGAAGGAGATTGAGATAGAGATGGGACCCTTGATCCTGGATGTGGCTACCTCTCACTGTAGGGACACTAAATACTTAAAGACAATGGCCTTATAATTCATTCTTGGGAAAAATCTTATTGGACAATAAAGACAAACAAAATGAGTTAATATTGAAAATATATGAAATACAATAATATATAAGAAAGTTGGATGTTAAGCTCAAGATTTGGGTAAAATATGCCATTGGTTTGCACTTTGTAGCAAGAGCTCCTAAAACTTCCCAAGGACACGATGTTCCCATGATTTCCATTTCTAATGATAATCCAACTTCTTAGATTAGTCTCTGTTAAGGTCATGAATGATATTAAGATCATGAATGATATTAACAATATATTGAGTGGACACTATCACATTAATTGGTGACTTGTATGTGAACGAAATCTCAATTGATTAGATAAAGAAAACAAAAGAGAGATCGTCCAACTTTAGATCCAGCTATGCACATTCCTAGCACAGTTGTAACAACCAACATGTCTTGCTCTTTTTCACAGTCATATTTTGTATGATCTTAAGGTAGGGTCTAAACATCACACAAAATTAATTATGTGCAATCAAAGCATCCTTGAACAAAGAGAATTTTAATCCTAAAAGAAAAATGAATCATGAAATCGAGCATCAAGTGTTCGATTATTTCTTATGGTAACTGTGTTATTATGCAAATGTTGATATCAAAATTAAGGAATTAAAATAGAGCAAGGGTTCCTATGCAAGTATAGGAGCTATCAAATTCAAGTAAAGATTAAAATAGAGCAAGGGTACATGTGCAAGTATTTTCTTTGGTAAATTGGCCCCCTGAAAGAGGACTAAGGCTTCGATGCCAATGATCCTGCCATCGTGGTCCAAATATACCCTGTGAAAATAGGTGTCAAATAAATTAATGTTTTGTGGGATAGCCATTGAATAGATCCTCCTCATCTTCCAATCCCTCGATGCATCCAAATTCAATCATGAAACCCTCGTTGCTAGCAAATCACTGCAACATTTAACGTGAAAAAATAGACCATATCTGTCATGAAGATCTCAAAGTTCAATCAATTTTAGGAATGGGAATTGTTCTAAAGTTCTTAGAGATCGATTTGGAAACATGTACGTGTTTCCATATACTTACACGGAATATTGGAGTTCGATCTTGGTGCAGTCACAAGCCCAACCATATTTATGGTTTTTACCCTTTTACACCTATTCAACACCCATTTGGTAAAAAAAATCATTCAAAACCCAAATTTAAAACACCCCCCAAAAAAGAAACATATGACAACGAATTGTAGAATGTGGGCGTTGCACTGTGTTTTGTAGAGTATGTGTATCCTCTATTCACAAAAAATTTAGCCTTGCTTTGTCTTGGATGCATAAGCAATCTTTGTACAAAATAGTGGTGGTCACATGGGCGCCTAAAAAGGTGGATGGCATGATTGATGTTGTGAGGCGTGACATCGTCTTCATTAGTGGAAGGATTGGGCTTGTCCATCGTGGCTACCCCTCTCAAACTACTTGTGGTTATGTCAATCTGGTGCTTGGTTTATGTGGGAATTAAACTCATGGTAAATATGTTAATGCACACAATTTTTAGCAATATGTAATAAATTGGTTGGTTGGATATGTTGTATTTTGATATCTTGAAATAATTTTGATTCTTATTTTTTATTTTTTCTCTTTCTTTTTTGTGTTAAGGCGTGGGAAACAATTATTAATAAATAAAATATATTAAGATGGTCGCATCTAAATCATCATAATAAATCTTGATTTTTTTTTATATGATATATAATTATATTAATGTATATCTTGATTTTACTTTTGAAACATTGAATATAAATAGGGTTTATAGCCTTATACGTTAAACAAAACATTTTGAAAATGAATTAAACAAAATCTTCGACATAAATATGTCAATGTAATTTAGTAAATTGGTTTTTAAAAAGTGTCACCATTTTTTTATTATAGGAAATGGAGACTCACAAAACAGAAACAATATAAGTGGTTGATTCAAGTGGTCACCCAAATTTGCCACCAACTCATAACAGTCCTACACTTTGTGAATTTTACAACAATTTTGCAAGACCTAAACTATTAAGGCATTTTTCTAACGTCTTTCATGCATTTTTTATGATTGTCAAGCTAGCCAAAGACATAGAGCTCAAAATAAGCTTTGGAGCAGTCCAAGAAAACCACAAATGGAGTTGAAATGTGAAACTTGCACCCTCGATTTATTGTGTTTCCATTAGGCTCCTTGAATCCTACATTATTTTTGCCACCTCATCTCCTGGGCAAAGGGTTATGGCTCTTAGGGTTTTAAATTTTATGTCAAAATGTAGTTTCAAACCCTTTTTAAGGGAATTTTGTGAATGAGCATAAGCAGCATATATCTTCTCGTAGATAAGTTACCACCATTGTAGCCAATTTGTATTACTTCAAATATTGTAGTGTTTTCACTATTTCATTCATTAAATGAGTTTGGATTTCCCTATAACACTACTCTCTTTGCAATATGTTTGTGTTATTCATGTATTATTGTTTTCTTCATTTCATTCACAACATAATCTAGATTACCGATACTAGAGCAATCCGGTCTTTGTTGTTTTTATGCGCATGTCTCCAATAAGGTCAAGGTACATGGAGTTGGGCCTTGTTGGCAGTGAGCAACAACCCCTTCACTTTTCGTTGAAATGAAAAGTGAATCAGCTCTCTTTTATGATTTAACTTTTAAAAGATTATAAAAGAGTACCTTCAGAATCCTCGATTCTGAAGGTACTCTCAATTGTAGAAGAATTAAGAGACATATTAGAAGTTTATGAAAACATTTTCATAAACTTAATAATGAGCAGCTGTTAGTCTCTTAGATTTTATTAATGATCAATTTTATCATTAATTAATTTATCTGATTATATATGTTAATTTAATAGATTTAAAAGGATAGTATGTTAATTGGTGTTTAAAGAAAACATATTTTGAATCTGTTTGGGGCTTGGTATTGATAAGTTATTATAAGTTATTGAAATCCCTAGAACTAAAGGTGATTTATTAATTTTCTCATTAGACCTAAAGTTCACATTTCATATGTAACTTAATCTTTAATATCATATAATTGCTTTGTAAAAATTGTATATATATAGCTAGTGAGAGTGCAAATAAATGAATATCATTTTGAAATTTTCATGTGTCATAGTTTTATAAGCCTTATATCCTATCGAATTTGGTTTTGGGACATGAATGGTTGGGATTTCATAAAGTTTTAAAACTATATTTCGAAATGAAACTTCATGTACATATATGGTTTGAGTGTTAAGAAGTGATCGTTAGTTAGTTGCATTGTATAGATCTTTAGAACATCAGGGTTTACTATTATAACACTATATCATCATGTTAATAAACACGACTACCTTTCACGTGTAACCTGGAGTAAATCATCAATTGACAGTTTTTATGAAGATACATTATCCATCTGGCTAATAAACAACACCTGTTACCAGGATCGCTACGTTGGTATGAAGATTTGGTTAACACCTTTCAAATTAATTAACAGCTGTAAGTGAAATAATGAAATCGTATCAGTAAATTTAATGTTACATATGACGAATAACCATTTCATTTCATGATGCTGTACGAGCTCATCATTCCAGATTTAATGTCATTAATGTTTCGATGTGTAATCCATGAATCGAATGATCTTTGATATGAGGGATTAGTTAAGAGTTTCAGTTAGTCGTGATTTGTCCATTCATTTATCATAGCGAAAACATTGGCTGTTGTGTTAACCATCTCCAAATTTGGTTAAAAATGGCCAAAGTTGGAGCTCTCATCTCTGTCAGGTATGAAGCATTTGAGGATTTGACATTTCGTGTAATGTATTTTACCTGGGTGCCTATCCCTTCCATCTTCATGACTCCATTCATTTCAATTCGTAACCTGAGTAGTAGTGAGGGAGCTATGGCTCTGCTTAGTCGTTTTGAAATTTCAGGACCGGAGCTTGTTGAAGCCGATGAGAAAGCTACTATGTTATTCGAAAAGATTGGATGGGGTCAGTTCTTCAAGTGTTTTAGTGGCCATAACGTAGAGGTTACTAAACAGTTTTCTTTGAGTTTTAAAGAAAATGTAGCCCAAATTGGAGATTTCAAGTTTATCATTGACGAAGATAAAATTGCAGAGGCTACGAAGCTTCCACAAACTGGAGAGCGATGGTTTAAAGGTGGGAAAGTGAATAAGAAGAAATGGTAGTCCTTTCTATTGCCTTTACCGGCCAGTGCAAAATTGAAGATTGGGGTTTCGGTTAAGTTTTTAAAGCCAAAATGGCGAGCATTCTACGAAATCTTGGTTAGGTATGTATCATGTGATGGACGATTTTCTCATCTGCATTATTATCACCTGCGGCTACTGTTAGCATTAAAAGGATTTAAACTTAATATTCCATTTTACCTATTGCAAAGTCTAAAAAAAATGGCTCATTCGGTTCAAACTACCATAGGTAATCCTGATCGAAGTCTGTTCCATCATGGTCTAGTCAAAATTTTAATACAGCATCAACTGTCTCTTAATTGTAAACCTTGGGATGAGTTTTTGATTGAATGTCAATTAGGGCCAACTCAATATTGGCCAAACCCTCCCCCCAAGACCCGTAGGAAACGTAAGGCTGCAGTAAAATCCGAAATTGGTGATGTTCATAGGGTTGAATCAAAGGATAAAGAGCTTCGGGAAGCAAATCCACCTATAAATACTTGTATCGGTGATGATGGGGTAATGAAGGTAGCTCCCTGTTACGCTGAGACAACCTTGGACCAATCCCTATCTGACAAGTGCTTTAGTACACCTGCAAAGGAAGAAGGCAAGTTAACCAAAAATGAAGATGTTGATGCTGCTGATTATGAAAACCCCTCTGAGTTGTATACTCCTCAAAAACACGGTGATGAGTCCATGCATAAACTAGACCAATTAGCGCAGGTGTGTTGTGAAAAAGGGGATTGTGAATCAAAATAGCTTGGGTTTGTTCGTACAAGAAGAATTACTAGAAGTATGAATACTACACCTACAGCCTCTATGCCTACGGCCACTCAATAGAGTACTTAGCCAGTGATTGTCCATCTTGAGGTTGATGTTCCATCATCGGTTCCCAAAACCATTCATATGGATGAACCTATTCTTATCGAAAATAATCGTGAAAAGTTGGCTAAAGACATTACAGAGTCAGGTAAGTTTGAAGTTGCTCCATCGTGTATGGACGCTTATGGTTCGGGCCCCGAACCATCTTTTATGAGCTTTCCATCGCCTGGTCAAGATATAGATAATCTTGATTCTTCTCAAGCAGATGATTTGTGTCATGACAAGGAGGAAGAAACTCTCCAACAGGTCCTTGACAGGGTTTATGAGACTAAAATTGTAGAACTGAAAAATGAACTAAAATAGTATCAAGCTAACGCAACCCTGAAAGAGGTGGAAAATAAGACATTCAAGGAAGAGTTATTAAACTGGATTAATAGATGGAAGGAAATGAACATCAAGAAAAACCAATACAAGAAAGCAAAAAAATCAATGATAGATACAAATCAACACTTGCTCGAACAAGTAGAACAACAGAAGCTAGTGATCATCAGGCTCAAAGCCAGTCTTTCTAAAGCTAGAAGAATGATCAATTTGCAAACTAGAACCTGATGATTGTTTCTATTTTCAGTTATATGGTTTATCTCTCTGTCAACATGTAATAAAAGCTTTTTAAATGCATGCCTGCAAAATCGCAGATTTTGCAGGCACGCTCATAATTTATTGTTCTTTTGTTATTTCTGTTAAAATTTATTTTAAACAAGATTCTCATGTTTGTTTAAACATGTGGACATGGTATTACTATCCTCAGGGAATACAGGATATTTTGGATTTCAGTTGGAAGACGTTGATGTTTCTTGAACACTGGAATTTCGACATAGCCATGGATATGCCAGCTCCTTTAAATCAACAAATGTTTCAGGTTAGTCGTTTTTTATTATTGTTATCCTATAGTAACAAGTGTCTGTTGGAGAGATTCGATGCACTTTAATAGTGATAAGACTCCTATAGTATTGCATACAACATTTATGAAAAATTGAATCGAAAGACTAGTAGGATTATATAAATTAGTAATTTTTATGCATAAAGGGAGGATGGAGTGACGAAAAAGAAACATCATTGAAATATTATTTTGGTACTAGTTTTGTTCCTGACTGAAGTTTTATCTTTGGAAGTGGAATGTGACTGGAAATTCTCAGACTGATATCGTTTATCGGTATTATTTTGGATACTCTTTTTTATATTTCAGTATATAATCTTCTGCTTATAATATTGATACAGTATACTTGGTTATGCTTGTATTTATTATGCGATATTACACTTTGTCAACACAATATTTTTATTTGAAATAGTATGTTATTATAGTTGAATTAATCAGTGTTTATATTGAAAATTCGAGATATAATGATATACATATTTATGTCGGTTTGATCTCATTTGTATTTTTGCAATGATTTCATTTTGAACATTATCTTTTATTTCAAATATTTAATGTTGTTCATTAATTGTTAATTAATTAAAACTTTTCAGAAAATCTGAAGTGATTGCTTATTTCAATTTCTATGTCAAGATAATTTACAGCAGAATGATTTAGAATGTATGGTTTAAATATTTTCATTTAGATCTTACTCATTTATCGTTCTGTTCATCTTTATATTAATTGATAATTAATATAATATCTAAATTGCTCTCAGCTGGGATAGGATAGATAGGATAGTTTAGTTAGTGTTTTTATAGTGTAGTTCCTATTTAACAGTTGTTAAATAGAATTTGTGTAATTTTAAGATAATTTTAAATAGTCTTTTATATTTAGAATATTAAATATAAAATCTTCAAAAAATCGAAGACTCTCCTTAAGAAAGCAATTGTAGGATAACTTAGGTAGTTGAAACTAATTTTAGGGTTTATTTAGATAGAAATAACATTAGGATAGATTTTTACTGAATTTTAGTTTCTCCTTAAGAGAAAAATTTAGTTGGTAGCAGGACCATAACCTGCGAGATTTTGCTATGCAAAACACACCAGGAGCTGCTTTAAGTTGCTTGTGTGGGCTTAATCTCCTTGTTGGCCTAGGTCAGAAAATCAGGCCAACAAATGGTGCTAGAAGGAGGGCCTGTTAATGATTAATGGCAGGAAAAACTAATGAGAAATTTTCAACCAGCCAACATCCTCCGGAAGTCAGCAGATCACCATTTATAGAAACTATTAGGAGCATCCTTGAACGTGATCATATCACATCTCCATTTACTCCTGAACAAAGTACTCAAACTTTGGAAGAATCGCGACATATTCTTACAAGAGAATATGCCAATCAACTTGGTGTATCTCCGATAGATTATGGTCTACCTAGGCAACAATGACGTAATCCGCAATTGAACATAGTTACTCAATATTTGCAAGAAACTGATAGCACTCCACGTTATCAAATTAGAAGTCATGAGAGACAAACTACTCGAACAAACACTGCTAGAAGATTAACTTCAGTAGGCGGTTTTGATCAGCCACCTTCTCCTCCTGAATCACCACCTGATATTCCAAGGTCATCCAATTCAGGGAGTTCTTCAGGTTCTGAGAGAAGCCCTATGGCAAGAAACGCACCTGTGGGAGGAGGAGCTAATCCTTCACCTAATCCACAACTCCCTTGGCTAAGAACAGCTGCTGTAGCTATCCCTGGTGTACAACATCCTTTGCTTAAACACTCAGATAAACTTCTTCCTAAGTTTAACCCAGATGATAAGGAACCTGCAGAGGTGCATGTAGACAAATTCATGCTAGCTGTTCAGACCATGAACGTTCAGCATGAAGATGTGGTTCATCGATTGTTTCCTCTAAATTTTGAAGGAAGAGCCTCTACCTGGTACTTTTCGTTAGTACAGGGATTAATCACAAATTGGGGTGAATTTAATAAAGTTTTTTTAGATAAATTTGGGGAAGATAAAACACCTGCTCTTTTAGCTCTAGAGTTATCTCAGATTAAAATGGAGTCTAAAGAAATAATTAAAGATTTTAATCAGAGGTTTCTGACATTAAAAAATAAAATTCCAATTGCTTCTCAACCACCCAAGGATATAATTATTGAAAATTATACTTCAGCATTACCAAAATATTCTGGGATGTTTGTTAAGAGAGCTAGGAAAACAATGTTGGTAGAAACTTTTGAGGAAGCCATTAAAGTCGAGAAGGATTCTATGTCCTATGAACCAGATAGAAGTGGGAAATCTGATACTTTTCCCTGTAGGAAGATGGAAAAGCTTAGTTCAAAAAAAGATAAAGCATTTGATGTGGAACAACTGCAAAATGCTATTCGGGCATTAACCAATGAAGTTGTAGGATTAAAGAAAACCAATTCTGAAGCTTCCTCTTCTAGGGGATATTTCAGAAATCAGTTTAAACAAAATCCGAATACAAATAATAAAACAAATACACCACCTGACATAGCAACAAATGAAGAAATTGTTAATACAAGTCGAGTTGTTTTATCTTTATCTGAGACTCCTTCTAATCAAGAAATAACTGAAAATGAAGAAGAAGAGGAATCAAAAAATGATGAAGAATCAGAGGAACCTCAACAAGTTAATGGTCATTTCTGGGACAGTCTTGTTAAAGAATATGAGAGTAAAAATCCGCCTACAGGACAACATGCCTATAATACTCATAGTAGAACATTTGGAAACACTCCTGGAGCTTCGCCAAGTTCTACTCCAAATAATGACAACAATAATTCACAACCTAATAAACAAAATCAATCTGGCAAACAGATTCAATCAACCAAAATTACCCAACCCACTCAAAATGCTCCAAAATTAGATTTACAATATGATATAATTGAAGATTTAAAGAAGACACGTGCAAACATCAGTATGTACGATCTTCTTCAAATTTACCCAATGCCTAACAGTCATGTTATGAATCCTGCTATGAGTTCAATTATTCCTAATGCGAAACAAAATGTTGCTGCAAACAATTCTAATGATGATTCAACAGCAACTGATAAAGGAAAATTAATAGCTGATAAAACCTCGCTGATAGGAAAGAATTCTAAATCAACCACGCCCCCATTCTTACTTACCTTTGAAATTTTCAATAGGAATGTTCATAATTGCATGGTAGATTCAGGAGCATCCTCCAATGTGATGCCTTTATCAGTATGCAAAAGGTTGAATGGAAAATATGTTCCATCAAATTCTCAAATAACTGAATTGGACAGGACGAATGTGAAGGTTGTAGGGGAGGTGAAAGACGTTTTAGTCAAAATTGCTTGTAACCCTTCGGTTTTTCAAATTATAGATATTGTTGTTGCAGATATTTCTGATGCATACGGGCTATTTTTAAGTAGAGATTGGTCTCAACAATTGAATGGATTCTTTGCCACGGATTGGTCAACATTATGGTTACCTAAGAATGGAAAGTCAAATCAAATAAAGATAAATAGAGAA
This sequence comes from Pseudotsuga menziesii, assembly GCA_001517045.1. Classification (NCBI taxonomy): domain Eukaryota; kingdom Viridiplantae; phylum Streptophyta; class Pinopsida; order Pinales; family Pinaceae; genus Pseudotsuga; species Pseudotsuga menziesii. The sequence continues at coordinate 548,795 of LPNX010998317.1, read as the reverse complement.
AGATATATGAAACATACTGTGACTGAACTACATGATCCTAGCGAACCTGTTTTATTTTCAGATTGCATTATGGGAAATTACATGTATGAATTGGGATTTGGTAATTTTAAAGCTGAACATTCTGCTTTCTCTGAAAATACACAGCAATCAAAAATTAGCAATATGACATCTATTGTTCCTGACTTTTCGTTCAAGGAAATTATTAATGATGTAAATAATCTTAATATTGTGTATATTATAGAAAGCAAAGTAGTTGTTAATAGTTCTACTTGGACTCTATATTTTGATGGTGCGAAATCCAAAGAAGGAGCCGGAGCTGGTTGCCTATTGGTAGAACCTCAGGGACATAAAACATGTATAGCTTGTAGGATGGAATTTAATTGTACAAACAATATTGTGGAATATGAAGCTTTAATACAAGGTTTGAAAAAAGCGATTGATTTGGATATCAAAGTATTAATTGCATACGGTGACTACGAAATTATCGTCAGACAGGTCCGTAACTCTATTAATTGCCTTCCTAAACATTTACAGAATTATCAACGAGAGGTATGGAACCTCATTTCACACTTTGATGCATTTAACATAATTTCAATTCCAAGAACTCAAAATCAAGAAGCAGATTTATTAGCAAACGTAGCATCAAAACTAATTCCGTCAGAAAATCTTACATCAGATTTCTTTTCAGTAGAATTGATTTTTAGGCCTTCTATACCAGATAATATGTTTAACTGGCGTGTATTTGATAATGATGTGCAAGTGCTGAATTTTCTGATGAATGAGGATACCTTTAAAGATTCAGCCATTGATGAAGTTACTCATGACGAAAATCTGCAGGATTTTTCGGTAATAAATGATTTTTGTTCAATTGAAAAGGATTTTGAAAAGGTAAAAACGATCCCTAATTCAGTACTAAGATTAGAAAATTTCTTTGATCTATGGGATAAATTTAGATCTGTCCCTAATTGTAAAACTAATAGTTCTCAAATGAGGTATGAAAGCATAAATTTAGGAACAGAACTAAACCCCCAAACTATAAATCTAGGAGTAGATTGCAACCCCGCGGAAAAGACAGCATTTATAAAGTTGTTTAAAGAATTTAAGGATGTATTTGCATGGACATATGACGATCTAAAAACCTTCAATACACAAGTCATGCAACACATAATTCCAATTAAACAGGAGTCAAAACCTTTTCAACAAAAGCTAGGGAAATATCACCCATCACTAGAACCGACGATTAAGAAGGAACTAAATAAATTGTTAGCTGCCAAGATTATTTTTCCCATCAGACATACTCAGTGGGTAGCCAACCTAGTTCCAATCAGGAAGAAAAACAGAGATATTAGGTTATGTGTAGATTTTAGAAATCTTAATAAGTCTTCTGAAAAGGATAATTACCCAATTCCTCCCATGGAACAAATTCTTCAAAAGGTGTCTGGGTCTGAGATACTGTCACTTCTTGATGGCTTCTCAGACCAAATATTAGTTTCCCCAGATGATCAATTGAAAATAGATTTTAGAACTCCATGGGGAACATATGCTTACCGCAAGATGCCCTTTGGGTTAATCAATGTTGGAGCAACTTTTCAACGAGCAATGGATATTGCTTTTAGAGGCTTAATTAATCATTCAGTCATTGTCTATTTGGATGACGTTACTGTATATTCTAAACATCGAGCTGATCATATTAATCATCTCATAAAGGTATTTGAACGATGTAGAAAATTTGGAATATCCTTGAATCCTAAAAAAACAATATTTGTTGTTTCAGAAGGTATTTTATTAGGTTGTGTGGTTTCAAAACACGGAATCATGATCGACCCTGAACGAACCCAAGCTATTTCAAAAATAACTTACCCTTCTATCAAGAAAGCAATGCAATCATTTCTCGGTAAAATAAATTTTGTTAGAAGATTCATTCCCAGTTTCTCCGAAATCATTCGTCCTTTGCAGAAAATGATTAAGAAAGACACTATTTTTAATTGGGGACAAACTGAGAAAGAGTCATTTTAGAAAATTTTAGAAGCCATTTTAGAAGCTCCTAGCCTTCTAAGCCCAGATTTCAACAAAGATTTCATATTGTATACTTTTGCTTCTGACATCTCATATGCAGCAGTTTTAACCCAATTAAATCAGCAAAATAACGAGGTACCAATCTCCTTTATGAGTTCAAATTTTAAAGGTGCCGAACTTAATTATCATGAAGTTGATAAGCAAGCTTTTGCTGTTTTTAAAGCTGTCAAACATTTTCGTCCATATTTATTGAAATCTAAAACGAAAATAATAGTCCCTTATTCCTCAGTCAGAAATTTGTTAGTACAAAAGGATTTAGGTGAGAAAAGAGCACCTTGGATGACAGCCCTTCAAGAGTATGACTTAGAAATTAAACCCTCAATGATAGTCAAAGGACAAGGATTATGTAAATTAGCTACTGAAGCTGTTCATCTACCTAATGATAAAGCTGAAATTGTCATTGATGAGGTTTTACTTACCAGAGAAATCTATTTCTATCCTCCACCACAGGATTCCTGGTATACATACATAAGAATACTTTTGGGAACAGGAAATGCCCCTGATTACCTAGAACCAAGGAAGAAAAGAGCACTTAGATTGAAATCTGCTCCTTATTTATTAATTGATAATGTCCTTTTTCAGAGAAATTCAAACGGAGTATTGCTTCGATGTCTAGACAAAGATGAAACGGAAGTAATTCTGAAGGAGTTACATTCTGGACCAGCAGGAGGTCATTTTGGTGGAGAAACTACTGCGCATAAAATTCTTAGGGCTGGCTATTATTGGCCTACCTTATTTCGAGATTCCTATGCTTTTGTCAGAAAATGCCACGAATGTCAACTTGTTGCGGGAAGGGTTAAGAAACCTGCTTTTCCTTTACAATCAGTTTCAGTAGAAAGACCCTTTTAGCAATGGGGTATTGATATAATAGGGCCAATAAATCCTCCCTCATCTAAATAACACAAGTATATAATAACTGCAACTGATTATTTTACTCGTTGGGAAGAAGCTACACCATTAAGGGTTGTAAATACCAATCAGGTTATACTATTTTTACAATCCTTTATCATTACAAGATTTGGTGTTCCAGATTCCTTTGTCTTTGATAATGCTTCATATTTTTCATCAGTTGAGTTAACTCAATTTGCCTTAGAGAAGGGAATAAGAATCAGGTATTCAGCGAATTACCATCCTCATAGAAATGGTTTAGCTGAATCAACAAACAAAAATTTATTGAAAATTCTCAAAAGAACTATTTCAGTTCACCATCGTGATTGGCATACAGAATTAGTCAATGCCCTTTGGGCAGACAGAGTAACTCCTAAGGCTACGATAGGCAACTCACCCTTCTTCTTAGTGTATGGAATTGAAGCTATTTTATCACCGAATTTATTTTTACCTTCATTACAGTTAGCCCAGTCTGTTCAAGATGAAGATTATCCAGCCATGGAAAAAAGGATCAATACTTTGTTAAAGCTTGAGGAAGAAAGAGAAAAGTCAAAACAACACTTTACAAAACATCAACAAATTGTGAAGTCTTGGTTTGACCAATCCTTTAGTTCCAATCGAGAATTTTAGGTGGGAGACTTAGTTTTAAAATGGGATAAAGTTCATGAGGACAACGGAGATCATACTAAGTTTCAGAAGCTTTGGCTAGGTCCCTTTGTTATTGCTGAGAAGATAGGTCCAAGTACCTTTCGTTTGCAAACACTAGAAGGTCAGTTCGAAACATTCCCAGTGAATGGACTGATCCTGAAAAAATATTTCTGTTAATATTTTAGGTCTTAAAATGTATATAATTTGTTTGTTGTTTGTAAATAACTTTATATTTTGTATAAATTGATTTACATTTTATAGAATTGAAGGATGATGATAAATTCATGAGACTTATGTAACTTTTAAACATCATTCTGCTATTTGCAACCAATTCTGATTCTCTTAATCAAATATTTCATTTGCATTAAAGACTGCCAAATTTTTATATATAACCAGTCAGTAATCTTTAGATGTCAACTGAAGAGATAAATGTAAATAAATAAATCTTCTAGTTGAAAAAGAGTCAATTTGCTCATTATGATACTAAACTGAAATCTTTTAAAGTTTGTTCAGGATGATCAAAGTTTCTTAAATCTATAAAAAACCTATCATTATTTTATTTTTAAGTATTACTCAGATGATTCCTCACCTTTTTATGTTTTTTATAAAAGTTGGGATAGCTTATCAATGTCTTTTTCGAAGCTTGTACTTTGAAAAACTCTATAAATCTCTACCATCAGTCTTCAAAATTATTTACAATCTGAAAACTTTTTAGAATTTGTTCCAGTCAAATAAAATGTTAAAATGAGAGACGGAAGGTCTTAGTAATAAGCAGATCTGATCAGAATCACAAATATCACTAGTATGACATTATTAGGAAACTAGTAATGGATTTTGGTTTAAAAAATCAAGAGATAAGGGGTCTCATCACGAGCCAGCTGATTCATTTTCTGGTGATATTAATGACTAACATTACCATTTGGTCACCATGTTGGGTAATGATCTCTCGTTTTATAAAATTTAAAAATTTCATAGTAAAGAAAACATAATTTTGATTGAAGAATAGGAGGTCTCATCACGAGCCAGCCTAATCATGATCATCAGTGCTGTCTAGGATAACTTCATTTCTGATCACCAGGGTGATGGCTTTTGGTTTAAAAAAATTCAAGAGACAAGAGGTCTCATCACGAGCCGGCTTGCTTATTCCAAACAGCTCTCGTGAATGATACTATCACATTGGGATACCATACCTAGATGGTAGTCTTCAGTTAGAATTATTGTTTAAAGAAAAAGAAAAGAAACGAAAAGAAAATTATTATGTTTATGGAACAGATTCTGGAAATTTTTTGGAAAAGTAGATTTCTATATCCTATACTGATGGTGCAGATTATTTTTACTATGAAGTACTTTGTTTCGATCAGGATGTTTCTAAGTTTATCTCTAAAAGATCTCTATTTTAAAAGATGGAATAACTCTGAGTTGTACTTATGAATATGAATAAAAATAATGGTTTTTATTTAGACAGAGAACTTTTGATTGTTTTTAATAAGTTTTAAGATTTTGTTTGTCATTTGTAAGCTGTATGAGCAGAGATAACTGGTTCACCCAGGTCGTCGCCATTTGTTGGCAGTCAGTAACAACCCCTTCACTTTTCGTTGAAATGAAAAGTGAATCAGCTCTCTTTTATGATTTAACTTTTAAAAGATTATAAAAGAGTACCTTCATAATCCTCGATTCTGAAGGTACTCTCAATTGTAAAAGAATTAAGAGACATATTAAAAGTTTATGAAAACATTTTCATAAACTTAATAATTAGCAGCTGTCAGTCTCTTAGATTTTATATATGATCAATTTTATCATTAATTAATTTATCTGATTATATATGTTAATTTAAGAGATTTAAAAGGATAGTATGTTAATTGGTGTTTAAAGAAAACATATTTTGAATCTGTTTGGGGCTTGGTATTGATAAGTTATTATAAGTTCTTGAAATCCCTAGAACTAAAGGTGATTTATTAATTTTCTCATTAGCCCTAAAGTTCACATTTCATATGTAACTTAATCTTTAATATCATATCATTGCTTTGTAAAAATTGTATATATATAGCTAGTGAGAGTGCAAATAAATGAATATCATTTTGAAATTTTCATGTGTCATAGTTTTATAAGCCTTATATCCTATCGAATTTGGTTTTGGGACATGAATGGTTGGGATTTCATAAAGTTTTAAAACTATATTTCGAAATGAAACTTCATGTACATATATGGTTTGAGTGTTAAGAAGTGATCGTTAGTTAGTTGCATTTTATAGATCTTTAGAACATTAGGGTTTACTATTATAACACTATATCATCATGTTAATAAACACGACTACCTTTCACGTGTAACCTGGAGTAAATCATCAATTGACAGTTTTTATGAAGATGCGTGATCCATATGGCTAATAAACAACACCTGTTACCAGGATCGCTGCGTTGGTATGAAGATTTGGTTAACACCTTTCAAATTAATTAACAGCTGTAAGTGAAATAATGAAATCGTATCAGTAAATTTAATGTTACATATGACGAATAACCATTTCATTTCATGATGCTGTACGAGCTCATCATTCCAGATTTAACGTCATTAATGTTTCGATGTGTAATCCATGAATCGAATGATCTTTGATATGAGGGATTAGTTAAGAGTTTCAGTTAGTCATGATTTGTCCATTCATTTATCATAGTGAAAACACTGGCTGTTGTGTTAACCATCTCCAAATTTGGTTAAAAATGGCCAACGTTGGAGCTCTCATCTCTGTCAGGTATGAAGCATGTGAAAATTTGACATTTCGTGTAATGTCTTTTACCTGGGTGCCTATCCCTTCCATCTTCACGACTCCATTCATTTAAATTCATAACCTGAGTAGTAGTGAGGGAGCTATGGCTCCACTTAGTCGTTTTGAAATTTTAGGACCGGAGCTTGTTGAAGCCGATGAGAAAGTTGCTCTGTTATTCGAAAAGATTGGATGGGATCAGTTCTTCAAGTGTTTTAGTGGCCATAACGTAGAGGTTACTAAACAGTTTGCTTTGAGTTTTAAAGAAAATGTAGCCCAGATTGGAGATTTCAAGTTTATCATTGACAAAGATAAAATTGCAGAGGCTACGAAGCTTCCACAAACTGGAGAGCGATGGTTTAAAGGTGGGAAAGTGAATAAGAAGAAATGTCAGTCCTTGTTGTTGCCTTTACCGGCCAGTGCAAAATTGAATATTGGGGTTTCGGTTAAGTTTTTAAAGCCAGAATGGCGAGCATTCTACGAAATCTTGGTCAGGTATGTATCATGTGATGGACGATTTTCTCATCTGCATTATTATCACCTGCAGCTACTATTAGCATTAAAAGGCTTTAAACTTAATCTTCCATTTTACCTATTGCAAAGTCTGAAAAAAATGGCTCATTCAGTTCAAACTACCATAGGTAATCCTGATCGAAGTCTGTTCCATCATGGTCTAGTCAAAATTTTAATACAGCATCAACTGTCTCTTAATTGTAAATCTTGGGATGAGTTTTTGATTGAATGTTAATTAGGGCCAACTCAATATTGGCCAAAACCTCCCCCCAAGACCCGTAGGAAAGGTAAGGATGTAGTAAAATCCGAAATTGGTGATGTTCATAGGGTTGAATCAAAGGATAAAGAGCTTCGGGAAGCAAATCCACCTATAAATACTTGTATCGGTGATGATGGGGTCGTGAAGGTAGCTCCCTGTTACGCTGAGACAACCATGGACCAATCCCTATCTGACAAGTGCTTTAGTACACCTGCAAAGGCAAAAGGCAAGTTAACCAAAAATGAAGATGTTGATGCTGTTGATTATGAAAACCCCTCTGAGCTGTATACTCCTCAAAAAACATGGTGATGAGTCCATGCATAAACTAGACCAATTAGCGTAGGTGTGTTGTGAAAAAGGGGATTGTGAATCAAAATATCTTGGGTTTGTTCGTACAAGAAGAATTACTAGAAGTATGAATACTACACCTACAGCCTATGTTCCTACGGCCACTCAACAGAGTACTCAGCCAGTGATTGTCCATCTTGAGGATGATGTTCCATCATCGGTTCCCGAAACCTTTCATATGGATGAACCTATTCTAATCGAAAATAATCGTGAAAAGTTGACTAAAGACATTATAGAGTCGGGTAAGTTTGAAGCTGCTCCATCGTGTATGGACGCTTATGGTTCGGGCCTCAATCCATCTTTTATGAGATTTCCATCGCCTGGTCAAGATATAGATAATCTTGATTCTTCTCAAGCAAATGATTCATGTCATGACAAGGAGGAAGAAACTCTCCAACAGGTCCTTGACAGGGTTTATGAGACTAAAATTGTAGAACTGAAAAATGAACTAAAACAGTATCAAGCTAACGCAACCCTGAAAGAGGTGGAAAATAAGACATTCAAGGAAGAGTTATTAAACTGGATTAACAGATGGAAGGAAATGAACATCAAGAAAAACAAATACAAGAAAGCAAGAAAATCAATGATAGATACAAATCAACACTTGCTCGAACAAGTGGAACAACAGAAGCTAGTGATCATTAGGCTCAAAGCCAGGCTTTCTGAAGCCAGAATAATGATCAATTTGCAAAGTAGAACCTGATGATTGTTTCTATTTTCAGTTATATGGTTTATCTCTTTGTCAACAGGTAATAAAAGCTTTTTAAATGCATGCCTGCAAAATCACAGATTTTGCAGGCATGCTCATAATTTATTGTTCTTTTGTTATTTCTATTAAAATTTATTTTAAACAAGATTCTCATGTTTGTTTAAACATGTGGACATGGTATTACTATCCTCAGTGAATACAGGATATTTTGGATTTCAGTTGGAAGACGTTGATGTTTCTTGAAGACTGGAATTTCGACATAGCCACAGATATGCCAGCTCCTTTAAATCAGCAGATGTTTCAGGCTAGTCGTTTTTTATTATTGTTATCCTATAGTGACAAGTGTCTGTTGGAGAGATTCGATGCACTTTAATAGTGATAAGACTCCTATAGTATTGCATACAGCATTTATGAAACACTAAATCGAAAGACTAGTAGGATTATATAAATTAGTAATTTTTATGCATAAAGGGAGGATGGAGTGACGGAAGAGAAACATCATTGAAATATTATTTTGGTACTAGTTTTGTTCCTGACTGAAGTTTTATCTTTGGAAGTGGAATGTGACTGGAAATTCTCAGACTGATATCATTGATCGGTATTATTTTGGATACTCTTTTTTATATTTCAGTATATAATGTTCTGCTTATAATATTGATACAGTATACTTGGTTATGCTTGTATTTATTATGCGATATTACACTTTGTCAACACAATATTTTTATTTGAAATAGTATGTTATTATAGTTGAATTAATCAGTGTTTATATTGAAAATTCGAGATATAATGATATACATATTTATGTCGGTTTGATCTCATTTGTATTTTTGCAATGATTTCATTTTGAACATTATCTTTTATTTCAAATATTTAATGTTGTTCATTAGTTGTTAATTAATTAAAACTTTTCAGAAAATATGAAGTAATTGCTTATTTCAATTTCTCTGTCAAGATAATTTACAGCAGAATGATTTAGAATGTATGGTTTAAATATTTTCATTTAGATCTTACTCATTTATTGTTCTGTTCATCTTTATATTAATTGATAATTAATATAATATCTAAATTGCTCTCAGCTGGGATAGGATAGATAGGATAGTTTAGTTAGTGTTTTTATATTGTAGTTCCTATTTAACAGTTGTTAAATAGAATTTGTGTAATTTTAAGATAATTTTAAATTGTCTTTTATATTTAGAATATTAAATATAAAATCTTCAAAAAATCGAAGACTTTCCTCAAGAAAGCAATTGTAGGATAACTTAGGTAGTTGAAACTAATTTTAGGGTTTATTTAGATAGAAATAACATTAGGATAGATTTTTACTGAATTTTAGTTTCTCCTTAAGAGAAAAATTCAGTTGGTAGCAGGACCATAACCTGCGAGATTTTACTATCCCAAACACACCGGGAGCTGGTTTAAGCTACTTGTGTGGGCTTAATCTCCTTGTTGGCCTAGGTCAGAAAATCAAGCGAACAGACCTTAAACTAACCAAACATAGTGAAGACTTCCCTTGGGCCCAAGTGGCCTCCCATGACAAATCAAAAGAAATACAACAAAGTAGGAGATCAAGTCAATGTGTTGTTTACGGAAGCCCTTGGGCAACAAAAGAATGAGATTATGGATAATTTCATGCAAATCCTAGGACAAGTCAATATCGCAACAAGGGAACCTTCAACAAGCAACCACTTCAAAGGTGTTATTCTCTTTAAGGTACAAGCTGACTTTTACATTCCTTTATTTGAAGGCAAAATAGATGCTGATGCTTTAGAGAAATGGTTAAGTTTGCTAAAGGATTATTGCTTTGTTAAATATTTTTCTACTCGTGAGAATATCACCTTCACTCCTTAAGTCTCATCCTCGTGTCAAAGATAGGTGAGACATTTACTATGTGCAACATTTCAAAGATGTACCCACTTGAACGAATTTTTTTATGTCCTCAAGGAGGAATTCTACCACATTGGAAAAACTACAATGACCATTATGCAAGAATGGTGCTATGCTAGTCAGGACGTTTTTTTGGAGGTTATTCTAGGCGGTATATGGGATTTTTTTTGGACACTAATTGAGACGTTAATTGGGATTTTTTTTGGACATTAATTGGGATGATTTATCAAAAGTAATTGTAGAGAAAATTGGACATTGATTTATCAAAAGTAATTGTAAAGAAAATTGTTGCTATTTAGAAATAAAAATTAATACTCTAAAAATGAGAACAATACTCAAGTTTTCTTCATCATAAAAATGAAATAATACTATCTTTAAATAAAAAAATTATTTTTTTAATATATTATTAACCACTAAATACTCGTTCTCTTCCTCTGATAAAGTTAATAAAAAATGATGAACTTTGATGATTTATGACCGACCGACCTTTTCTTCCCAATTCGATTTGACTCTTTGATGAGTACATAGTCCGCCACACAAATTAAACAAAAATTGATAAATTATTTTTTTTCACAACTCATTGTTTTTCTTAGAGGAAGATCTTTTCATCCTTGAAGTCTAATGCTTTGTGACCGACAAACTTCTTTTCGAATTTCGATGTGACTCTTTGATGAGTACATAATCCATCACACAAATTAAACAAATATTAGAAAAGGTTCATAGCCTATAGGCATTAAAATAAGGATTTCATACATGTTTACCTGCTATCCACTCACGTTCCTTTAAAAAACTGTTTTTAGTGGAAATAGTCGATGAAAAAGTTATTGTTTTTATGTTTCACAACCAACATCATGCTCTTCGTTTTCAAGTTGGGCATTTAATTTGATGTATTAGGACCCACACGCTTATTTTTACTTAAAATAGACTATTCCATGATTACATAGTCTAACGTACAAATTAAACAAAAGTGAATAATATTAATTTTATAAAAGTTGTGAATATATATATATATATATAAAGAGAGTGCATACCATCAAAATGAATGATTGTGGATAGGAGTGGTTATTGCACTAAGAATAGTGATGTATATGGATAGTTTTTATTTTTTGATATAATATTGCTAATTATTATTAGGGGTGGGTATGATAGTTAACCTTTATTTATATTTTTTTTTATTTAGTGAATTTTAAAAAATAAAAATAAAAAAATTATTTGGTTTTTTTCATAGTTTTATTTTTGTGTTTAAAAAGCTTGGAAAGAAGTTTTTCTAAATTATTATAAGTTTGATGAGATAGAAGGTTGGATGGGATTATATTCTAACAATTTTTTTGAAATTGAGATCATATGTGGGTGTACACAAGGCAATTTAAGAGCAAGATCTTTTCATCCTTAGCACTCATAGTTTCACAAAGATGACAAATCCTTTCATCCCGCAAAGTTTTAGGAAAGGTCAAACGTCATGTTTCACTATGCATCTCATGAGAGTTCTTTCGTATTTTAGTTGTGTGGATCTTCTTCTTTACATTACTTAAAACAAAGAGAGAATTTTGATCTTCAAGATTGGGGTTAATGACCTCCTTGTAATATCTTAATTTTCTTTTATCCTCTAAATTTTCATCACACCACAGCTTCTCTTTTAACTTCGAAGTAATAATATTTTTAATATCATCTATATTTTGCAAAGTAAAATTTTCGTTAATCCCCCACATATTTAACCAAGACATGACATCTTCATGCCAACCTTGCATGATCCTTAGGTGGTTTTGACTGCTATTTAAAGCAAATTTCAGAAGTCTTTGGTCTCCCAAGTTATTTATTTTTTTCTTGTAAATTAGGTGTCTAGCCATAGTTATGCTCTCAATGGGGGAAATACCCACTTCAATAAGGAGAATAGGATATTGTGTATTGATTTTAATTTTAAGATTGTATGTCATTAAATGTTTTTGGATCTGCTCAATCCTTCTCCAAGATTCTCTAGAGAGGATGCAACCCCAAACTTCACACCCATAGAGGAGAACAAAAGTGAAAAGAGTTTCAAAGAGGAATTTATTTTTATCCCATATCATAAGGTTTGTCTCCTTAAAATTATTTTCAAGACCAAAATAAACTTTCCACCCTCCATTGATCATATTCTCGATGTTGTAGTTCCAGTTAAGATTGTGATGAATATCAATCCCAAGATATTTGTAGGAATTCACTTTCTCCAAGTTTTTATTATCATACAAAAAATGAGTGTAAGTGACCTTATTAGATTGTATCAAGATAACTTTGATTTTATCGATATTAATGGTCATGCCCATACCAAAGAATAACTTTAGAATTATTAATTGATTATCAAGATCAGAAGGACATCTTGTTAGAAGAATATTATCATCAACATAAAAAAAGAGGATGATGAAAATTCTTACCAACATCATGCTAGTGCAACATGTTTCTATTAAACAACCTTCTAACTTATCAATGTATATACTAAAAAGGGTAGGGGAGAGGAGTCAACCTTCTAACTTCTCAATGTATATACCAAAAAGGGTTGGGGAGAGGACGCAGCCTTTTAACCCATATATTACAATGAATATATTTCGGCTAACCCTCAACGTTCTTAAACTTAGCAATGGCATTCGTGTTTAACCTTATTGCAATAGATATCAACTCAAAAGGAACCTTTGACTCTCCTAATACTTTCCACAAGTTATTTCTAGGCACTATATCAAAAAATTTCCAAAAATTCCTCAAAGCAACAAAGGATATTGATCTTATTATTGTGACATTCCTCTGCAATGATCATGAGAGTAATGATGTGGTCTATGGTGGAATGACACCTTCTAAAATAGGCATGCCCTTTAGCTCTGTTACTTTGACTTTCTAGCCATATGTTGATCTTATTTTCCAAACTAATACCATATAGATTGGCTAAGACAAGGCTAATAATAACGGTCCTAAAATTAGAGGAGTTATTTTTATTGTCACTTTAAAACATGGGTACAATAAGGCTCTAAGTACAAGGTTTAGGGAATCCTTGCTTGATTGCTAGATTGAAAAGCTTTTGGATGTAAGAGTTTTACTTTTGTGCTCAAAAAGCTTGGAGAGGAGTGCTCCTAAATTACTATAATTTTGATGAGATGGAAGGTTGGGTAGGATCATATTGTAACAAAAAATTTGAAACTAAGATCTTATATATATATGAGTGTACGTAGGGAAATATAAATAATAAGAGGAAGTGTTTTTCAACCTCAACGTTCATTCTCGCATAGAGGACAAATCCTTTCATCCCACAAAGTTTCAAGAAAAGTCCAACGCCATGTTTCACTATGCATCTCATGAGAGTTCATTCTTATTTTAGGTATGTGGATATTCTCTTTTACACTAGTTAAAATAGAGAGATAATTTTGATCTTCAATATTAGGGTTAATGACCTCCTTGTAGTATCTTAATTTTCTTTTATCCTCTAAATTTTCATCACACCACGGTTTCTCTTGAACTTCAAAGTAATAATATTTTTAATATCATCTATATTTTGCAAAATGACTTGTAGGAAGTGGCTTCATATAAATATCTTCAAATCAATATTCATCATAAGTTTAACTAGAGCTATAGCATTGAGAAAATGGTTAATTGAAGATGTAACGTTTATTATGGACTTGAAAATGTTGCAAACTCGACAGACTTCTGGCTTTGGGCTAGGAAGAAACGTTTTTATCGGACTCTCATCACTTATGCTATCTTATATGGTTGTGAAGTTTAGGGCTGCAACATTGTAAAGAATCTTGGAGAATGATAGCAAAAATCCAAAATTGTTTTATAACATATAAATCTCAAAATTAAGAAAATACACCCTATCATATCCTCCTAATAGAAACAAGACTCTCCCTGATGGAGAGCATGGCTATGACTAGGTACTTGATGTAGAAGAACAAGATAAACAACATGAGAGACAAGAGGCTTCCTAAGATTGCTTCATTCATACTCTAATGAAAACCACATGTGACATAAGTGAGGTTGGCATAAAGATGCGAAGTCTTTGCTAAACCATTTGGGAGTCAAGGAATACATCACTTGACAAAATAATGATATTATTCAAAGTACTATTACAACTAAATTTAAGGAAAAGATGTGGTGTGATAAAGAGTTAGAGGATAAGAGAAAATTAAGATATTATAAGGAGGTGATCAACGTCAATCTCGAAGATCAAAAGTATCTCTCTATTTTAATGAGCATAAAGAAGAAAATCAACATTGCTGAAATAAGAACAAACTCTCATGAGCTACATAGTGAAATAAGGTGTTGGACAATTCCTAAAATTGTGTGGGATGAAAGAATATGTTATCTTTGTGACACAAAGATGATTGAAGAATAAAATCATTTTCTCATAAAATGTCCTGCATACTCCCACATTAAAGTGCAATTTCAAAATGTTTGCTACCATAATGACCTCCCTAATCTTTTAACTCATCATAACTATGGTGATTTAGGAATTCTTGTTTAAAGAGATTTGAGCATAAAAAATAAAATTATAAATAAAACCAAGTGACTCTTTTTCTTTTTAAGGCCCGAAAAACCAAAGTTAGTCTTAGTGGACATTAATAGTTATCATCAACAACATTATAAGATATAAAGAGTTGAAAATAAAATTATTAAATTTAACATAAATATAAATATTATAGATGTCATAGTTATATACATGTGAACCTAATGGTTAAGAACATGTGTTTCCTCCTAGGAAGTCATCGATTCAGATTCAGACAGGGGAAGGGTGTGTACACCTTTATAGACTTTAATAGTACATCTCTACACGGATGGGGTCCCTTGTACCACAAATAAGGGGGTTATGGATTGTTACAATATATTTTTAAATACCTTAACAATAATCAAAATTATATTTTTACACATCTATATTTACAACTTTAAAAATTAAGTAAGATTATAACTAATCTAAATTTATTTTAAATAGTTAAATTTAAATTTCTCGATATTTAATAATAATAAAAAAAATTTGTTTACTCAATCCCTCACTTAGCCAGATGACATTTGGTCTAAGAAACCATAACCCAAGGGCATTTATTCCGTCAAAATCACCTAGGGAGACGTAAACTTAGCTGGATTTTGGGGTGTCTCCTCCCAACTAGCTCACCCCTAAGGAGAATTGAACGTGGGTCGCCTTGTTGATGAGACCTATACCTTAACCAAATATGCTAACAAAAATTTACTTAAAATAAAATTAAAATAAATTACATTAATTTAATTTTAAAGTTATAATAATTTTATTTAATATGAATATTTTTCATAAATAAGTTTTGGGTCAATTCCTTAAGTAGTTATGCATATATATAAGAGCTTCACTTGATGTCTTTATTGGTTGGGCTCCGTAATTAGAGCCGACAGGGCGAGACCCATTTGAGTAGACACTATAAGAATTATTTATGTAGACATAGAAACCCTTCTTTAGGATTGTAAACCATATATATATAATTTATTTATTTTAAATCTAAAATGTTTTATAAAATTAAATGAAAAACTATTGAAATACATTAGGTGTCTCAATGAAACAAAATATCAAAGCATATAACACTTATGTATAAAAAAATCCACTTAAAAGGACAAAATTTATAAGAATAAATGAAGTTGAATTTGATTAAAGTTTTGTGAATAGATTGAGTTCTACTTGATCTGTATTTTTATATTGATGTATTTTTATATATAGTGTTTTATTTTATTTTAAATTTATTTTAATATTTGAAAAATAGATTAAAGTTTTATATTTAAATTTTAATTAAAATATAAATATTATAAATTAATTTATTTAAAATTTACAAAATATAATGTTTATAATATATATATTATTAAAAAAATAGAATGTTCCTTTTTATTTATGAAGAATTTAAGGCTTGTAGGTTGATTTTCAATTTTTTTTGGGGGGCCTTTCAAGGTACTTAGAATTCGTTTTTTTAACTAATTTTAGTCTTGAATTAAAAAAATTGGAAGACTAATAATTTTTTGTTTGTTAGAATCTCCTTGACTTACGGGAGTGGCTTTTGGTATAAGAAATCATGATCTAAGGGCATCTAAGCTGTCAAAATCATCTGGGGATTGCACTCAAAATCATCTTATCACACATGGCCTAGGTCACACCAATCCTCAACTGGTTGGATTTTGGATGTCTCCTCCCAACTAGATCACCACTAAGAGGAATTGAACCTAGGTCACCTTGATGACGAGACCCACACCTTAAGCGATCGAGCTAGTGAGATTTGACATAAATGTTAGGAGGACATGGAGATAAGCTTTGATGCATTTTTGTGTCCACCTATCACGAGATCTTTTAATACAATCTCTCTGGATGGAACCACATGTTCGAGCACTGCCTCAAGATGCTCCCATAACTTCAGTCTAGACCCTCATTAAAATTGATACTTATCTATTTGTTAAAAACTCCCCTCTTTACTATTAAATCAAAACCCCTTTAGGCAATATTTAATTTATGTTTAATTATGCCATAGTGTAATATCAAAGAAAGGAGTGGTATATTTTTTTTTATAAAGATGCATCGTCTAGATGGAATCATAGGCTTGAGATGGGCAGTAATATTTATAAAATATACTTAGGATGAAAAAAGCTAACATCAATCGAGTGCAAATGGTAAACTTTAATTAATTTTTTTTAATAATAAGTTTCAATTTTATATATATAATTGAAACTTTTATTTATATATATATTAACCTCTCATAAATCTAAATTTAAATTTAATTTAAAATTAAAAACTTCTTCTAAACCATATATATAGGAGTACTTTAACAAAATTCACATCTCATAACTTTTATTTTCGAAACAAAGACAAGTGAAGTATGTTTTATTGGTTTTATCCATTAAATAAATAAAATTCTAAGACACTACTATCATTCAACTTAATAACTAAGCCACATTTTTAGTTTGCCAGTATCACTTTACGCTATCATAAGACGACAAAATAATCTATAGTTTTGAAAAAGTATAATTTTTTGTGAAAAACTTGACAGCAAAATCTTAGTATTATATTAATATCTCACATATTGTTAAAAAAAAAGAGGGTAGTACATTTATATTTTAAATAGTGCAGAAACGAGGTTTTATTTTTCACATCGAAAAAAATACCACAACTTGTTATTAAAATTATAAGAGAAAACCAAAGTTCTACATTTGTGCATTTTATATGTAATATAACGAGTCGCTAACTTTGAAAGGCTATTATAATATCGACATCGACATCGACATAAAGAGACTTAAAACAACTTTTGATAGCTCATGGAATTTTTATACACCAAAAATAAAATAGACTAGCAACATTGTTGATTAAGAGGGATCTTTTTAACTTTTCCTACTAAATTTTAAAGTGTTAAAATTACAAAAAAATACAATCTCTAAACTCATCGAATTTGATCACTCCTTCAAACATGCCCATGGTTTGTTTGGACAATCGATTGGCTAGGGAATTGAATTTCCTGTAGATATGTATAATAGAAAAACTATCAAAACTTTTCACAAGCCTTCGACTCTTGAACACAAGTGCTTTGGCAACAACATCTGCAAAGATGTAACACTAGTAACCCACTCAACAATAACTTTTGAGTTTCCATAGACCTATAGTGACCGCACATGATTCAACTTTGCAAAATTTAAAAGTCCCCAAAGAGCCAACATCTCAGCTCTTGTATTATTGTCGGAACCACACCCAATTTCAGCAGAAAATATGATCCTCCATCAGTTTAAGGACTGTCCCTCCCTCACAGACGTCATCGTTTGTTGCTACATCAAAGTAACCACAAGGAAAAACATATTCCAATTCAGAGTCCTTCTAGTTTCGAATACTGCTGCAAGGTCGTGGTTTGTAGTATTATTTGAACAGTCTCAAAATAGTAAGGACAATCAATGAATGTGACCTGCTAGTGTTTTAAAAAATGAAGGTGTTACGAGACTTCCAAATGACCCACATAGCAAAAAAAGGAAAAGACTTCCATTGATAGAAACAAGAAATCTAATCTTGTACATTACATTCCAATTTTTGGAGATTCCACTTGAAAGAGACCCCAATTCATAAAGGATCCTTTTCCAAAATATATGAAAGTAGGAACTGGTGCCAAATAGATATCCAATGCTTTCTTCATGTATTTTACACATCACACAACAATTAGGTCTCATGAAGCCTCTCTTACAGAGATTATCCCAAGTTAAAATGTGATTTTCCATAAACAACCAAGCAAAACACTTTATCTTAAGTGGAGCTTCCCAATTCCATAGTTGAAAACACCATCGCCTTGGTTCTTCAACACTATTTAAATGAACAATTGCATCATACACATCTTTGGTTGTAACCTTGCCAGTTCTTTTTTTCCATGCCCAAACAAGAACGTCTTCATAATTTCCCAACATGATACCTAGTTGACACAAGCTTGCAATATAAGTCGCCCACTCAAAATCTAGTTCAGTAGAAAGCCCCAAATCTATCACAGATAAACAATAAGAACCATACATATCATAATTAGAATTTTCAATGTGTGCAAGTCTGCATATACCCATTTCTGACAAATGGGAGATAAGATCGGGATATAACTTATAAAATGTCTCGCCCCTAATGAAGGGATTAACACCAATAATCACTTTGGAACCATCACCAATACACCAAATTAACCATTTTCATAGCCAAATCAAATCCTTTGATATTCCAAGCCAGCTATTGGATCTTTTTGAAACCTGTTTATAATCCTTCCTTTCCACTTCCTTTCCCACTCTTCCACCAACAAGATCTTTAAATATTTAGCTCTGCAAATGTCACATCAAAGGCATGAACCAAGCAGACCATGTCATAGCGATTTTAGACTTAGTGCCTAACAAAACCACCTAAAATTGATTCCCCACCCTCCCATAGATTTAGGTAAACAAATTTATTCCAATAGACGAGATCACTGCTTCCCTCCATCTGGTTTCTTGGCCCACAAGAAGTTCATCCTTTTCCTTCTAATACTGTCCATGATGGAAAGTGGAATTTTTGCCATAGACATCCAAAAAATAAGGATGCTTTCAAGTACGGGTTTCATGAGCATAATCTTGCCTCCAAAAGTAAACAATTTATAACACCAACACTTGATTATGTTGTCCACCTTCCAAAGAATCCATTACCAATCTCAGGTACTTTAGACATTTATCCATTGTCTCCACTTGCAGAGGAAAGTGATACAGAATCTGCCCAAGCTCAATCTCATCAACATCACTATGATAAAGGAAAGATTTATGGAGACTCGTCTCCATCCCCGAAGTTGAAAACAAAACTTTGATAATATCATGATATGTAGCCCATTCTTCTTTGGTACCACATCCAAATAATAAAACATCATCAACAAATAAGAGATGAGTTGTCTAATGACTTGCAATGACCTTTACTCCCTTGATCTTGTGGGTCTATTTGGCCTGCAAAATCATTCTGATGAGTCCTTCTATAACCAAAAAGAAGAGAAAGGGTGGCGTGGGACACCACTATCTAAGGCCCCGGGAGATTTTAAATCATCCGAAAAGGACATCATTAACTAAAACAACAAATCCGGCTAAAGAGATGCATTCCATTATCTACTCGGTTATCTCTAAAGGAAGCCCAACATATATCAAGACTAGTCTCAGAAACATCCAATCCACATGATCATACGCTTTAATTAAGTCCATTTTAAGAACTGATGCCTTCATCTTCTTAATTTTGATTGAGTGGAGGCTCTCTTGAGTGACTCCAATAACCTCCATGATCTGCCTATTGGATAGAAAGGCAAATTGTTCCAATGAAATACACTTCGATAGGATGGGTTTGATTCTATTAGATAGGACTTTGGAGATAATGTTATATATCAATTTACACAAGGAGATTGGACGGTACTCATGAAAGAACTATGGATTAAATATTTTGGGTTTGAGAGCAATGTATGTAGCATTAAAGGAACATGTTACATACCCTTTGTTCTTGATTCCTCCACCGTTGCTAGAAGATCCTACCCTAATAAGTCAAAGAACTTGGTGAAAAAATCCATTGTCCATCCATTAGGGCATGGACTCTTGTCCTTTGCAAATTTCCTCAAGACTACTTCTATTTCTGCTAAAGTGACCTCCTTCCCCACTTGTATTCCTTCTTCCTCGGAGAAAAATATGGGATAATGATGAATCACCTCCAACTAGGATTCGATGTTGGAAATACTAGGGTCTTTAAAATAGTGTTCAAAATGCTTGACAACTTCCCCTTCCAACTCATCTTGGGAGCTAATAACCGAGCCACTAGAAATCTTCAAATCCCAAATAGGGTTCACAATCCTATGGTGAAGGGAAAATTTATGAAAAAAATTGGAGTTGCAGGTCCCCTTCTTTATCCAAATTGCTATGCTTTTCAAACACCATATTTTTGCTTCAATATTTAATATCTTGTTCTTCTTATCCTCCAAAGATTGCACTATCTCTTTATCATTCTGGGAGAAAACACTAGATCGGTTATCCTTGAAAACATCGTAAATCCTTTCTTCAATAATTAACAACTTTTGTCTTATCCTCATCTTCTTTTTGTTCTCCCATTTAACCATGTCATGTCCGAGTTTATTTAGATTCTTTTCCAACCCATACATAGTTGTATCATCAGATTATGATTCGTAATACTTCCAGAACTGCTCAACCAATCTAATGAAGTCTTCATCTTCAAGCCACATGTGTTGAATTTTAAGGAATAAACCTATTTATTTTTTCCCATGTCCATCTACAACACAATTGGAATATGCTTAGACATCCCAGAACTAAAGGACCGGGACCAATACAAAGGAACCATCTCAACCACATTTTCAACAATAAAAATTGATCCAATTATTTGGAAATGGATGCCTCACCCACCCTCCCATTACGCCAGGTAGGAGTGACCAGATTAGGCACCACATCTATAATATTATTTTCTTGAAAATTCTGATAAAAATGGTTTGAGAGTGGGTTGGATTGTTAGACAAACAAGATTGTTAAGCAATAACAATAAACAAAAAACAAGATGCAAATATTAAAACACATTACAAGAAAGACAAAGATATAACGTGGTTCACCCAAGATGGGCTACGTCCACACATAAATTGTGAGTCCTTTATTCTAATATCATATAGAAAAATGAAGGGATACAACCTACAATAACCCTGCTGCACTTCCTCTTCATTCTCTCACAGTCTCTCTTACACAATCACAGAGATTGTTTTACAATGCTACAATACGATACATTACACAATCGTATTACAATGATTTCCTTTTATAGGGGAATTACCATGGGCTCGTAAATTGTTGGCCAACAATCATCCCAAAAAATTCTTTCATGGGCTTCTCCCTCGAATCCCCATTGGCCCCCAGATCCCCTAGTAGGGGAGGATGGTCCCCTTAGCACCCCCTTGTTGAGATGAGTCTATAGTAAAACGGGGTACAAACATGACTAAACAATAACATCTCTAAATCTAGAAGATTAGGCTCCACAACCAACATGAATTTCCAATAGGTTCCCCAAATCTCACTTGCATCCAAGGTAAGGTTTAGGGCACTCCCTAAAATCAAGAAATTATCCCTCAAAAGACCACTAACTCCACCGATTCCCAAAACACCTTCCTGTTTGAATAAGGGCCATAACAATTTAGAATTTTCACCTAAATCCTCCAAACCCCTAAGTTTCCCCTCCAATAAAATACATGCAACAGTAATAAAAGGCTTCAAGTCAACCTCTACAGGATTCCAAGCCACCAGTAAACCCTTGGATAATCCAACAGCATTAGTCACACAAACTTCCCATCCTGGGAACAAACGCAAGGAAAATTCGCTAGCCTTATCTACTATACACATTGTCTCTTGGATCATCACGAGATCTAGATGGATAATTTCGAACATATTTCTAAGGGAATTAAATTTTGAAGATCCCCTTATCCCCCTTATGTTATAGGAGAGAAAAATCATTAGTCCATCGAGTCTATGGCTTATTCTACTCTAAGGAGCTAGAAGACTGGTGAACCTAAAGATTGCCTCACCGACAGTTTCATCTTGCTGGAAGTAGGAACATAAGGATTTTCCTTGCTCTCATTCCTCCTAGGTTCCAACGATAGCTCATTTAACATAACTTTCTTCTATTTGTTTTGTCTAAAGGTGAAATTTTGGAATATGATAGAGTTAACATGAGAAACCATGTGCTTTAAAGGATTATCAAAGAAAATTTTTAAGGGTTCCTTAACTAGAACATCCCTATACAAATGGCACGTCAAGGGATCTTTCTGTCCTCCACCATTTTCTTCACAATCACCTGCCTCAAGTGGGCCTGCAGTCCCATCAATCAGCCTCCATGAGTACGAATCACCCATAGATATTAGCATATGATAATCCCCCCCAATTCCACCATCCCCCACACTAGGAATACAGACCAAGCTTGGAGACTCACATAAAGAGGACTCAACAAGTTTGTCTGTAGACAGAGTTAATGACAAGCTCCCGAGTCTCTAAAAAACAACTTGAATTCTCTATCATATCCAAACCCGCAAACTCGTTCTTGGGATTCATAACTAGGTCGCAATCCCCTGGGGTATTGATGCTGCCAAAGGTATAAGGCCCTAAACCCCCACCTAGTAGCATGAATCAACATAACCATTCCAAAAAAGTACACAAGTATTTATAATCTCTAATTCTTTCAAGGATAGAGAATTAAAAGCAGAGTGGGGAAAAATATTGAGCTTATTGAGCATTGGAGACACCACTGAGTCTAAACACCTTTGCTTCCCATTGGCATGATCCTTCATAGATCCTCACTCATAGATCCTTCATAGATCCTCATAGATCCTTCATAGATCCTCATCTCCCTCATATATCCTCATCTCCCTCATAGATCCTTCATGATCCTTCATAGATCCTTAGATCCAATCTCCCTCATAGATCCTTCATAGATCCTCATCTCCCTCATAGATCCTTCATGATCCTTCACTGGATCCTTATTGAGCATTGGAGACACCACTAAGTCTAAACACCTTTGCTTCCCATTGGCATGATCCTTCATAGATCCTTTATAATCTAGCCTCTAAGTAAAAGCCTCATCTCCCTAATGAATCACCGCTTTCGTAGGCATGCCCTTTAACACATCCATCTCAACTAGTATCACACCAACCCACTTGTCTACACCATATAACATGTATTTCTCCATATGGGCATGAGTCTCCTAATTCTATTGGCCAGATCTTCAAACATTGGCTAAGACCAAAGCTAGAGTGGAAATCCCAGTAACAAACACCACAGATGCCATAAAACCACTAGTTCTTTTAAAAGATTTGAAAGCAACATGCCACATGCTAAGAACCAATGAGCCACTCCCAATAATCCATGGGTGAGTAATTATTTTCTCAGCCACACCAACAGACAGAAAGTGAAAAAAAAACATTTAAGTTTGATGTGTATAAGATTATACTATTCTTTACAAAGGATTTCAAAAGGTTCATAGCAGAAAATTCAAAAAATCCATTTACGATAAAAGAATGTTTTGTTACTGTAAAAAAGAATCGAGACTAATGCAAGACATAATTTTTGTATGCCTCATCTTGGTCCACACTGGTTTGTGATTGTTAATTTTTTAGTTTTATGTCACATTTAGGGATGTTGATTTTCTAGTTTTATGTTTTTTTTAAAAATATTTTGTAAACAATTTTATTTTTTTAAAGTTTGCTTGAAACAAAACCATAGACATCATGAGATTTGAGACTTTTGAATGTGAATTATTGCTTTTATTTCCCAAACTTGGATTTGTTTTTTTTTGTTGAAGGAGTGTTTCCATTAGCACTGTATTTCGAGTATTACAAATTTTTTCTTGGTAATACATTTTTGTTGTTACAGAGAATATAGAAGTTTTGTTATAACTAATGAAGTCCTCATGCTTGAGAAAAATCCTGTGTATTCTAAGATAACATTTCCATGATTCTTGGGGCTATCAATGGCCTGTTGTATTAAACCAATATAGCCACAATGAAATCATGCGTAGATAGCCTAGTAAAAGGATACGCAACAACTAATCAAGGGTTTTAACTAGCCCACAAGTAAAGAGTTGGACAACCTAAATTCAAGAGAGCAAGGGTCTCAAAATTCTTGCTGAACATACAATGAACCAAAACACATTCATAGGGGAAAATGACATAGATAATAATAGGTCAAATCCTTTCCAACAAAAATATTGAAATGCATGCTTAGGGGACAATCAAAATGCCATTCTAGATACAAACCATACTCATATAGACAACTTGAAACATCAACAATGTCCTAAACATAAAAATTACTTACTTCTAACCATGAAAGAACTCTTCAGAGCTAGCCCTGCCTTCCTTTGCACTAGAGCTAGCCTAGATTCCCCCTGTCGACATAATCTCACTTGTATTCCAACTTAACTTCAAGGTGATTCAAAGTGTTAACTTCTCATTAAAAGTTGCATGTGTGAGGGTATCCTCGAAATGCCACCCATATCACTTTGCCGCCAACTACAAAGTATGTTCCTTCTTTGGCTTGGCAACATGAAATACATGGATTTGTTGATGGATTTCATAAAAACTTAGGGAATAGAGTGTAATGATAACTCCCCACCTTTTAAATCTCACTTTTATTTGATTGTGTGGCATTATTAGTGTGTCCTTTTTCCTAGTGGTTGTATTCCATTAAAACATGATAGAAGATTTTTTTGTTTTTGTTTTTACAATAAACCTAACCAACTTATAATTAATCAAAATATTCAAAATTTTCATAAAATTGATAACTATAAAAAACTCCATAATTATTAATCCAAAAGTTTTATTCCTTAAAAAAACTAAAACTTGCATCAAGTTATTTATAAATATCCTTAATCCCCATTCATAAATCATTTGATTTTCAGTAACATCAATAATGATTTGCACAGTTATCACCTTTTAAAATTAAAATCTTATATTTATAAATATCCCTAATCCCCATTCATAAATCATTTAATTTTCACTAACATCAATAATGATTTCCACAGCTCTTACCTTTTAAAATTAAAATCTTACTTTATAAACTTATAACGCTAATAATTATTAAAATAATTTAAATTTTTATTTTATTATTTATATAACCTTTTTCACATAATACCAAATAAATATAATTTAGTAAAATCACCGACAATGTACATCATTCTTAATTGGGCCAACAACTTCTTGGATAAAAATAAAAATAAAAATTGGAAACCTAAAAAAATAGAAACCTAGGTAGACAAACCTGTACCTTTCTAAATATCAATTCACAAAATCACTCAGAAGATGTAATCCACCACCCATATACCTGTTATCATGAGCGATGATATTAATATTGTAAATCTTACTCCAAAACTTATAAAAAAGAATAAATTAAACCTTCTGATATTCAAAATTAAGCGATATTTAATACCTTAAAAGAAGTGTTATGCACTCATGGAATTAGATGTGGTGAGGACCAGCTGTTTCAGTTGCTTTTGCTTAAGTCCCAATGACGCATGTGGTGAGGAACAGCTGTTTCAGTTGCTTTTGCTTAAGTCCCAATGACGCGTTGAGAGCTTTGGATTCTCTGCAACAATGACCGTTCAACTTTGGAAAGAGAGTAACGTGTCCGCGGTGAGAGAAAAGGTGGTGTTGATGATGGCAGAGTCTTCGGCCCAAAACAATCCACACCCAATCCCATCCTTACATAATCCATACGTACGTACTTATAATATACGAAGTGGAAGATCCTCCATCTCCATGAAACCATTTGTTCACAGTTAAAGAAAGTTCTCTAAAGTGAACTGACAGTTTCTACCTACTTCAGATCAAATGCGCAAGAGGGACGTGATTGAATAAATGAACCCGCGAACTACGTAGGTGTAAAGTCTATAAGTAGGTCAGTGCTGGGACTGAAATGTGCGTAGTTCAAAGCTGCAAACATTACTGAGGTTGCAACTTGCTGCTTTTGTCAGATCTATACATGGCCGGCATCCTTCTCTAAAAGAAAAATCTGTCAGCTGATCCCGTTTGAATTCTGAATCCTGATATTCAAACATTTTGACCTGCATTAATATTTGTCAGCTGATCCCGTTTGAATTCTGAATCCTGTTATGCAATAGTTTGACCTGCATTTGTGGAGTCGGCAGTTTTGGAACTGTACATGCAACGATGGATTCGGAATCGGGATATTCACACTTGTTCCACTGTGCCTTCTGGTTTGTTTTTGCGGTGATGACGATTTTGGCGATGGAACCTGTGTCTGAGGCGACAATCCATCACCATAAATGGAAGCTCAGTTACCAAAACTGGTCCCCAGATTGTATGCAAGTGACGGTGATCTCCATTAATGGGCACTATCCAGGTCCAACGATCAGAGCTCGGGAAGGAGACACTGTTGTCGTTGACTTGGAAAACCAGATGCCAACTGAGAATGTTGTCATTCATTGGCATGGAATTCGCCAGGTACGATTCAGTCTCCATCAAAGGAACTCCGGAATAGCTAATTGTTATGGTGCAGGTTGATTCATCGTTTCTTTAGCTTTCTATTTGCATTTATGCATTACTTATCATAATCCTGTGATTCAGACCGGAACTCCCTGGAGCGATGGAACTGCTTCCATGTCTCAATGTGCAATCCAACCGGGCGAGACTTATATCTACAGATTCGTTGTTGACAGAGTACGTTTTTTCACATTTCTTTTCTACGATTCATCTGAAAATGGCGGGATATGCTAATGGTATTGAGCACATGCAGCCCGGTACATATTTCTATCATGGCCACTACGGTCTTCAGCGGTCAGCCGGTTTGTATGGGTCGTTGATAGTCGACTCCGCTAAGAAAGAACCCTTCGCCTATGACGGAGAACTGAGCATCATCCTCAATGACTGGTGGCACGCTAGTACTTACCAACAGGCTCTGGGTCTCTCATCCAATCCCTTCGTCTGGGTTGGGGATCCTCAGGTATACATATAATCCATCTAAGTACTCCAGTTCGAATCCCCAATTGATTGAAACTCCATTAATAGACGCGAATTTCTGGGTTGATATTGCAGTCTCTGTTGATGGAGGGCCGAGGAAAATACAGCGGCTCGGCAGACAGCAGCATAACTAATTACAACGCTACCAGCAACCAATGCTCGCCCTTCATTCTACAAGTGAGGCCTGGCAGGATATACCGCCTACGCATCGCTAGCGTAGCCTCATTATCTGCCCTCAATTTTCTGATTCAGGTGAGATAACAGCTTCAATATATATTCATGTATTCTACATTCTTTCAACCTAATCAAAGATTAAATGATGAACTAACGGTTTGTTCCATGTTTTTCCAGGGACACAAGATGACAGTTGTTGAGGCGGACGGGCACTACGTGGAACCGGTGGAGTTGGAGAATCTGGACGTGTATTCGGGAGAATCGTACTCAGTTTTGCTAAGGGCCGACCAGGATCCGTCGAAAAACTATTGGGCAGCTATGAATGTGAGAGGACGGCAGCCCAAGACGCCGACAGGTCTGGCAATTGTAAACTATCTCCCTAATCTGTCGACCAGGCTACCTATCACTCCGCCTCCTGCCAGCCCTGTCTGGAATGACTATGGCTATAGTAAGACGCTCGCCAAGAAGTTCTTGGCCCTCAGCGAACACGAGGAGCCTCCTCCTATGAAACCCACGAGGCAGTTGATCTTACTGAACACACAAAACAAGATCAATGGATTCATGAAATGGGCCATCAACAACATATCTCTTGTTCCTCCTCCCACTCCGTACCTGGCCGCCATGAAATACAAAATCCATGGCGCCTACGACCCCACGCCCCCTCCAGACGTCTACCAGCCCCGAGACTACAACATTACTATTCCTCCCAGCAATCCAAATGCCGTTGAAGGGAATGGCGTGTACGTATTCGAGCTGAACTCTGTGGTAGATGTGATTCTCCAGAATGCAAACACGCTGACAGCCAATAACTCAGAGATCCATCCATGGCACCTGCACGGTCATGATTTCTGGATTCTCGGCTACGGCGAGGGCGCGTTTGATCCATTAGAGGATCCAAAGAAATACAACTTGGTGAATCCTCCGCTTCGTAACACGGTGCCGCTGTTTCCATACGGATGGACTGCTCTGCGGTTCAAGGCAGACAATCCAGGAGTGTGGGCTTTCCATTGCCATCTGGAGGCACATCTTTTCATGGGAATGGGGGTGATGTTCGCAGAAGGTATTGACAGAGTGGGAAGGCTACCTCGTTCCGCAATTGCATGTGGCCTCACACTCAACAAGATGATGCATCACTGATGCACGATATTTTTTTAACTTCTTGGTATGCATGTATGTCTATGAGATTTAAGAAATTTAAACATATTTTAAACTAACAGTTTTGTATAATCGTATATGTAACATATTGTGTAAATTTCTTAAATATTGAAATCTTACTTGTGTCCTATTACATCACCGTAGATATTACAGTTTTGGAGAATCGTATAATTTGTAATAGATTCTGTAAATTTATCAAAATATTGCAAGACACGGATATTTTTCAGTCTGTGTTTCCCATAAACTGTGTATTTTA
Source organism: Pseudotsuga menziesii (assembly GCA_001517045.1). NCBI lineage: Eukaryota > Viridiplantae > Streptophyta > Pinopsida > Pinales > Pinaceae > Pseudotsuga > Pseudotsuga menziesii. Next base: position 520,151 of record LPNX010998317.1, on the reverse strand, counting down.
GATCAACTGTATTATGTTTTTGATACCAATAAGATATGCCATGTATGTCATTTTAATAAAAATAACCGTTTTACAGAAATTTCTCGGAGCTCTCGCGAAAAATTATATGTTATGGGGTTGAAGTCCAAGAATTTACGAAAAAACCCAAACCTAAAGAAAGTCCAAAACCTGTATCACATTGAACACGAGTCACGTGATGTGATAATAATAGGCTCTATCAAACGCCGAGAGGGATCAAATCTCTTCTTAGGTATCCATTGATTTGATTCAAACCAAAAGACACATCTTTTTATTTAAGGTCCACATATAATATTATTATTATTAATATTTAATATTATTTATGGCCGACATTATATTATTTTTTATTTTGTTAGGAACAAACATTACAACATTTGGTTTTAAAACCATATGCAAGGCCTTGCACACGGTCTTAAAACCATTTGCAAGGCCCGTCCTAAACCATGTACAATAAAACCATCGGTTGTTTAGGAGGCCTTACACATGGTTTTAAAACCATGTGGAAGGCCCTCCTAAACCATGTACAGTAAAACCATGGGTTGTTTAAAAGGCCTTGCACATGGTTTTAAAACCATGTGCACATAGTTTTAAAACCATGTGCAAGGCCAACATTTTTTTGCGGAAAATTCAATTTTTTATTTTTTATTATTTTATTAGGTAGGAACATTACAACATCTCCCCCATATTGTGTTTTTTTCTTGATTCACATTTTTTTAACTGATAATTAATTTTTTACTTTTTTATTGTTTTGTTAGGTAGGAATATTACAACATCTTCCATTTTTTTTTACGGATAATAAAAATTTTACTTTTTTATTGTTTTGTTAGGTAGGAATATTGCAACATCTTCTCCATATTAGGTGGTTTTTTTGGCGGACATTTATTTTGGCCTATGATTAAAAAAGTTATTTGTTATTAATAAAAATAAAGTTACGTAACGTTACAAGATCTCCCCCATACTGGGCTGTAGAACGCCTCTAGACGCAAAAAGGCAACCGTCAATAGGAGTCCACTAGACGCAAAAAGGCAACCGTCAATAGGAGTCCACGCCTAATGTGCTTAGTTAACGAGCAGAATTTAACAAAACCTTATTAGCAACCGTCAATAGGAGTCCACGCCTAATGTGCTTAGTTAACTAGCGTAATTTAACAAAACCCTCATCATCATACACCTGTCACTTCCGTGGTTTGAAGTTAGTGCAAAGAGTCAATTTTCATTTCGGACATTTTGCATCGAGAGTTCTATACTTTCCAGTAGTCAGAAATATTTGATTTGAAGTAGGTAAGAGTCAATTTATTTCCGACACTTTGCTTTGAGTTCTTTATGGATATCGGGTTTTAATTCGAACCTGTGAAATCAGGGGTTACCGACACCATTTTAACTTTACAGAGTAGCAGAATGACTATAAATGGAAAGCCCCAATAGCTAGCTTGGTTGGGTTTTAGTTGACCAGTCGTTTTCATACCAGAGTGGAGGGTTTTTTAATTTTTAAGGGGTAATAGCTGGCTTGGTTTGGAGTTGAGGTCAGGAGTAAGTGGTGGGGTTTGATGATTGTTTTGATGGAAGTTAGGCTTAGATTTGTGCGGGGAGGTTGATATATGCAAGCTGCAATCTAGAAAAAGGTGAAGTTTGATGGTTGTTTTGACGGAAGTTCTATTTTGATTCCTGCTTAGGCCTGCTCAGAACGCTAAATTTGGTATCCAGATGGCCCAGTTAACAATGCTCCCTAAGCCGTTTGGAGCCGTTCTCATGGCTACGAAAAAAAAAAGCTAACTTGGTTGAGTGTTAGTTGACAAGTCGTTTTCATACTAAAGTTGAGGGTTTCTTGATTTCTTGGGATATTTGGTGTCTCCTGCTGAGACTTTTTCAGATGAGCCTTTTCGTCTTTTCACGTGGAAAAAAAACAGAGTGATTATAAATCCATAGTAAAGTAATTTATTAACAAAGAAAATTCAAAAATAAATTACATAAAATTAATTTAATTTAATTTCCGACTTATTATGTCATAGATATCAAAGTCATATTATATTTAAAACTGTGTTGATATATGTAGGTGGTATAAATTTTCATCATTTAAGTAGGTCAGTAGAATATGAACCATTTTAGATATGTGATTTTGTTAATTGATTTTTTGTAATATAAGGGAGAATTTTTTTTCAACAAAGAGTAGTAGTTAAAATATCAATATAGACCATTTTTTATATTAATAAGAGGATTAGTTAAATTATGAACATCAATAATATTAAAATATTTATTTTTGATATTAATAGATATAGTTAATAATAGTTGATCATATTTAATTATATTTTTTTTATAATATAATTATAAGCACATATTCAAAAGTGGTTAATATATATGGGTGTTATCATTTTTTATGATTTTTAATAATAAAATATGTTTGTGTATATGAGCCACTTTTAGATATGTTGTGCTAGTTAAGTTCCTACATCAATAGAGAGGATCAATATATTTATGAATTGAAATATCAACATCAATAATATTTATGATATTAGTTGACTATGGTTGACCATGAACATATTTGACTATGGTTAAGCATGGTTGACATTGTTTGAACATGGTTGTCCAAAGTTGACTTCGATTGATCATGGTTGAATTTAACTGACCATGATTTATTATGGTTGATTTTGGATCAACATGGTTAAATATAGTTGACTATACATTTGACCATTATCCATGACTTACTTGGGTTGACCATGTTTACTTTGGATGAACATGTTTGACTTTAGAAGATATGGTTGAAAATGTTTGACCAACCTTAACATATGTTTGGCCATGGATGAGATGGTTGACCATGGTTGATGATGGTAGTGAATGACATGGTTAATAATGTTTGAGACTAGTTGACTATGGTGTATGCTCTATTTAACCATGGTTGACTATGGTTAACATGGTTGACAATGTATGTTCATGGTTGTCTATGTTTTAACTTGTTTGAATTTTCAATGACTATGCCTGAACTTGGTAGTATGTGAATGATAAATTTGAATGTTTGACTTTGTTTCACTACGGTTAATCATGCTTGAGCATGTTGACTATGGTTGACCATGTTCATATTCAATTATGTTCATCTTGGTTTAGTTATCTTGAATCACTATGTTCCTCAATTGTTATGTTGCGTTGCGACATTTAGCAAGATGTCGATTGCAACATTCATGTTGGTTGACTTATGTTGAATTGCTACGTTTCTAAAGGATTATTTTCCATTGTAATACAACAATGTTCTAGAAAGGTTATGTTAGATTGTGATGCTCTTCAATAGTTGCGTGACATTGTGATGTTCACCTTGGTTGATTTATGTCAAATCATTATTTTCCTCAATGGTCATGTCACATTGAAACATTCAACAAGATGGCACACTGTGACAATGTGACATTCATATTTTAAAATCTAAAATATATTAAACAAGTCAACAAACTCTGTCTCTCTTTATATATATATATATATATATATATATATATATATATTCCAATCAATTTATTTAAATCTAAAATATATTAAACAAGTCAACACACACACACACATATCCAAATATATTCAACGATTATTTATGCTTTCAATACATAAGTAATACATCAATAATTCATCAACCAAGTTACTAATAACTAATGTACTAATACTAATTTATTTATCAACCGACCAATCATAGTAATATACTCATGAATTTGTGTATACGTGGGCACCACACACATCTTAAGTGTGGGTACTAATAATAACTTTAATGCTCCTAATGTATCATTATTATATGCTTGCAAACAACATACAAAAGAACAAATTAAACAATGCATCATTCATCATTCATAATCATTCATACAAAATCAATAAAACTAAATTATGTAAACATATTGAAGTAATCAAGCATATAATCATACTGATTTATAACAATGAAGAACATCATCCAATCCATCATTGGTCCCATCCTTCCCCATTAGTACTCCAACCACCTAATCACGACTACTTCCGTCACCTTACCTCACCATCCCATCCCCTCTGTTATAATTGGAATAGACTATACTAACCTAATAACATATAGAATCTGTGAGCTGAAGTGTCGACTACATTGACCAAGCTTTCCCAGCAGACACCCACTAGTCGTCATCACACATCTAGGGGAGCATGCTTAGCACAACCCTCCCACTACTCTGGGTTTCAAAGGATATACAATGAGAAATTCCTCCATCCCCTGATAGTAATAGGGTTAACACCCTACATCAACCATAGTAAACAATTCAATGTCACAAGATGATTTTCTTTAAATAAGCATTGACTCGTCACCATGGATAAATAGACGTGTTCCTTTACACTGAGTCATATCACTTCACTAGTTTTATTATTCTTCTTATTATTAATTTAATGTTTATATATATATATATATATATACATTACAATGCCGCATTGATCAAAATTCAAATACCTTACCTTCTATATATAAGTGGCCCTTCAAATTCATTGAAGTGCATTTTAAATATCATAATATGAAATAGATTCTTAGTTCAATATTATATGTTCATTATGAGTGAAAGACCAATTGTGTAAAGAGGTATTTAGTCTTGAAAATAAGACGTTGGTATTTTCATGCTATTTTTGGTTGAAAAGAAATTGTGTACCATGTCAATTCCGTGCACAAGATATTATTGATGTAAAGAGTTGAAGCCAATGAAAATTCATGTCAAAGACTAGTGGATAAAATTGTCTATGTTAAAGCCAAACTTAAAGTGTAAGTTGAGGTAAAGTCAAATTTAATAGTCTTTATTTGAGGACAAGATTTCAAGTGGTGAAGTGGTTAAATAGTTAAGGCACATTCTCAATGTTACTTGGTCCCATGTTGTTCTTTATTGATGGGTGTAGATTGGCTATACCCAACACGCTATTTGTTATGTTGATTCTTTGACAAATGAGCACAAACCACTTGGAATTTTATAACAGGTAAAGGAAGAAAAAAATACAAAATGCTAATCAGGAAATTGAACTACTCTAACAAGACCTTGATGGTGGATGTTCTCCAAGAAACTGATAGGTTATATAAACAAAATACAAAAAACATTTCAATAATGGGAAAACTATTTGAACTTAGAGCATGTGATAAAGAAGGCTATCAAGAATTTATTGGTTGCACTACAAAACACATAAGTGAACTAGAAGAAAGGTTGGAATCCAAGGATCATTGGGTAAACGATATTTTAAAACTTTATTATAAGAAGGATCAAATGATAGAATCATTGCAACAAGAGATGTTGACAAAAGAAAATGTTATGTTAGTATTGAAAAGTGAAGTTAAAAAAGTGAACCAAGAAAAAATAATGTATGATTAACTTTGTGACGCAAGTGATTTGCTTTAAAATCTTGATAATTCTTGTGATATCAATAATTTAATGATGATATACATGTGTTTTTGTCAAGTTATGAGACTCAAAATAATGATCCTGGTGATATTTTTGGAGGTGAACCTCATATTGAAGATGATGAAATTGAGTTTTTTGAAAGGCATACAAAAGGAACTAGATCCAAAATCATGAATAAAATGGGTTTTGATGGAAAAAGTTTAGGAAAACGCAACTAAGGCATCCAAAACCCCATAGAGATATCTATAATGCCAAGAATGTAACTTGGATATGAAGGTTTAGCAATGGTGATATCAAATTTGTAAAATCAAAAGCATCAACAAAAAGGGAGTTGTCTACAAGTATTAGTGCAACAAAACCAGATGTAGAAGGAAGAGCAATATTAGAGTCACTATGGCAACATACGAGATGTACAGGCAAAATGTTGGAGCTTGCATCCTTGTATTATTTGTAGTTTTACCTATCACGATCATCACAAATGTTGGAAAAGACAAATATTAACATCTCACATATAAGTACATTATGGCTGGATAGATGAGCAAGAATGAAAAAAATTTATTTTATGTTGAAAGGATTCCACAAGGTGAAATATTTTAGTATACAACAACATTTTTCACATAAAGAGGTTCATGAGTTAGTTGGTATTCAACAGTCAGGTTGTCATTAAGGAGAAGTCCAAAGAGTCACATGTTAAATTCCCATACTCAGGAAACATTATTCAATCTATTCTACTTAGTCATTTCTTTGAGTAAATCAAATAATGAGTATTTGTTTTGTAATATTTTGTAGTAATTCGAAAATCACTTGTAATGGTTAATGTTAAGCAAAGTAAAACCATGAATATTTTGTAATGTTTAAGGTAAGCCAAGGAAACATGTAGATATGCAGTATTGGTTGATGGTAAGCCAAATCAACCCATGACATGGTTTAGGGTAAGCCGAAGAAACCCTTGATATAAAGATGAAGCAATGTAGATAATTGATTCAAGATCGAGAATTATCAAATAATGGTGCAACCCATACATGATACAAGGAACCACCAATAACTAAAGATGTCGAAGTAGATTAAAGAAGATTGAAGATGATACATAATATAGAAGACTAAAGTTGAAGATGCCTCAATCCCAACTTAATCATAAGTATTCATAAAGGGGGAGTATAAAGGATTAACTCATACTTGTGATATTTGATGGTGACATTATAATGTATAATAATGAAAATCATCCACAAATGACTATGCACACAATCAAGAATCGAGACAAAAAAATATCAAGGATAGATATTATAAAGATAGTTATGCATATGGTTGAACATAAATTCCAATTAAAACATGATTGTTATAATCACTTATTTTTATTAAACTTAATTGATTTAATTATTAATAACCATTAATACAAATTAAATTTAGCAAAATTTTGTGATCATCTATTATAATAGCATTGTAATAAAGTATGCTATCATTAGAATTTTAAAATCAATATAGTAAGGTTAACTTCATTTAATAAACCATTAAATTAAGCATAGTTAACCATAATATTGACCTATAATCAAACAATCAATATATTATTTATATATTTATTTATTTTACTCACAACTTAAAAAATGAATTATGGGTGAGTGCACAAAGATGAGGGTCTCTTTTGCCGCGTTAGATGCAATAGAAAACTGAAAAAACTGACATCCATCAACTTGCATGGGTATTTTGAGACACTTACACAATGAATCTTGCGATGAGTAAAACACAAG